>CM031597.1:117815951-117825951 GCA_018398815.1 Conus ventricosus | reverse complement strand
ACACTTGTCTCTGCCTTTGACAAATTTAGATCATCCACACATATTCAAACGTCTTTGCGGATTGTAAGGCGTATAGTTTCCATGGGCACACCAAGTGTGTTTCAGTGCCAATACGCACACGTCAGTGCTATAAGCCAGCGCACGCAGTCTTTTTCTTTACGGTCTGCGAGTTTGAAATATCGTCGAACGAAACGCATCTCATTTTCCCCTGAGGTCATAGGGTGAAAGTTCAAGGGGCAGGTTGTACTTCACGCTCTCCACCCCCATACCTCCCACGTCTCCTCTTAACTGGGCATTACAACGTAAAAACGGCAAGTCTAGAGATCACGTTGATAAACTCTTATGCAAATTGACATTACGCAACTGCAATACCCTAAATCATTATGCAAATTGATATTGCGCAACAAACATATCGCGTCGCATTGAATTTGAAGCTATGCTTAACATGTGAAATGGAACAAAATGAAATAAAATGCATAAGATGAAATGAAATGAAATGGAATGAAATAAAACACGATACAGTAGAATGAAATCACCGGGATGATCAAAATGTCAGCCAGTAGAAAACAACGGCGGCGAAAATAAAAGAAGGGAAGTCAGTGATACGGGTCTTATCCTGTCGGCATCTTAAAGTGGTATGGAAATACCCTGAGTATTGAACACGAGAAACAGCATGAGTGTGCAAAAGCAAATGTGAACCGTTTGAGGACAAAGCTCAATAGAGATTATTCCGAGACAGAACTGCCGGCTCCTGTAAAGGTGAATGCCGAAGTGTACCTCCCAGTTGTAAAGAAGTGCACACAATTGGACAGATTATGTAACTCATCATGTATGATACCAGTTCACACACAAAAAGACAGACTGAAAACAAAAACCCACACAGAAACGAAATTTGAAATATCGAGAGTCAAATTCACCTGTTTTGTGTCGTGCATTAAAACTGCGTTACTTCACACTTTGTTTTGTGTGCTCTTCTGCTTTTTTGTTTTGTTCCAGTAACGCTGCAGTTTGTTTCCTTTGCCTTTCAGCTTTTTTGTTTGTTTGATTGTTTAAAATCAATTTAATCTTCGATGTTGGCAAAAGAAGATCTTTTTCAGCTATGATCATGTTTTAACCAAACATAGTAACAGCGACTGATTGGTAGAAATGAACCTTCGGCATTCTACTTCTGGTTTGAATTTCTTGGCAAATATCATTGGGCAGTTTCAATACAGATGCAATTCATTAAAAGAAATCGGACATGTATTTTGGGCTCCCAGATTTACTTTCCCGAACAAGGAAGGATACGGAAATATGATTAACAAGGATTTTATTTTGGACTGCGTTTTGTTTAGAAATTATGCATTATGGAAGTTTCAAGTAAGGAAAGCCCTCTTAGACTTCCTTGATTTTTTGTGTGTGTCCCATCTTCTGTGCCACCTCAGTGGCAGTGCACCCACCCCACTCATTCCGACACCACGTCCATAGTCGCAGCCCGGTCAGTCCCACCGCAGCCCCGGCACCGCCAATCCACAGGGAGCGGCCAATGTCAAGTCGTCAAGAGGCAACCCACCAAAGGAGAGACTGCACTGCTGCCGAGTCACTTCAGTGGTGTTCAGTGGCGCCTGTTCTGATCAAACATATGCAGGACACCACCTACTAAGCCCCCTACTGACGACAATAATTGCTTAGTCGTGGAGCCGGCGTGAGTAAGCTCTCCCTCCGGAGGGGTCCACCACGTCCGTCCAACGACAGCCCCCATGGACTCGCCGATACCGGTGACCTCGACGGAACCAAACCAAGGTCACAGACGCGAAGAGGACATCAAAACTGAGGTCACCATGAGAGCAGGGCATGAAGGGCCACAGAATTTGAGACTTTTTTTTAATGCTGATCGATGAGAATGAGGATGATAAAGATAATGCTACGGATTTCCCTTTCGGTCTGAGACTGCATGACAGGGCTGTACTCTACGCTTTCTTTTCATAAACTTCATAGACTTCCTTGATTGATTCCCTTGGACATCAGCTCAGTATTCTCAAAATAACTTGATTTAAAAAAGAAAAAATAGGCAGAGGGAAACTATACTGAGTATGTCAAAATATTCATGGTGTAATGAGTCATTTTCTCTCAAACGTTACCACAGTTGGATACTTCCAACTGAACACCAATCAACTCCCCAGCAAATTTCTGACACCGTCAATATGGGTTAAGCTACGGGAAATCTGCTTTGAAGACAAATCGCCGTCTGTAACCTTTATTTTCAATTCATTGCTCTAATTTTCAACAGAAAGGCACGCTTTTTAATGGAAATTACTTGAATTATCTATATTGCGCTATTGTCATTGAGAGAAAAACAGAGAAGGAGAGAGACAGACAGACAGAGGGACAGACAGACAGACAGAGACAAAGACAAAGACAGACAGTGAGAACTGTATGAGAGAGAGAGAGAGAGAGAGAGAGAGAGAAGAGAGAGAGAGAGAGAGATGAGAGAGAGAAGAGAGCTGTATGGGAGAAGAGAAACTACGATTGTACATCAAAAAGCATTGGAGATGTAATGAAATATGTCTGTAACACTATTAACCCCCATTGCTCGTTAACTGAAAAGAAAAAGAAGAACACAACTTAAGAAAAATAAAATGGTGGAGATGGCGTGGGGAGGAGACTGATTATGTATAATTAATTCATAACTGGATTACAGAATGATGTAAAAGAGCCGTGTCGTATATAATACTGTCGCCGTGGAATTGTATCGCAGCGATAGCATTTCACGTGAAATATTGTTGCAGCGACAATATTTGCTGGGAAAAAAATTGGCACGCGACAACTTTTCACGAAAAATGTCCTATAGAATATTGTAGCTGTCCATAAAATACTGTCGCTCGAAATTTTGCGACAGATTTTTGCGACAGGACACTGTGAAATATTGTAGTCAGTGAATACTGTCGCTTGCGACACATTTTCACGTGAAATCTTACTGCTAGAGTTAATTTTTCCTGTGAAATAGGCGCAGCGTTAATTTCCGCGACGATTTTTTCTGCAAGTGAAAAAACGCGCCGCGGTTTAGCGAAAAAATTTAAACAGAAAAAAGCAGCCCCCCTTTAAAAAATAAAAAAATTATCGCAATATTTTTTTTTTCATAAAGTTTTCGAAAAAAAAAGCAAATTTCTTTTGTTGTGTGGGGGCGCGCGCGCGCGCGCGGCGCGCGCGTGTGTGTTTGGGGGGGTTTGTTTGTGTGTGTGTGTGTGTGGTGTGTGGTGGTGTGTGGCGTGGTTTTTGAACGTGTGGGTGTGTGGTGTGGTGTGTGTGTGTGGTGTTGTGTGTGTGTTTGCTGTGAAAGTGGTTTATTTATCAATATCGTGGGCCAGGACACTCGCCAACGAAAGTAGGGAAGAGGGGGTAAGTTAGAACCCCCAAAGAAAGCAGCCTACCCCCCAAAATTTCACTTCATAAAGGTTAATTATTGTAAGCTTACAAAAGGCTTCATAAGTCAGCCATCAAAGGGCATCTTTTTTTCAAAAAGTTTAAAAAGAAAAAAAAATTTTAAAAGGGAAAGTAAGCCCCCTTTTAGAAATCATTTCGGTTTAATGGACCGGGAGTGGTAAATTTTGGGGCCCAGGGGCCTAATTAACCGACACGATTATCATAACCCAAAACCAATTTTTGTTTGTCTTTTGGCCATAAAAAGGGGGTTGGGAAGCTGTTCGTAACCCTTTTTAAAGACACCACGGCTCAACACATTCTAAACAAAATTTTAAAAAAGTAATGAACCTTAATTGTCAGAACAAAAAAAAAACAAAAAAGAGTCTAAAAGCTAAACAAGACCCATTCGCAGACAGATTTTTAGTGTCCTGCTTTAATTGCGGGGTTCAGGGCACTTAAAACATGAATTTAAAACGGTAAAAAGAAAACCCTTTTGTACAAATTTTCCCAAAAAGTTACAGCCCCATAATGCGGTTCGGCTTTTTTGGCTTTGTTTTTGCAGTTTTTTAAAAGGTTTAAAAGCTCCAAGGAAGCCTTTATTTTGAAATCAATTAAACATAGTATTGGTTGAAAGGATAATCCATTTCTTTTCTAAAGCTTTTATCTAGTTTAAGAAAAAAACAACGCAAAAAAAAAAAGCAGGAAAACGGACTTAAAAAAAGGGGTTTTTTTTTCTTTTTAAGGACCAAAGGGGCCTAAATATAATCATGTTAAAAATTTTAAAATAACACATTAATTTTATATAAAGCTCTTTTGTTTTGGAGGGTTTCTTTGAAAGAAGAAAAACGAATTTTTGTTCGAAAACAAAAAGAAACTTTTCAAACCCGTCAACATTTGGATATGTTTCCTAAATATGTGGAGCCTCATACTTGCTGCAGCGATGCGACCCCAAACCCACACAACACCCCAACAACACACAACCAGCACACCACACACCACAACACAACACACAACACACACACACACATCGGCCTATCAAAATTTTGTGATACTGAGAAAAACAACCGCTATAAATTTCTAAGAAGGGGGGTTTATAAACTGATCACATAGGTTTAAAATTGAGCCTGGCGCAACTTAGCCCATCGGGGGGAGTTCTTTTACCCATTTTAACCATGGTTTTAAAATCCTTCCCAGCGCACATAAAAATATTACCTGTTTGTTTCAAGGGCTTTTAAAAAATTTTGAATTCGTTGAAAAGGAACAAACAATTCCATTATTTTTAGCCATGGTTTTTGTTTTAACAAAACCCAAAGATTAAAGAATTGTAAAAAATGTTTCTAATGCTTACTTTTGGTTTTTTTCCCGACCCCCAGGTTTTCTAGCAGAGGAAGTTAGCTGCTGACAATGTAGCAACAAAAGATTAAACATTCTCGTCATAGTTTTCTCAAAATTAGCACCGCCCAATTTACCCCCCGCATTAACAATCTTCCCTTCAGGGTAAAAACGAAAAACTAACATTTCAATGGTCCCACATTCGGGACAAGACACATTCTCTAACTGAGGCTAAAAACATTTTTAAATGGAGAATTGTTTGTTGCACCCGGTTGTATTCTTTATTTTTTTAAAAGGGTCCATTTTGCTTACTAATAAAAGAGTGAGTAGAGCCTCTGCATTGATCATTTTTACTTATCTTTCATAGAAAGGAAAAACTGTGTGGGGCCCCTTTTAAAATGCGTCCAATTGCCCTTTAAAATTCATTCATCTCATCATCTCATTATCATCTCAAACATCCACCATCACTCATCACAAAAAACAAGATGCTCTGCGCTGTGTTTTTAAATTTTTCAGCCAGCACACACACACACAACACACACACACACACACACACACAACACACACACACACCACACAACACACACAACCAAAAACACGCACGCACGCACGCCGACGCCCACGCCCGCACGCCGCAGCACGCACGCACGCACGCCGACGCAGCAGAAAGCACCACATACCACCAACCATCCCAAACACACTGCCGAAAAAGCGGTCTTAAACCCTCTGAAGTCTTGCGGTAGAAGAAAAACCGAACTTTTCAAAAGATGAATTTCCCTTTTACCAAATCAAAAATGTGTTGTTTTGTGATCCCGCAAATTTAAAAAGTAAAAGGTCACATAGCCCAAATAAGGTCGAAGCGGTTTTAAAAAGCTAATGACGAAAAAATTTTTAAAAATCATTTTCATAATTTTTTTCTCTTTGTTTGTCGTAAATATTTTTGGGGCCCTTTTTTTAAAAAAGAGCAGTCAAAAAACGCAACTTTTAATAAGTAACTAATCCCTGGGAAATACCATAACTTTTTGTTTTTTTTTTTGTTGTTTTTTTTCTTTAAAAAAAGAAATTCAAATCAGAAATTCGGAGATATTTGGGGGTAGAAGGAAAGGATTTTAAGAGTTGGGGTGAACGTATGAAATTTGGGTTTCCCTAATTTCAATGCGGATTTTATTTTTGTGTCTTTCGTTTCTCCCCCTGATATCCATATGTCTTCCCGATTATCCCCATTGACATTAAATGCCCCGTTACCGTATTATGTAATATTTGGGGAATTTAAGATTTGTTCCTCGGCTTTGACCCCCTCTCTGCCCCCTTATCTCTGAAATTTTTTAAAACCCCTTCAACGGTTTGTGTCCCTCTGTACTCTGCCTACAAAACCCCCTTAACGGGTTTTTTTTCCCTCCTGTTTTTCCGCATTATCTCCTTAAAGGTTTGTGTCCCTCCGTATTTGCCTATCTACCTCCTTCAACGGGTTGGTCCCTCCCGTTCCTGACCTATCAACCTCCCTTTAAAGGGTTTGGGGTCCCTCCCGTATCTCTGACCACATACTCCTTAACGGGTTTGTGTCCCCCTTTTATCTTGACCAAAATACCTCCTTTAAAGGTTTTGTGTCCCCCTGTTCTTGACCCACAACCCCTTTAACGGTTTGTCCCCCCTGTATATCTGCCTATTAAAACCCCCTTTAACGGGGTTTGTGTCCCTCCTTTCTCTGCATATCATACCTCTTCAACGGGTTTTTGTCCCCCTGTACTGTAAGGGGGTTTATGAGTGAGGAAATGTATGTGTGTGTGTTTGTGTGCGTTGGCCCGGCATGCGTAGACAGCGGTGGCGGTTCTCTCTCTTCTCTCTTCTCTTCTCCTCTTTCTCTCTCTCTCCTTTTCCTCTCTCTCTCCAAAACAACACACCCACCACACACACACACACCCACACAAACACACACACCAAAACACACAACACACCCACACCCACACAACACACATGTGGAACGCGTAAACACCAGCGCGGGGGTACACCCAAAAAATAAAAAACGCAAAACATATCTGCAAAGACAATTTTTGGTAACTTGCGGGGTTTGTGGGGAAGTTTTAAGGTTCTTTTTAATTGTCTAGGGGGAAAGAGATCGTCCCACGAGAAGATGTTCAGAGTGGGGGGGGTATTAAAGTGAAGTGGGGGACTAGGGAGAGGAGAGAAAAGAGACAGAGAGAGAGAAGAGAGGGAGAGGGGAGAGGGGGAAGAGAGAGGAATAGAGAGAGAAAAAGGGGGGTAGAGGGAAAAGAGGAGGAGAGAAGAGAGAGAGAGAGAGAGAATGAGAGAGAGGGGGGGGAGGGAGAGAGAGAAAGAGAAGAAGAGAGAGGGAGGGGGGGAGAGGAAGGGAGAGAGAGAAGAGAGATAGAGAGAGGGGGAGGGGGAGGAGATTTCGTGATTATGGACAAATGAATAACAATATTTTGACATGTGCAGTTGTTTAGGCTCCAAACACACACACACACACACACACAACCCCACACACACACAAAAACACACAACCCCACCACCACACAACTGTCCGCTCTTCCACATACACGCCACTTGCTTGCCGTCCCGGAAAAGAGAGAGAGAGAGAGAGGAGAAGAAGAGAGAGAGAAAAGGGAGAGAAAGAGAGAGAGAGGGCAAAGGGGGGGGGGGGGGGGGGGGGCGGGAAATGCAAAGACCAATGACAAAAAGTTTGATGAAGAGTGAAATAAAAAGAGTCAATCAGTAGGGGAGGGGGATCAAAAGAGAATGAGCGAGAAAAAAAAATAGAGACAGAAAAAAGACCCACGTCAAGCAGACAAAAATAAAAAAATAGACGAAAAACAAAGGGGCAACTGTACGTAAAAACCCTGAAGGGGGTGGGGGGCAGAGTTGGGGGAAGCCGAAAAAGCTTCGACGCGTTTTTTACGAAAATTTTGTTCAGGCAAACTTTTCTACGGCAGCAATTTTTTTTACATGAAAGCGCGCTGCGACTGATTTTTTTTTGGCAGCGACACGATTTTTTGGACATTTTTCGTGAAATCCTGTCGCGACCCAATTTTTTGAAAATTTTGTCGCTCAGCGAAATTTTTCATGAACCCGCTGCAGTTTTCCCGGGAAATACGTCGCTGGACACGTTTAGAGCACTATTATATACACACCGGCAACAGACGAAAAGCGTTCTTTTACAAAGTAGAATTTCGAATGAGTGTCAAAAAGAGAGTCGTGGTGGTTTTTTCTTTCTTCTTTTTCTTCTTCTTTTCTTCTTCCACTCTCTCTCTCTCCCTCTCTCTCTTCCCCTCTCCTCTCTTTCTCTCTCCTCCTCCTTTAAACCGCGAGTGTTATGACGCCCACTGAAGAATAGTTACCAGGTCTCTCCAATTTTTTTTTTCCCGGGTGATGTCGGGCCTGAGTCTCGGCAAATGCTTCCCCTCTGCAGATGAGTTTTTGTCGTTCATGCCTTTTTTAATTGTTTTTTTTGTTTGTTTGTTTGTTTCTTGTTTTTCTTTCGTCTCCTTCCCTAAATAGTTCCTGAAGTATTTTTTTTAGCAAGGGCTTGTTTCCCTTACCTGGTCATTCCAAAGTGGTTTTGGGTGTGTGTGTGTGTGTGTGTGTGGTGTGTTGTTGTTTTTTTTTTTTTTTTGTTGCTTTTTGTTTTCTCCGGAGTCAGCAATTTTCTAATCCGATGTTGCTGGTCGGGGTTTTGCACTTGTTTTTTGACGATTGATTTTACATCTCTGTTCTCAATATTTTATTATAATTTTATAAATAAATTATATATTTATTTTATATATATAACCTCATTAAGCCTGATTTCCGTGGGTTTAATTCTTTTTTTTTAGATTCGTTGCGAGGGGTCCACGTCTTTTAAAAGTATAAAATGGAATATGCAGTGCTCGAAAGAGCCTGATCGTAGAGTCCTGGCTTGTATTGTTCTTATAAAATTATAATAATAATAATACTTTATATAGCGCCATTCTGGCTAGAGACCAGCTCTAAGGGGTTTACAATCCACACTCGTTTACACAACGGGCGCCTACTGGGTTGCCGGGTAAGAGTGCCAGTGGCGCTTTTTCAGTCGTTTCCCTGTATCCCTTCTATCGTTCAATTCGTCACTCATTTTCCTTACTTCCTTCATTCTTTCAAATTTTCCCCCCGGGGATGCTATGTGTAACGTGACCTTTCCAAAAAGGGCCCAAAAAAGGGTACTCTTTCCCAAAATTTGGGGGGGATTTTTACTTGTTTTCAAGATGTTTGCATGGGTTTACACACGGAACCCCGGTTTATAGTTCCCCTTCCGAAGGCTGTATGGGGAAAAGGAGTCGAACCAAGTTAACTCCGTGGGGAAAAATCCCCCTGTACCGAAACGCCCCGGCAGAGGTTCGAACCCGCAACCCCAGGATCACCAAGATTGCGAGTCAGGCGCTCTACCAACTGAGCTATTCCGGCCGTTCTTCCATAGCTGTTTTAGTATTCAATGCATTGATGCCGACTGTGTGTCATGGCTATGACACTGTTCTTCCATAGCTGTTTTAGTATTCGATGTACTGATGCCGACTGTGTGTCATGGCTATGACACTGTTCTTCCATGGCTGTTTTAGTATTCAATGTACTGATGCCGACTGTGTGTCATGGCTATGACACTGTCCTTCCATAGCTGTTTTAGTATTCGATGTACTGATGCCGACTGTGTGTCATGGCTATGACACTGTCCTTCCATAGCTGTTAGTATTCGATGTACTGATGCCGACTGTGTGTCATGGCTATGACACTGTTCTTCCATAGCTGTTTTAGTATTCGATGTACTGATGCAGACTGTGTGTCATGGCTATGACACTGTTCTTCCATAGCTGTTTTAGTATTCGATGTACTGATGCAGACTGTGTGTCATGGCTATGACACTGTTCTTCCATGGCTGTTTTAGTATTCAATGTACTGATGCCGACTGTGTGTGATGGCTATGACACTGTTCTTCCATAGCTGTTTTAGTATTCAATGTACTGATGCCGACTGTGCTGCACTTTAGAGGATACCTCTTAGAAGTGAAGTGTTGAACAGTCTTCACTTCTGTCTATGGACAGTTCCCTGTGTTGATAGCGGTGTGCTGATTGGGAAGTGAAGTGTTGAACAGTCTTCACTTCTGTCTATGGACAGTTCCCTGTGTTGATAGTGGTGTGCTGATTGGGAAGTGAAGTGTTGAACAGTCTTCACTTCTGTCTATGGACAGTTCCCTGTGTTGATAGTGGTGTGCTGATTGGGAAGTGAAGTGTTGAACAGT
>CM031597.1:117800951-117805951 GCA_018398815.1 Conus ventricosus | reverse complement strand
AGAGAGAGAGAGAGAGAGAGAGAGAGAGAGAGAGAGAGAGAGAGATGAGCGAACGAAGACCCCACCCCCCCACCCCATCCCTCCCACTCACCAAAAAAAGATGAACAGTTATAGCAACTGGCCTTTTTTTTTTACTGACATACGATGGCAACATAAACACCTCAGGATGGTGAAGAGCAAAGATAATAGAGAGGAGAGAGAGAGAGAGAGAGAGAGAGAGAGAGAGAGAGAGAGAGAGAGAGAGAGAGAGAGAGAGAGATCACAAAGGTCTTCTCTGCGCGATAAAAATCTCAGTATAACAGCGACATTACATGAATTTTTATTCCTGTTTTATCAGTCTGTGATCTTCACCGTCTCTTTTACAGAACTGCAACGCGTAAAAGACTTTTTTTTAGAAAGATACTGACGTCGTGTAGGTCACTATGGCGACAACCTTTCCTCCTCCTCCCCCTCCTCCTTCTCCTTCTCTTCCTTCTACCACATGTCCATAATGGCTAGCTGACCTCCTTGTCTACTGCTGTATGGCAACCAACGATACCTTCTAAACAATGATGAAAAAGGCCAGAGGGCAGTGTGATGATGATGATGATGATGATGATGATGATGATGATGATGATGATGATGATGATGATGATGATGGTAATGGTGAAAATGATGATAATAATAATAGCTACGATAGTAATAGTGATTGTGATTAATGAGAAGGTGAAGAAGAAGAAGAAGAAGAAGAAGAAGAAGAAGAAGAAGAAGAAGAAGAACAAGAACAAGAACAAGAACAAAAAAAGTAAGAAGAAGTAAAAAGGGAGGAGGAGGAGGAGGAGGAGGAGGAGGAGAAGGAGGAGGAGGAGGAGTAGGAGAAGAAGAAGAAGAGCAACAGCAACAACAGCAACAACAAAAGTCCAACCTGTGTGTTCACATCTCTGGCTAGATTAAAATCATGCCTCTGTGGCTGTAGAGCCGGCCTGCACAAAGTGCCTGTCATTTATAGACGTACGTTGCAGCCCGCTAAGTGGACATACATTACTAGTGTTAACTTCTTAGAGCATCTTGATGACCACTTCTCTGCAAGTCTCTTACACTCTACTCTCTCCACCCAGTCAGGAACGACCAGGCTTTCATCACTACCATTCTACCCATCCCCCTTTCCTTCGATCGCCCACCTCCCTCCTCTGCTAAACCTTCCTCCCTGCCCTCTCCCCCCCCCCCCCTTCCAGACCACCAACCTTCTCTGTTTTTGTTTTTGTTTGTTTTGTTTTGTTTTTGTTTCATATAACACATCGCTTGTTACCAATGGTACAACAGAGACAGTTTGGAAACTGTTCTGACCTAGACCAGCTCTGCTGCTGCCTGCGGCTGTCATGCAATGGCCCCTGCAGCAAGAAAGGACGGATTCCAAATAATCGTTGTCAAATCTGTGTTTTTCTTTCTTCACTTTCCTCTTGTCTTCCGCCTGATCAGCGTATGTAGTTCCAGCAGACGGTTTGGTGTCCAATTACCTTCTCCTCAAAAGGCCGCTCGTGTTTTTGTGTAGACGGATTTCAATGTGTGCCATCACCGAAGTTTGATGTAACGTTTAGCATGTTTTGTGGGTTTTTTACATGACGTAGATGCCGCCTCATTTGATTAGCTATATTTAGCTTGGATTTTTTTCCTACAATTGCTTTTCATGTTATATTATTCTGATAACATTGCAGAATGTATATTTTGTATAGTTTTTGTTGTTGATACTGTCGTCGTCGTGGTTGTCGTTGTTGTTGTTGTTGCTGTTGTTGTTTTATGTTGTTTTATGTTGTTTTAAAGACATTATGTAGTCAACGAGTAGAAGTGCATATTAGAAATGACATTACAGTGTCTGAATTTGATAGAATGTAACTTCATATTTGTTTAGATATTTTCATATATCATAATCTACGAAACGATTTAACAGTAATATCAGTATCTGTAACTAATAACAATTTATGCGAACAAATTGATTTTTAAACAGTCTACTTATCGCTGAAAGCTTTAATCACGGGTTTATAGGTTGTATCATTCCATGATTTTATTCTGCAAAGTGCATGCCCTAGTACTTGTCAATGGCGAGGAAACGTCAACTTTTTAATTTAAGCATGCACACACACACACACACACACACACACACACACACACACACACACACGCACGCACGCACGCACGCACGCACGCACGCACGCACGCACGCACGCCCGCACGCCCGCACGCACGCTCGCACGCACGCCCGCCCGCCCGCCCGCACGCACGCACGCACGCACGCACACACACACACACACACACACACACACACACACACACACACACACACACACACACACACACACACACACACACACACACACACACACACATACGCACGTATGTCTTTGCCACTTCTTATTTTCCTTTATCTGAAAAGGAAAACACAACTGTTTTGAAAGCTCAGCGGTCATAACAGATTGTGTTTACCTATATTAATAGCAGGCTTGGAAGTTTTTGGAGTTTGTCTCTCAGACTGGAAGTCAGTCCTCGGAGAAGAGTAAGACAGAACCAAAAGACGCTGCTCTTCAGGGGAAGAATAACATAAAGAAAAGAACAGAAAACCTCCGAACAAATCATTACACTTACGAAACTTTTCACCTAAAAACGAATTGTAGCTATAAGCCATAAAGATAATTAATCAAATATAGATACACTCCCAGAGGTTTTGTTTGTTTGTTTGTTTGTTTGTTTGTTTCAACGAATGTTGAGACTATTTCTCAAAACCCCTTTCTGTTCGTAGCGAAATAAGAGGTTTTAACGGTCTGAATGTACATACCCCCAGTGTATTGTAATATAGGATATTTTGTTCTTCCTGACTGATGTGAGATTGCATACACCTCTGCTTCCTTTATAAACAAAAGAAAAATTGATATGCATTCTTATACTGTAGTTGTGCACATACCTGTACTTGTTTTGTGAGATCACATCTGATAAAGAACAAAATTGGCCATATTTCAAACGGAAAAAGAGCTATGTAATGCACTTCTTTATTGGAATAAGTGTCGAATGTAACCTGTTTTCCCTGCACCTGCATGTCTTTATTGTAAAAGTCTTGTTCAGCAAGAGTTCAAGGGAATTCCGACAATTGTTTATATGCCATAAATACTTTTGTCCGAACTGCTTTTAACTCAAAATGACGAGGAAAGTATTTCTGATCCTATAGTCTTGTATTGTGAAAACGTGGAAAACTGAATGTTGTGATGGTTTTCCATTTGTGATTGTCGTGTGTAATTTAAGCAGCTGAATTAATTTCAAAGAAGACTCAAACGTTTGCTGTTATGTTGGTCCAAGACCACCGTTACTGATACTTTAATTAGCAGAGGTGTTTCTGTGCGCGTGCGTGCGTGCGTGAGTGCGTGAAGAAGAAGAAGAAGAAGAAGAAGAAGAAGAAGAAGAAGAAGAAGAAGAAGAAGAAGAAGAAGAAGCAGATAATGATGAAGATAATGATGAGGATAATGGTGAAGAAGAAGAAGAAGAAGAAGAAGAAGAAGAAGAAGAAGAAGAAGAAGAAGAACAACAACAACAACAACAACAACAACAATAACATCAACAACATTAACAACGACATCAATAGCAAAGCAAAAACAACAACAGCACCAGCAGCAAGTAGAAGAAGAAGAAGAAGAAGAAAAAGAAGAAAAGGAAGAAGAAGAAGAACAACAACAACAACAACATCAACAACATTAACAACATCATCAACAACAACAACAACAACAACAGCAGCAGCAGCAGCAGCAAGTAGAAGAAGAAGAAGAAGAAGAAGAAGAAGAAGAAGAAGAAGAAGAAGAAGAAGAAGAACAACAACAACAACAACATTAACAACGACATCAACAACAACAACAACAACAACAACAACAACAACAACAACAACAACAACAGCAGCAGCAACAACAAGTAGAAGAAGAAGAAGAAGAAGAAGAAGAAGAAGAAGAAGAAGAAAAGGAAGAAGAAGAAGAAGAAGAACAACAACAACATCAACAACATTAACAACATCATCAACAACAACAACAGCAGCAGCAGCAGCAGCAGCAGCAAGTAGAAGAAGAAGAAGAAGAAGAAGAAGAAGAAGAAGAAGAAGAACAACAACAACAACAACAACAACAACAACAACAACAACATTAACAACGACATCAACAACAACAACAACAACAACAGCAGCAGCAGCAACAAAGAAGAAGAAGAAGAAGAAGAAGAAGAAGAAGAAGAAGAAGAAGAAGAAAAAAAAAACAAGAACAAGAACAAGAACAACAAGAACAAGAATAAAAACAAGAAGAACAGGAAGAATAACAACGACAAGAAAAAAAAAAAAACAACAATAACGACAACAACAGCGACAACAATTACGATGACGACAACAGCAATAACGACAACAACAGCAGCCGCAGCAGGAGTAGCAGTAGCAGCAGCAGCAGCAGCAGCAGCAGCAGCAGCAGCAGCAGCAGCAGCAGCAGCAGCAGCAGCAACAACAGCTAAAACGATGACACTAACAGCAAGTCAGCCGTCACTGAGTTGTTTATCTATATGTCCACTGATATCATAATGAACCAAGACCGGACAATTTACCTCACAGTCAGACACTGACAGGCACACAATCCCTGGTTATGGTTACCAAACATGGAGCCACTTTCAGTTTCACTCTCGCTCATCCAACCCACACAGAACCCTGTCAGAGTTGTGGCAAGATTCAGAAACTAATGTGAAAAACAAACCACACACAGACACACACACAAGAACAGCAGGCTCAGGTAAATGATAGGCAAGAAGACTGAGAACAAATCTCCACGAAAGTTATCATTAACTTTCTAGGGTCTCTCAAATCTGTGAAACTTTCACGTACGAGTTATATGACTCTCATCTGTTTCAGGGCTTTGAGAAAGAAAGAAAGGAAAAAAAAAGAAAGAAGGGAGGAGGAAATTAAGAAAGACAGAAAGAAAATAAACCTGTATAGTCTGTTTCCCCATTTGCAC
>CM031597.1:117783451-117795951 GCA_018398815.1 Conus ventricosus | reverse complement strand
TACCGCTCAAAGCGTATAGAATGTTGTTAGACTTAGACAATAGAGGTAAGAAAAAACTGGGTGACCAAGGTGAGGATGAAACTGTGTGAATATGGTTTCACCTTTGTATGGATGAACCAAGGTGTGAGATGATATGAGTGTTTTATTCGGTATTTCAAGAAAGGCTGATTGATTGTAGTTGGCAAAATTGGAATTTTATCATGTGCAAAACAGCGATAGATTTGAATCATATAGAACGTTCAGTCATTTACGCTGTTTACCTGTATATATATCGATGAAGATGGACAAACAACTAAAGCGTATCATGACTAGATTCAGATTCGGTGTGTCTGATATTGCTACTCATCTTTTCGTTATAGACAGTCATGTGACAGAAATCTAATTTGTCCATTATGCCAAAATCCGGAAGAAGATGAAGTTCATTTGTATTGACGTGTCCAAGATTAAGAGACCTCAGAGAGCAATTCATACCACAAAAATATTTCAAGAATCCTTGTCTTTTCAAATTGGCCTTGTTAATGTCATCATCTAATGAATATACTATTAGACAGTTTGCTATTTACTTGTATAAAGCATTCCAGATGCGAAGTGTTTATGTAACATGATGAAGCTAGTGTCAGTATGCGACATGAATCACAATGTATATCCCCATTCTAAGGGGCTTTGGCCTTTATGAATAAATCATTTGAGTCTTGAGTCTTGGTCTCTCTCTCTCTCTCTCTCTCTCTCTCTCCTCTCCCCTCTCTCTCCTCTCTCTCTCTCTGCACGTCTGCCTGACTAATGTCTCTATCTGTCTGTAAAATACGTTTTGTCTTTCCACTCGTCCGTTTGTCTGTCTGTTTGTCTGTCTGTCTGTCTCATTCTCTCTCTCTCTCTCTCTCTCTCTCTCTCTCTCTCTCTCTCACACACACACACACACACACACACACACACACACACACACACACATACACACACACGCAGGCACGCACGCACGCACACACATACACGCACGCACACATATATCCCCATTCTAAGGGCTTTGGCCTTTATGAATAAATCATTTGAGTCTTGAGTCTTGAGTCTCTCTCTCTCTCTCTCTCTCTCTCTTCCTCTCTCTCTCTCTCTCTCTCTCTCTCTCTCTCTCTCTCTCTCTGCACGTCTGCCTGACTAATGTCTCTATCTGTCTGTATATACGTTTTGTCTTTCCACTCGTCCGTTTGTCTGTCTGTTTGTCTGTCTGTCTGTCTCATTCTCTCTCTCTCTCTCTCTCTCTCTCTCTCTCTCCTCTCTCACACCACACACACACACACACACACACACACACACACACACATACACACACACGCAGGCACGCACGCACGCACACACATACACGCACGCACACCACGCACGGACGCGCACACACACACACACACACACACACACACACACACACACACACACACACACACACACACACACACGCGCGCGCGCGCGCGCGCGCGCGCGCACGCACGCACGCACGCACGCACGCACGCACGCACGCACGCACGCACGCACGCACGCACGCACACACACACACACACACACACACATACACACACACATACACATCAGCTGCACAGCCATGGAAATATTACTCTGTGTGTGTGTGTGTGTGTGTGTGTGTGTAAAGGGGATAAATGCTAATACCTCTGTAGATTATCATTCCAAGCAAAAGTTGAGAAACACGTGCACATATCAGCAACCAGTAATTTCTGCAGTGATATCTGTGATATTAACCACCCCAACCCAACGGCTGACAATTGAGAGCATATGCACTTCTCACAATGTTTCCTGTAGATGAGTGGTTGTCACTGCCAAAAGCTCGTCAAAGAGAATAGGGAATATGTGTGCACGCGCTAACACAATGCCTGTGTGTGTGTGTGTGTGTGTGTGTGTGTGTGTGTGTGTGTGTGTGTGTGTGTGTGTGTGTGTGTGTGTGTGTGTGTGTGTGTGCGCGCGCGCGCACCTGCACCTACGCTCGCACCTGAGAAGAGAGAGAGAGAGAGAGAGAGAGAGAGAGAGAGAGAGGAGAGAGAGAGAGAGAGAGAGAGAGAGAGAGAGAGAGAGAGAGAGAGAGAGAGAGAGAGAGAGAGAGAATCCAGTGAATAAGGGAAAGGGTAAACTTAACATCATGACAGACGCAAAAATCAATACGATACTATAAAACAGACAATTAATCAAACACTAAAGAAAAGAAATGCAAATAATACAAACATGAAATCACGTACTATTGCAATATCCGTGAACATGACGAAGTATAAAGGTTATGGTCAGACATCATACGTAAACTGCTTGAGAGTGTGTGTGACTGCGTGCGTCTGTGCGCACGCGCCTGTGTGTGTGTGTGAGTGTGTGTGTGTGTGTGTGTGTGTGTGTGTGTGTGTGTGTGTGTGTGTGTTCATTCTTTAATTTAAGGTCTATCCACCTAACAGTGATCTTAGACAGTATGTAAGTGTTATGTGTGTGTGCATGTGATGCTTTTGGATGTATGCATGCGAACGATTGGTGTTGATTTTGGGCGTACGTAGGTATGTATAATGCAATTAGGCCTAGATACACACACACACACACACACACACACACACACACACACACACACACACACACACACACACACACACACACACACACACACACACACACCCCACATAGCTGAATCCAAAACTATAAAAGAAACACAAAATAAGCAACTAACCCCAGGATGGGGAAAATAACATAGACGTTAAAGTAAATGTCCAATTTGGCTCTTAATCAGTCCTTGAACAACTTCAAAAATGTTTGATTCGTTAGAGATGACGTCTTCAAATCAAAGACTGACATCGACGGTTCAGTGTTCAACAACCAAGCAGGTAAATAGGGTTTCATTCTATCGCACAAAAAGTAGATGGAACGGAGTGATTTGCTGGCCACGAATACAAGTCACATGTTTACAGAATTTGGTTTTAAAAGCATCAAGCATCAATCTGAAAATCAAACTTTTTAAAATCCTCTCTTGGTAGAGATTCTTGATACCTGTTTTATTGTCTGATATCTTGTTAAATAATATCCCCTTTTGTTTTTGGTGCCTTTTCCCTTATTTAAAATAGAGTTCCAGGCTGCGTCTTTTAAAAGACTATAACTCTCATGTAAGGATAAAGGAATGTATATCTTTGTTATATCAGTTTCAGTGATAGCAGCCTTTTTGGCTGATTTGTCTACCCTTTCATTAGCAGATAATCCACAGTGAGATGGAACCCAACAAAAATTGACATAAAGACCACGTAAATGCAAAAAATGAATTAAGGGGTACACTTCTGATATACGTTCTGCTCTCACACTTGTATTCGAAAATTTTAGAGCTTGTAGGACTGATTTTGAATCAACACAAAGTAGTATTTGAAATACAGGAAATTGAAAATCAAGAAGAAAGTTTAATGCCATAATAATGGCAACAAGTTCCGCAGTAAATATGGAAATATTCTTACCAAGGTGGTAACCTTTCTCTATTTTTTAAGGATAGAATTATGAATGCTGAACCAGACAAATGATTGTCTAGTACGGAACCATCTGTATAGATTTTAAGGTGATTTATATAAGTTTCATTTATATGTGACTTAACATACGTTGGCAGCAAGGGCCATCACTTTTTCTTAAACGTGTATAGTCTATGTCATAATTTGCTCTACTAAGTTCCCATTCTGGGACAGTGCTAAAAGACACCCAAGGAGCTACGTTTGAGGGGAGTGCCTGCTTTTGTAAATAAGTCAGCTGTGTATGAGGCTATCGATTTAGAGTATCAATTTTTTTGTGCCCGTTTAGGAAAATGTATTACTGATTTTAATTCAGTTTCATTGGTATTAAGATTTTGTAGTGTATGAATTCTTAAAATATATTTAGCAGATGCAAGTTTCATATTTTCTTCAAAAGGCAATATTCCGATCTCCATATAAGTTCTTAAAGTTGATGTATGAACCGGGACACCAAGAGCTATCTTGTAAGCTTTACTATCGATACTCTGCAACTTTTTAATTAAATATTTTCGGGCTGAAAAAAATGTCTCCCGGGCATAGGATAGTTTTGATCGTACAAGCGCAGTAGCTAAATGTGTTAATACTTTACTGTCTTTACCCCAGGATTGTTGACTCACCATTTTCAAGAAATTTAAAGTTTTCTTAGCTTTTGTTAGAATAGTTTGTATGTGATAATTCCAGCTCAATTTAGAAGTTAAATTTACTAGTAAAAATGTTACAACGTTTTTTATATTCAAGGCACAATCCATCTATTTGAAATGAAGACAGGATTAGGATCATAACCAGTATTGAACAGAACCATATGCGATTTTTCAGCTGAAAGGGGCCCAAACCATTTTCAGTCACGTACTTACTAATTTTATCTAGTTCATTTTGATATATCTTTTTAATATAGTTGATTGATCTAACTGGTTTGTGACGTTTTAAAGTAACTTTCATCCATATGCAGATATCATCCGCATATTGTACTAGTTCAACAGTTTTTGATAATGATTTAGGAAGATCCTTGCGGGATTCCATCTGGATATGTCTTTCATTAGAGTATGCATTTCCTACCTTCGTCTGTATTGTTCTATCACTTAAAAAGGTTTCTAAGTAATTGTACGTACACCCCGAGAGACCAATTAACTCCAATTTGTTCAGAAGTTTTGAATGCCAGACTTGGTCATATGCCTTTCTAATGTCAAAAAACGTGGGCAAGCATATTCTTTCTACGTGCAAACTGATGTTTAACCTGTGTTGTAATTTTTACAAGATGGTCAACTGTAGATCTGCCCTTTCTAAAGCCCGCCTGTTGTATTGGTATTATACCATGTTTTTCACAATGATGTTCAAGTCTTTTTAGAATAATTCTTTCCAGAAGTTTTCCCACATGTGATGTGAGAGCAATTGGCCTGTAGTTATTTTTGTCTGATTTTGACTTGCCCTCTTTAGGGATAGGGTTACAATTGATTTTTTCCACAAAGATGGTTGAAGCCCTTCAGACCAACATTTCTGAAAAATAAGTTCAGAAACATTGTGAAATTAACTGGCAAATGCTTTATCATTTCATTGGAAATCGCATCTGGTCCCACTGACTTTCTTTTCGAACCAATAGAGAAAATTGCATCCTTTCATTCTTGAAATGTAAGGGGGGCGTTTGTATAGTGACTATTATTGGGACTTTTTTCATGCGTTTCCTTATCCTCCATTTTCTCTCTGCATATCTTTTGCTTTTCTGTCAGGCCCTCCTATTGCTATTTTTTGCAAAAATATTTGCAAATGCTTCAGCCTTTTCAAATTTTGAAGGAAACTCATTGTTTTCTAATGTTATGGGATATTCAGAAAGACTGATTCCGTTTTTCATGTCTTTTAATTTTTATCCATGTTTTCTGAAGATCTTTGTGGTCATGTTTCATTTTCACAGAAATTTGACCAATATTGCTCCTTGACTTTTTCGATTACTCTGTTACTGTGATTTTTTGCTCTGTTCTTTTCAGCAATTTTGTCAGGATCTTTCTTTTCTTTTAAATATATTTTATAGGCCTGCATCTTTTTTTTTCTCTCTTCCTTCTTCACAAGTAGCATTCCACCATACATTCCATGCATATTTGTTTGATGCGTCAGAATGCACCTTGGTATTGAGAGATCAGCTGCATGTAAAACAATATCAACAAAATTCGCGTAGCTTGTGTGTGTGTGTGTGTGTGTGTGTGTGTGTGTGTGTGTGTGTGTTGTGTGTGTGTGTGTGTGTGTCTGTGTGTGTGTGTGTGTGTGTATTCTTCTTCAATTTAACGTCTATCCACGTTAAGTGATATTAGACAAATATGTGTGTGTGTGTGTGTGTGTGTGTGTGTGTGTGTGTGGTGTGTGTGTGTGTGTGTGTATGTGTGTGTGTGTGTGTGTGTGTGTGTGTGTGTGTGTGTGTGTGTGTGTGTGTGTGTGCGTGCGTGTGTGTGTGTGTGTGTGTGTCCATGCGTGCGTGCGTGCGTGCGTGCGTGAGTGTGTGAATGAGAGACAGACAGACAGATGGACAGGCACACAGAAAAGATAAACAGAGAGAGAGAGAGAGAGAGAGAGAGAGAGAGAGAGAGAGAGAGAGAGAGAGAGAGAGAGAGAGAGAGAGAGATTCTTGCGTATGTGATCACACGTGTAGTCCTTTCCACTCCCATGGTTTCTGTCTAGTTTCTCCTTGTCCTCGCATTCTCAATCGATGACACCCTCCCCAACCCACCCACCCCAACTTTCCCCGCCATCTCCCTACTCTCTCCCATGTCAGCTTTACTCTAACACCCCAACCCACCCCGCACTCCCCTTCCCCAAAGAAAAGCTAAAATTGGCTCAGTGTTCGCCAGGTATATTTATGTCGAAGATTTATTAAAGCGCTCTATGAAGTACCCTGGGTTTTACGTCAGTTATAGTGTTGTTTCCATGGAAACATATTTGATCGCGTGCCTGTGTGTGTGTGTGTGTGTGTGTGTGTGTGTGTGTGTGTGGTGTGTGTGTGTGTGTGTGTGTGTTTGTGTGTGTACCTACGCTCGCACCTGAGAGAGAGCGAGAGAGAGAGAGAGAGAGAGAGAGAGAGAGAGAGAGACAGACAGAGAGACAGAGAGAGAGAGAGACAGAGACAGAGAGAGAGAGAGAGAGAGAGAGAGAGTCGCCCTAATTTTTGACCCCCCTCACAATACTCATTGTAACCTCCACAAAGATAGGAACCGATCTGTTTTTAACCGCTCCTTTTCTGTTTTCCAATCACGTCATTAATTTATCAACGTCTGAGCTCGAGACGCACAAATCATTTGACTTATAATTGATTTATGAATAATTTGATAGCCTCTTTACTCGATTGACTGTTGTGATTGGTCAATTTGGTTAGAGTTAACAAACTGATTTGTCGGATGAAACACTTCGAGTTTAATCTAAAACCGACTTCTTTTTCATTCGTCCTGAGATGTTCAATTGCAATAAAATTTCTATCTAGCTCTTTGGCAAAACAACCCCATCATCAACAGAAACAACAACCAAACCAAGCAAGCAAACAAACAAACAAACAACAGCGACAACAACAACAAACACCTAAATTACTGCTACAGATCGAATGAAGACGACGTTCATGACCCCCATTGTGCTTTATGACGCTGTCTTTATCAGAACGAAGGAAGGGACAGCGGTATGCGTCAGATATTCCCCGCCCTAATTGCATGTTGATATTCCCCGCCCTAATTGCATGTTGTCAAAGACAACAGCCTCCACACGTGTCCATGCCCTCTGCGAAAAGGGACATCACGGAGTCCTGATCCTGTGCTTTTTTGACCACTGCAAATGGCAGCACCGATGAAGAGGTCGATGTCCCCTTAGCCTAAAACTGGCTGGCGCGGAGCTCGTGAATGAAACACAATCATTTTTAATTGCTCGTTGCAGTAGTATCAATATGTTTTGACAGAAAATTCAAAGATGTACTTAAAACGTCTCTGAGCGCCTTACTTAACACAGATGACAGAAGAATTCATATTGGAGATAAGGTAAAAATAACTGGGGGAAAAAGCGACTGTCTAACCATGTCGAGAGAGAGAGAGAGAGAGAGAGAGAGAGAGAGAGAGAGAGAGAGAGAGAGAGAGAGAGAGAGAGAGAGAGAGAGAGACAGAGAGAGAGAGAGAGAGAGAGAGAGAGAGAGAGAGAGAGAGAGAGAGAGAGAGATATTGTGTATTTTTGTTCCAATTATTTATTTCAGTTTCTGTTGAGGCTGCTTCAGGACCAGTAACGTGAGAAATAATTTTGCACTGGATAATTTGCGCCGGATATAACCCATATAACGTCTCTGGATCATCGTTATGTTTCCGCATTTGTGCAACAAGATTTATTTGCAGCATTTGATACTATAAAATGCATCACAACAGCCTTTTACAGACTTCACATAATGTATGCAGTTTCTGGTTCGGCTTTCGAGTGTTTAACGTTTGCCAGTTAGACAGAGCATGGTCTGTGACAATTAACGAGAAAACAACCACAGTCTATTTTGTCGATTGGTGTCCCACAACGTTCCGTTCTTAGGTCAGGTCTCTTAAATATGTATACAGCTCAACTTTCACCACACAGATTATCTAGTCTTTTGCAAGCGACATCCAATTGTGTGGCTTTTGTCCCTTGGAGTTGATCAAACTCTGTTATCAAAACATGAAGAATTGTGTCAGTGATGTAAAAACGTCGGTGGCAAAATGCCCGTTTAAGCTAGATGTTTACAAACTGAAAGATTTCCTGACACATTCTAAGAAAGCTCTCTTGATTCAAACTTATTTCATCCGAGTAAATACTAATGCCAGCCTTTTTCCGTTCTACCTGGAGCGTTGAATTTTTGGAATCGAGTTGAATATTTCCGACCGACTACGCGCCCGAACCCAGTCAATATATATGGGAATCCATAGGACAACTTTAATTCGTCGTTCTTGACCAAAACTTAAATACGTTCTTTTGTTCTTTCAAAACTGTCCAGTTGCAACGCACGTTTCTGCGACTGCACTAAGCATTCTTCATTTAAGCTAAACACATTCACAATTCTTCTGCCAGATGTGTGCACAAGGTTAAGACACGAGAACACGCTAACCATCTACTTTAGAAACTCTGTTGGTCCCCTGTTTGAGCTAGTATGGATTACAAACTGTCACGATTCTGCCACAGGATTTTATTTTTGTTTCCTGTGCACATTAACATGACTTGCAATGACTGGCCTTCTCTTCTGGCGAACAGACTTTAAGAAAAAAAGAAGAAGACATATTAGACCTTTTCCAAGCCTTTTGACCATATTTTCCTTTCTGATTTGCCATACTTTCTTTCACAGACTGTTTTTATTTAAAGAAAGCATTACAAACGTATCTATTCAAACCCTATCACGAGTTGCATGTGATTCTATGCATGTGATTTTGTCATTTGGTTTGTTCTTGTACTGTGTGAATGAGTAACGGGCGGGAAACTGACCATGCAATGGGGATGAACACAGCTGATCTGTCTGTGTGAATCAGTAACGGGCGGGAAACTGACCATGCAATGGGGGTGAACACAGCTGATCTGTGTCCAAGAGCAGTTTCCACAAGAGAGACAGAGGTGTATCTCGTCTGATTTTGGCATTGCCCGCCAAAAGCATTGTTTTCATTGATTTCATGCAAGTGAACATGTGCCCAAAACACGCAAAAACACCATCTCACCTCACCTGAATCGATTTATTTTGGAGAGAGGGAACGAGTGCTTTGGACGACCCGTTTGCGTAAGTGAGATTTATCAGGCGAAAATTGACTGGACAAGAAATTACCAAACGTGTGCATCATGTATGTTCATAAATACGTGGGGTTTTAGATTGTTTGTTTGTGTGTTTTTTTCTTGTATGTGAGGTGGTGGTGGTAGTGGTGGTGGCTTGTTTGTTTGTTTGTTTGTTTGTTTTGTTTTGTTCTTCTCTTTCTAAATGTTCATCTCTTTAACTCATTGCACTTCATATGCACTTCAGCACAGACTGAATGAACGAACAGACACAATAATCTCAATCCTCTCATTCCTGGTTGTGCGCATGTGCGAGCTCTCTCTCTCTCTCTCTCTCATCTCTCTCTCTCCTCTCTCTCTCTCTCTCTCTCTCTCTCTCTCTCTCTCTCTCTCTCTCTCTCTGTGTGTGTTAGTGTGTGTGTGTGTGTGTGTGTGTGTGTGTGTGTGTGTGTGTGTGTGTGTGTGTGTGTGCGTGCGTGCGTGCGTGCGTGTGTGCGTGCGTGCGTGCGTGCGTGGGTGCGTGCGTGCGTGCGTGCGTGTGCGTGTGTGTGTGTGTGTGTGTGTGTGTGTGTGTGTGTGTGTGTGTGTGTGTGTGTGTGTGTTGTTCCCCTCACCTAACCTAACTATTCTCTCTTTTGATTATATCTCATATGCAGAAAGAGAGAACTTTTAACCTGAGAAACTGGATTTGTGGCGAAAGAAAAGAATCTCTCTCTCTCTCTCTCTCTCTCTCTCTCTCTCCTCTCTCTCTCCCTCTCTCTCCTCTCTCCTCTCTCTCTCCTCTCTCTCCTGATCAGCCTCGCTTTCTCTTTCTGCCTCCCTCCCTCGTATCTCTCCCAACACCTCCCACCCACCTCCTTCCTTCTCTTCCCTCCTCCTCCTCCTCCTCCTCCTCCTCCTCCTCATTCCTCCTCCTCCTCCTCCTCACGCATCATCCCCTTACCCCTGCCTCTTCTTTTTCTCCCTTTAATAATACCAGCACAGGAAAACGACTCAAGAAGGACCCCCCTCCCTCCACACCCCCGCACCATGGGAGAAAGAGGACGCACTCCGTCCAATCTGTTCTGTCTGCCACGGAGTCTCGCCCCTCTATGAAGACCCAGGTGTCGGTGGCTGGGGCATCCCGGGCTTCCCTTTATCTGCCGTGTCTGCCTGCCTGTCTCTTCATCTTCAGATTTTTTTTCTCTCAGAAAGTCGAAGTTATTTCAACACTTTGACTTACCCAAGCTTTTTTGTTGTTGTTGTTGTTGTTGTTGTTGTTGTTGTTGAGGGGGCGGATGGACAGGGGAGGGAAGGAGGAGGGAGAGGAGGGGGAGGAGGGGGAGCAGAGGAAGGGGTTTGGCCTGTTGCCCTGTTGTGTCGCTGCTGAGTCATCTTTTGGAGGTTGTTTGTGTGACTAGGGCGAGATTGCGTCCAGTTGAGCAGACATGATGTTAGTGCAAATGGGGAAACAGACTATACAGGTTTATTTTCTTTCTTTTTTTTTTTCCTTTTAATTTCTGAAACGGGTAAGTGTCATCTAACTTGTACGGGAAGCTTTTTTATTTTTATTTTATTTATTTATTTATTTTTTTTTTACAGATTTGAGAGACCTAGAAAGTTAATGATAACTTGTGGAGATTTTTTCTTAGTTTTCCTGCCTATCGTTTACCTCAGCCCGCGGTTCTTGTGTGTTTACTGCATCAGTTTCTGAACTCTGGCACAACTCTGACAGGGTTCTGTGTGGGTTGGGCGAGCTAGAGTGACACTAACTTCTTCTTCTTCATTTTCTTCTTCTTCTTCTTCTTCTTCTTCATCCCCCTCCTCCTCCTCCCCTCCTCCTCCTCTTCTTCTCCTTCTCCATCTTCTTCTTTTTCTTCTTCTTCTTCTTCTTCTTCTTCTTCTTCTTCTTCTTCTTCCTTCCTTCTTTTCTTCCTTCCTTGTTTCTTTTCTTTCTCGTTGTCTCAACGTCCACATGTTAACAGTGATATTATTTCCAAGCTGTTCGTTAGTGCTTTCACATGTAACAGACACACCTAGAATCATCTTGTCCACGTCTCAACACCCGCGTAATTTGCATGAAGCTGTCAATGCCACGAGGGAACCCACCGGAGTAGACGCTGATTTACTTCATTAACATTTGCAAAGTGGCAACCAGTATTGCATACTTGCTGCGCAAATAGAAATATAGCATGGCAAGGAACAGTGTTGCGTACCTCCCGCCCCCTTTCCACCCCCCCTCCCCCACCTCACTTCCCCTGGTCTCTCCCTCCTAGCCCTTCTTCCTCTAGCAACTTCTTTTTTCACCTCATTCAAAAAGGAAGACCAGTTTTGCCTCACATAAACAGCAATCCATTCTGGGTTCAGAGACCCCAATTCTTGTTGAATTTTTAAAGGTTAAAAAAAAAGTACCAATCACTATTTTTGTTTAAAAATGGATAAAGGAGGAGCAAGCATTCTGTAAAGTCCAGTTTTCAATCCCTCCGGTTACACATATCAAGTATCTGCAGAGCAGGTCTGCCGGTTTCATTTCAATTGCACAAAAGGGGAAACAAATCGGGGCTCTGACACCGACTATCGGGAAAGGAGGCAGGTGAACACATTTACAGTTGCATCGATCTCCTGTATGTGTTGTCATTATCAAACAAAACGCAAATATCAATATATCAATCACATTTTCTTCTCGGTATCAACAGTGCAAGCATCCATAATTATAGTCGCATGTTCATGACATCGTTCGTTTCTCTCCACTTTGTCCTGTCCACAGTACCAGAGACTCTACATTCCAGAGAGGAGAACGTCACGTACTTCCCGATGCCGGCGGAAGTGTTACGCTCCCGAGTGACGAAAGCCAACCTGTGGTTTTACGTCAGCCACACCAGTGCCGACCTCTCTGACGTAATGCACATGAGGGTCGATCTTCTGACGCCCTCAGTCTCGAAGCGTCGGCCTCACTTCTCCAGGGTTTGTGTGTGGAAGCAGACGGCTCTCCCGGGGAAGAATGACAGCGGATGGCACAGGGTGGACCTCACGCAGGTGATCCGAAGGTGGGTAAAGAACTCGACGTCCAACAACGGGCTGAACATCGTGGCGCTCAACAGGCAGAGAAACGTGGCTGTCCTGCACCCCACCTCTGCTGCCCAGAAGGGCTATGTAAGTTCATGGGTCGGGGGGTTGGATCTGGGCATTCCAGTTATAGGTGTGGATGATGATGATGATGATGATGATGATGATGATGATGATGATGATGATGTTGATGATGATGATGATGATGATGAT
>CM031597.1:117768451-117770951 GCA_018398815.1 Conus ventricosus | reverse complement strand
GAACTGTCTTGTCGGAGATGATGATACATCGTTGATGGGAGAGGGGAGATAGGATGAGGAGGGAGGGTTCCACAGGGGAGAGCAGCTACGAGTTTCACTTTCTGTCTTCAGGAGGGAAGCTATAGGGGAAAAAAAAGAAAACTATAGCCGACCGGCCCTGTCAAAATGTGAGTTTGTCTCGCCCAGAGCTAATAACGATCAACTTCCATTGTACACCATGGAAAAACAATAGTCAAGTTTGTTTGTCGAAAATCAGCAAGGAGAACAATACAATTTGTATGATCATGGTCGCTGGGTCGTGCCTAATACTAGTGATAGTTCAGATAAGTATTGAATGTCTTGCTCTGAATCTTATGCGCGTACACTTAGACATTATCGATACGGGGAAGAAAATGATTGCTTTTAACAAACCTTCAATGGCAGATGCCTAACCATAGGTATAGTAGTGAATAATTACTTTGTCCCTTTTCACACACAGCTAAATGTCCAAAAGTTGTTAAAAAAGAGCGAAAATCGTGATTTTGGAACTGAACATTTCATTACTCTCCACAGATATTTGAACATCATTTGACGATTATCTTCATGAGGTAAAACCATGCTTTACATGCGGTATGGTACATGAGATACAACCACGCTTTACATGCGGCACCAGCCGCCATGGCGAAGTGGTTAGCGTCGCGGACTCCCGGCTGGGAGGTCGTGGGTTCGAATTCCATCAGAGTCATGTGGGTTTTTCTGCCCCGACCGGCTCCTACCCAGAGTTGAGTTGCGGACTCAGTTGGGAAGACTGGGGCCACACAGTCGAGTTTCATCCACTTAATGGATGCGTTTCTGAGAGTGTTGCTCAAACGTCCTGACCAACACTGTAGGTGCCTGCATCTCTCGGGCCTGGTTGACGCCAGGATATATTATGAAAGGAAGCGTAGAGTGCAGCCCTGTCATGCAGTCTCAGACCGGAATGGAAATCCGTATAATCATCTTAATCATCCTCATTCTCATTGATCAGCATGAAATAAAATGTCTCAAATTCTGTGTCCCTTCATGCCCTGCTCTCATGGTGACCTAAATTTCGATGTCCTCTCCACGTCTGTGGCCTTGGATTGGTTCCATCGGGGTCACCGGTATCGGCGAGTCCATGGGGGCTGTCGTTGGACGGAGGGAGAGCTCACTCATTCCGGCTCCGTGACTAAGCAATTATTGTCGTCAGTAGGGGGCTTAGTAGGTGGTGTCCTGTGTATGTTAGATCAGAAGCGGCGCCACTGAACACCACCGAAGTGACTCGGCAGCAGTGCAGTGTCTCCTTCGGTGGGTTGCCTCTTGACGACTTGACATTGACTGCTCCCTGTGGATTGCTGGTGCCGGGACTGCGGTGGGACCGACCGGGCTGGCTGTGGACGGGGTGTCGGAATGAGCGGCGTGGGTGCACTGCCTCTGAGGTAGCGCAGAGGTTGGGACAGCAAAAAAAAAATGCTTTACATGCGGCACATTACTATTCCATACAGAAGTTAGATATGAGTAATATCTTTGAGGGAATCTGGCTTCCAGGCCCAAGCCCTCGCCATAGATGTTGGAGCAAGGGGCAGTAGTGGCTTTGCAGTCTATGACTTCAAACAACAGCTGGGGATTTCTGGTCAGAAGAGGACCAAAACCCTGAAGGCAATGGCAGAGACAGATGGAAAGAGTTCCAGCTGGATCTGGTGGAGGAGGAATATAGGTGAACTTCATAAGGCTGAAATGTCCCAACTTAGAACACGTGTCCGTAAGCGGTATGGTTAAGATAACCGTCTAAAAAAGAAACGCCTTGAGACGCTTACCCATCCAAAAGTGACAGATTGGAATCCCGCGAACACCAGGAAAAAATTGCCAGCAGGAAAGCATCTAGGAGTCATGACCTGGATGTGGCCCGACCCTCTTTTAGAGTGTGAGGAATGCAGGGTCGAATCGCTTGCCTTGAGGGGCGTTCTTCTCTGAAGGCCTTCTGCTGTCAAGCTACAGTTTCTTCCTACTGATCTTAGTAATATCCTCAAAGATGTTTACTGGCATGATGTTAGCTGACTGAACTGTTAATATGCTGCGAATGAAGAAAATGACTATGTGTTGTGGTACATAATTTATGCTGGTTTGCATTATCTGCGTGTCTCGCTGCGTGGAAAGTTGTTGCAGCTGATGACGTTGATGCTTACTGTGTGATCAGAAAGGCATCGAAGGAGGACAGGGCGAACAATAGGCAATATGTTGAGGAATGTGTTGAAAGAGAACGGGGGATGGTGTTGGTGGGTCGTTATGCTCACAGAAGACGGCAATAAGGGAGAAAAAAGACAGACGGAAGATAACGCCTCCCTCAGTGGACAGAAGACTGTCAGAAATGTGTCGATGCCTTTTTCCCCCAAAGAATGCTCAGTCCATTAACCATGCCCCTACCCATCTCTCTATCCATCGTTACCATTACAACCACCACTACGCCATCATCATCATCATCATCATCATCATCATCATCATC
>CM031597.1:117763451-117765951 GCA_018398815.1 Conus ventricosus | reverse complement strand
CTTCTTGCTGTCATAAGATACGACAGGATTTGTTTTTAGTATGAGAACGACTGCAATCTGAACATTTAACTCGATATGAATGGCGCTGAGAATCCACTTTCGTCTGTCCTGCATGGGATTGTGGAACAACCATGCGTGCCTTGACAAACACCGAGTGTTCCCTTAAACCGGCTATATTTGGGGGGGGGGGGGGGGGGGGGGGGGGGGGAGAGGGGGGGGGGGGACAAAGGCAGTGGGCTTACTGCGTCACAATTCACTGTCTTTGTAAGGAACAGTGACAGTAAGTCGTATCCCAAATAACAACATGAACGGAAAGTGACGCGCAACGATCGCGGACTTCAACGAACCACGGTAATTTTGCCCATGAAACTGACTACTCGGTCACTCGCAAAACAACAGCGGTCAGTGGTGGTCAAGATCTATGGACGAACAGTTGTTCAACCGTCTCTCTGTTATACTGACCACAGGAGTTCCTCGCTCTGCCTGTGGGTCATCAATCGTTGACCCTACAGTGTAACGTGCCCTTCCTCCTTACCTACTCTCCCTCGTCGCGCCTTTTTCCCCTCCAGTTTTTGTTCAACAACAAACCTTTCGTAGTGTCCAAAAACTGTTTCCTTGCACTTGTGCTTTTATTTGTTACTCTCTCTCTCTCTCTCTCTCTCTCCTCTCTCTCTCTCTCTCTCTCTCTCTCTCTCTCTCCTCCTCCCTCTCTCTCTCTCTCTTTTCTCTCTCTCTCTCTCTCTCTCTCTCTCTCTCTCTCTCTCTCTCTCTCTCTTCTCTCTCTCTCTGTGCGTCTGTCTGTCTGTCTGTTTGTCTGTCGGCCTGTGTGTCTTTTCGTTCTGTCTGTCTGTCTCTGTCTCTGTCTCTGTCTGTCTGTCTGTCTGTCTCCCTCTTTCTCGCTCTTGGCACTCTTCGTATAGGCTGAAAAATACATCCGACTTAGGGGACTAGATTTGGCTTACATAGAGGTGCTTGTCATCAGCAGCTGACCTTAATATTAATATAGCGAAACAGCTACTGCCTGCTGGTCCTGCTAAACTCTGCTTTGGAGGAGCTAGAAAACTCACAGTGCACTAATGGAAGAATAATTCCTTGTTTGTTTTCTCTTTCCCTTGAAAGAGAGTCTGAGTTTCAAAGTTAGGTTTTAACCAGGACGTTTTCGTGATGTTGTCTCCATTTCCTGTTCAGAAACTGACGGCATCAGGTTCATATTCTACCATAATTTTAATTTTTTACTTGTGCTGCTGTAATCTGTGAGTACTGCAGACTTGTGGAGTATCCAGATTTTTACCTTGACATTTTTAAAGCATTCTATAGCATCACTTTCCCTTGTAGGCCGCGTCTTTAACATTTCCACCTTTGGATTTTTAGACATTTTATTGTCTAACATTTTAGCTATTTTTTCTCTTACACAGATTGCTTATGTGTTTGTCTTGTGGTTTTCGGATGCTTTTGATATAAGCAAAAGGATTTGCCTAGTTTTGAGGATGTTCTGCTCGGTATATGTGGAAGTTCTTCTTATCAGCAGGTAAACTGCATCCAATAGCCAATCTGATGAGCTCTACCTAAAGTAAAACATTTGTCAATTGCCAGCATTACTGACCTCCACTTTGCGGGAAAAACGATAGGACCCGCAATGCATTCAGTACAATAGCATTATGTTCATATGTCACATTTTCCCCTAAACGCAAGATAGACTTCAAAAGTTGTTCTTTGAAGAATAATTCTCAGTGAGTCCGCCAAGAACAAATTACAAAGCAAAATGCAACGCGTTTCAGCTTTCTAGATCTTCTTCAGGCAAGATAAACGACATTCAGGACAATGAAAACGAAGAACGGGCAATCACTTATTTTCTCGTATTCGGTGCAGGGTGGGCGGCCATTTTCATTGTCCTGAATGTCGTTTATCTTACCTGAAGAAGATCTAAAAGGTCGAAACGCGTCACGTTTTGCCTTGTAATTTGTTTATCCTTGTTTCTGGCGGACTCACGAGCAAGTATCTTAAAATGTGTTTCATTTTCGCCTGCCGTCACCTTATTTTGAAACTAACTGATTTTGGTTTTTTTTTTTCTTCTGTGCCCACCTCAGTGGCAGTGCACCCACGCTGCTAGTTCCGACACCCCGTCCACAGCCACAACTTGGTCAGTCCCGCCGCGGCACCGGCAATCCACCGGGAGCAGTCAAGAGGCAATCCACAGCAAATGACTTTTAAAGTTGTGTTTTAACTCTTTCGCAACACGCCGCGAGAATGATCGCGGCGTCCGACTTGCCTTACGACTCGGCGACATGGGGCGAAAATACTTGCGGCAAGCGATCTGTCTGTCATTCATGAGAATGATAGCGACGGCCTTCTAAAAATAGATATGGCCCACTTTCCTGGATAATTTTTACCTTGTGGTGCCAGCGTACAGATACAGTCCTTCCTACGTCGTATGATCCGTTAGCAAGCTACTAACAATCGATTTCATTGATTAATCAAGCAAACAACTCTCACTGAATCC
>CM031597.1:117745951-117758451 GCA_018398815.1 Conus ventricosus | reverse complement strand
ACAATGCCTCACCTCGTCAGCTACCAATCACAAAGAAGTTCACAATGCCTCACCTCGTCAGCTACCAATCACAAAGAAGTTCACAATGCCTCACCTCGTCAGCTACCAATCACAAAGAAGTTCACAATCGTCAGCGAAACTAAAGAGCTGACTCACACTGATCTATCAGCATGAAGGGCCCATCCCATGACGCTGGACTTAGGTAACATACAAGGTCAGAAATCCTGGCTTGTGAAGTTGTGTATGTCTTGCAAAAAATGAAAAATTGTTCAATAAAAAAAAATTTAAAAAAAAGAAATCCTGGCTTGGATGCCTTCAACTGTCAGAGAGCAAGTGAAACGGGGAAAAAAAACAACATCATGCTTGTTGTCACGAGTTTGTCACGAGGCCTACGACGTTCGACCCACCTAGGGTGGCGGAATTACTTATTTGTTTATTGTCGTTGCTGTTGTCGTGTATCCGTCCCTTAGGGTGGCTTGTGGTGCAGTTGCACCTTGGTGTGGTTCAGCTCAACTTCGGTTTGCTTTCTCTCTCTCTCTCTAATTCCACCGCCCGTGCTATTCATCCTGCAAGTTCACGGGTGGCCGGTACCTTTCTCTCGAACTTTCTGTCTATCGGCCTCTCGCCTGTCTTTTTACCTGTCGCACGTGCTTCGTTTCTTTAGTTTGAAGTATGCTCACTCTGTGACGCAGCATGGCAGTTGGCCGCCATTGCTGAGGGAGGTTAGCTCTTCACTCGAGCGGAAGATGTCTCTGGGGGCGCCTGCTCCAGTCCTGGTTCTTTACCTTATCATCGAGAGTACAGTCAGTACTTTCAATTCCTGCAGTCGGCCTGTAGGAGAGGGACATCATTTCTTCTGTTTCCGCATCTTCGCTCTGTCCTCTCGACTGGACAGAGGGTAGAGAGAGTCCTTTGACCCGCCTCTTCGGGGTCACCCACGGGTAGCTGGTAAGCATCAGTTTCGTGGTCTGTTTGTTTTGATTTGTTGTTGTTAGCCGGCTTAGTCTTCTCTTTTGCGCAATTTTCTTTTGTTTTCGGAATTGTAAGAGAAATATTGTGTGAGACCTTTTCTCTGGTTAATTCAATCTTTAACCTGGCCATTCTAAATTATTTCCAAAATTCTTTCTCCTGTTTATGTATCTGGTGATGCGGTAGTCGGTGGGGAAGGAGAGAACCTGGTGATTCAGGGTTGGAACTTGCTTGGTCTCGTTCGTCCGCCCCTGTCACATTCGCCGGACTTTTATCCTTCGGCCACCGTCTGTTTGTGTGTGCAAGGAGAACGAGTTTTATGTTCACGAGCGTGCGTGCGCATGATTTGTCGTTCGGATGCGTGGTTGGAGATTTGTGTTATTTGAAATGTGTTTATAAAATGTGACAGTTATGCCATTGAATTACATTTGCAAATGTGGTGGCAGTTATTAAGCTATGGTCGCTGTGTTGATTTATTTCCTAAGGAAGGAAAAACGTTAAGCGTGAGTGAGAGAAGGGTGAAGATAATTCGTATTTGTTTTATAACCTGTTGATTTAATGCAGTCTTTTACCTGCATCGTTGTGAGAAGACTTGATTCAATGGGTTTACTGTGTGCGTTTAATACACTTCCCCTCGCCCATCATGCGAGTGGCTGTTAAGACTTGACAGCAATGGTCAGACGGTACTGACGGCAGGGTTCCAGTACCCTTCTTCCTTCCTCCTTCCTTCTTCTTTCCCTCCTCTTCGACTCTCCTCCCAGCTACGTCCTCTCCCCTCCCGGGGCTTCACCTGGAGCACGAACTGGATGGTGCCACGTGCTGGTCGAGGCCACGTTCTGGCTGAGACCACGGACGGGATGGTGCCACCGCGCTGGTCGAGTGCCACGCCTTGGTCGGACCGTGGACTGCTAGAGGAGCCCGCCGTCTTGACTGGCCGGCCTTCGCACCCCCGTCCAGACCTCCAGTAACAGCTACGGGATCCCCCCCCCCCCCCCCCGGGAAAAACGCTTTCTTTCACTGCCCGCTTGGGAGTCGAGGGTGTCGGCTTTGGGGAGACTCCCTGCAGAACCAACCCGGCTCGGAGCACCTAGTGCGACAGGGTGCTCCCACCAGACTTACAGGGGCAGGGGTGTGGACGCACTCCATGGTGTGAGGAAGTATCCATACAGGAAATATTTCTTATAATTGTGTTATGTCATATGTGCTTGATGCTGTAATTGTGATTTTGACGTCGTATGGGCGAAATATTTATTTATAATCGTGCATGTTGTGGGTGTGGGAGTGCTTGATTGTGAAATGTGCCATGTTTGTGCGTTGGAGTGCTTGATTGTGATCGTGCATGTGCGTGTGTTGTAATGTTTATTTTGCTGGTGTGAATAACTGGGGTGTTGTAATCGTATTTCTTTATTGTGTGGTCTCCTTGCGGAGCGTATGAGGTCAGTACCTCCCTTCACTCCCACCTAGAACCGATCCTGTCCAGGCAGACCTCCAGGGTCTGTCGTGACAATTGTGGGGCTCGTCCGGGATGTGAAGGCTCTGGCTGTCCCTCTCTCGTTTCGCAGAGTAACTGTTTAGGTTTATTGTCTGTTTTTATATATGTTTTTAGTCAGTTGTCGTGTTTGTTCGTGGGTGGTTGGCTGGGTGACACTAGCGTGAAGGGAGTCTTGTTGTGGCCTGAGGAACATCCGGCGTGACTCGGGAGTCGAGGTGAGACCAAGGGAGTCGACCGCTTCCAGACCTCCTTCCGCCCGGGTACCTCACACGTCAGGTAACGGCCGTAAGTCTTGCCCTTCTGTTTGCCGCTCAGTCATTCCAATCCTGTTTTTATTTAGCCAGTCTTGTTTTTTTTTTCTCTACCGGGTGTGAGTACAGGGTTTGATCGGACGCTAGTGTTTTTTTTCCTCTCTCCGATTCTCCGTCTGCTAGGTTTTTGTTTTGTTTTTTTTTCGGGCCCAGCCCCACCGCACTGTTGCATCTGCTGTAAGAGCGCGGTGTTGCCAAGTGGGGGCAGCCGACATGTTTTTTTTTTTTTCTTTTTTTTCGGTGACCCCACCGCACTGTTGCTTTCGGTGCTGTAGAGCGTGGTGTTTTGCCCAGAGTGGGAGCAGCCGGAACTGACCGCACACCACTCACACACCCACATACACACAATATACACACGTCCCCTAAAATATTTTTTTTTTTTCTTTCTAGTGGAATTGACCTTTCCCCTGTATTTGAGGAAAACTGTAGATATTTGTCCAAGGCGACGTTCCGGCGCTGGTGGTATGGCGACCGGCGTCGAGAATAAGGTATCAAAATGTTACTGTAGTCCCCTACTATTAGTACCAGAGTACTCTTTCGACTACGGTAACTTCTACCTATTCCAGTGCTGTAGCAGGTAGTCTAGTGAGTACTTTTACTACCTCTTCGCTGTGGGTCTCCCTGTCGAGACCCCGACTGGCACTTTCCGCTCGGGAAGTCAGAGTATAGCGAAGCAACTGAGGGCTTCTGTTTGATCGCAGAGACCGAAACCTTCTCCTCTCCAGGCTTCCCCTCGTAAGGCATGCCCCAGAAGCCTTTCCTTATGGAAAGTCGAGTACCATCCTCAAGGGACCCGGGTCAGACGGATCCATCCTCCCCCGTGTCGGGAGTGGGTGAACCCCGCCCATACATCACTTCCGTCCTGATGTTTCTAGGAGCGAAACAGCGACGGGAGGAAGAGCCCAACGTAAGGAAGAGGTTGCTAGGCAAGGAAGCTCTTCGAGGAAGAGGCAAAGCTCCGTAGGGAAGAGTCTAGATAGATGGAAGGCTCTGCGTAGAGAGGAGGCAGCCAGAACAGGAGGATCAGCGTAGGGAAGAGGCTATCAGCGTAGGGAGGAAGGCTGCCCTCCGTAGGGAAGAAACTAACAGGATGGAGGCTCTGCGTAGGGAGGAATGGAACAACTTCTTTCGCGCCTCCCCTTCTGTAAGTAAACCAGGTTAATCACCGAAGCAGGTGATAGAGTTTAGAGGCCCAAAGTTAAAGCTTCTCAGAGTTCAGACCATAGTTGAGGACATTGGACATGTTCTTAAGCATTTTGACAAAAGGTTGTCTTGTTCATACCCAATTGTCTTAGGAACAAAGGCTATGCAAACCAATTTTCTGATTATCTGGTGCTGCAAGAGGAGTGTGTGCTCAACTCTAAATGAAGTCGCCGTCTATATGCAGACATGCAGTTGGCTCTGCTAAGCGGTTACCTCCACCTTACCCCAGAGACGTACAGAGGAAGTTCAGGTCCATGAAGAAGAATAATGACTAGACCTTCATGCAGTTTGGTGATAGGCTTCGCAAAAAACGCTAGGGTACAGCCGTCAGTTAGCTAAGTTGGAGCCTGGAGGATCTGATCCTCATTGACACTCACCAACACAGTGTCCCCAGAGTTTTGAGGATCCGGATAGCGAGACAGCACCTCAGGATTTCGCGGCTGCGATCACTCCGCTGAGGTGATTGCTGAAGGCTCGCAGGCTTAAGGGCATCGCCCAGATTACGAAGGAAGCCCTCCCACAGGATTTAATTAATAGCATAAGTGCCGACAACTGCTAGTGGGGGGAACAAGCAGGCAGTTCATCGGGGAATTAATTGCAGCGCCCCGACTGTGTTTTCTTTGTGGTCGTCCTGGCCACCTAGGAAATAATGTCCAAAAGAGCCGCTGGTAGTAGTCGTGGGGCTGGTCCATTCCACACGTCCTCGTGTCCCTCGCAACCTTGGGTTTCCATCCCAGCTTCTGTGATTCAGAGTGCCAGTGTTTCACTCGTTGTTGGTTCCTCCACCTTGGTTGACACCATCAGGGGATTCGGGAGAAACAAACGATCTTTGTGGATAAGATTTGGTTTCCCACTGAGGCCCGGCGGGGCGCTAGTTATGATGTGTGCGGGGGGGATTTAGGAGGCTAGGTTATTACCTCCACCCCGTTCATCAGTACAAAAACCAATTCCTCCACCCCCTACTTCGTGGCGAAGTATGGCCATTGCGGTGGAGCGACCTATGTATTCCCTTCTCATCAAGGGAATACTGTCACCTTTGCTAGTACGGACTCAGTCAGTTCCTGTCTACGATCAGCCCGTACAGGCGTGTGTGGGAGACACCACTGAGCGCCAAGCAAGAAGCAAGCACAGGAAATTGCCGTCCCGTTCTCCCAGCCGATCTCTGACGAGGTTCTGGCCAGGGCCGATCCTGCTACCATGGTCCGACCTTCAGGCCAGGGACTTGATTCCAACGCCTGCGACAACTGTAGGTCGTCCTTGCTCAGTCTGCCCGACCGCCAAGGTGAGCTTCAAGCTCTCACAAGGGGATCCTATTTAAGGGTTTTTTACCCAGTCAGATCGTGTGGCCAAGCAGTTTTGGTGTTCCCCAAAGCCTGCGAGAGTCTTCCTCCGGCAGGCCCACGATTCCCCCGCATGGCAGTCATATGGGCTTCCAAGCGGACTGCTCGAGCGAGTTAGGCAGGATTTCTTCTGGCCAGGGATTAACTCCCAGTTAGCAGTACTGCCGCATTTGCGATACCTGCCAACGGAACAACGCCTAAGGGCCTTGAGCGGCGAGTTCCCCCCTGGATCAGTGCGACTGGTTTGGGGAGCCATTCATCAAGTTGGGGGTCCGACCTGGTGGGGCCCATTAATCCACCATCCGATTCGCGGTCAACCGCTACATCTTGGTATGGGTGGACACGCCGACTCGGACCAGAGGCTGACCCACTTAGGACTATCGATGCCCCTAAACGGTTGCTGAGGCACTCTGGCAGATTTGGCACGCGCAACTGGCGTGCCGCAAGAAGAATCCTGTCGACCATGTACCCGTTTCTGTCCGATATACCATGAAGAGATGTGAACACTCTGGCTTAATGTTCATAAGGAGACAACGTCGCCCTATCATCGCAGGCCAATGGCCTTGTTCGAGCGTGTTCAATGGTACGATGAAGCAGATGTTATGCGGGTCGTCCTCTGTGCTAGCAACCTCGTGATTGGGAACGCTTTGTTCCTGCAGTAACAGTTTTCGCCTACAGGAGGTTCCGCAGGAAAGCATCGGATTACCCCCGTTGAAACTCCTGATGGCAGAACAGTACGAGGACCCACCCACCAACATCCTGAAGCAGATGAGGACTCCAAGACGAAGTGGGGAACCGGTGGTTAAAGGAAGAAAGAGTCGTTTACGGAGGTTCGATCAGCGGCAACCGCATCGCTGCCACTTGCCAGCTTTAGCCTCAGCAACACTTGCCAGTCGGCCAAAACAAGTACAATGCTTTGTACGACCGGCGCAGCTGTGAACTCTGGTTTGAGCCGGGGTGATAGGTGTTGTCTTCTCCATCCCCACAAAAGAAACAAGTTGCAACTTGCTTGGCAGGGGCCCTTTTGTAGTCCCTGCAGTCGGTGGGATGACTGGGACTATAGGATTCCTGCGAGGCAAAGAACGACTGTAACATGATGCGCAACCTCTTGAAGGCATACGTACGACGAACTCAGTGGGCCAGCAAGCTTCACCCCTGTCGTTGTGGAGAGTGGCGATTAGCCGCTTGACCGGTGGCTCAGGACAATCCCCACCGTCCTCTCGTAAGTGAAGAGTCGTGGCAGGATTGTTTGCTTCGGGACTAACCTCTCCCTCACACAGACTGACCAACAGCACGCTAGTGCCAGAGTATCCCGGCCGGCTTACAGATCGGGCCCCTGCACAGTACCCTGGGCGAAAGTACACTGGCATGATCACCGAGACCCCCAGTAAGGGTCAAACATACCTCTGGTCCTCACTCTCATGCGTCTGTCATCCAGCAGGAGTGCTAAAGCCATGTTGAAGGTTGGGGGTCATTGAACGTGCGAGATCTCGAACTCATCCCCCATCCATCTGTTAAAGATGGAAGATGGCAAAATGAGGTTCTGCGTACGATTTTCGTCGACTGACTAAAGGTTCTCGGTTCGATGCTGAACCTATGCCAGATGTCGACCAAATCTTCGCACAGCTGGAGTCGTCCAACGATTTCCCAAGTTCCGATCTCGCGCAGGGATACTGGCAGATTCCCATTCGCAGAGAGACAAACCCAAACGGCATTCCGACGTCCTGAAGGCCAGAGTTCCTGGAACGAGGGATAAGCCTTTTGGGCCTCAAAACTGCTGGAGCTAATTTATTCCAGTCGCGTCAGCGACAGTTGCTTCTCCCGCTCGATTAAACGCCAGATTGAACAATTTCCATGGACGAACCTGCTACTCAGCTCAGTGGATTGGAGCTTCGCACGTTTCGCTCCTCCGTCGTCTGTTCCTTCGTCCTGCGCGAGGTTCAGATGTCGGCCTCGTCCTTCTCCAAATGTCAGCTGGTCAGGACGAGATTTCCTTTCTGGGGCCATCATTTGCGGCGGGTTTATTGCTCCTGATGAGGACAAGTGACCAAGGTTGCAAGTGCCAAACCTCCTGGTACCAAAAGGGAATTGCGGTCAATCCTTGGACTTGCGGGATACTACCGCAAGTTTCCTCATGACTTTCGCAAAGGTCGCCTTGCCGCCCTCACAGACCTGACCAAAGGGAAAAAGCCAGACCGACTGATTTGGTATGAGAGTTGCCACCCGCTTATGCCGCCTTGAAACAGGCCCTCACTACTCGCCAGTCCTGGCTCTCCCCGATCCTAGTCACCCATTTTTACCTGCTGGACTGATGTTTCCGCAGTGGGGATGGGCAAGTTGCTTTCAAGATCAGGGGAAGGGACTCACAACCCGCTTCCTTCTGCGAGCAAAAAACACACTGACGCCGAGACAGGTACCACACGATGAACAAGAGATGTTATAGGCAGTCGTGTGGGGCATCCGGAAGTTTACCCCTACTTTTACGTGCCGTGAGTTTGGCTGGAAGCGATCATCAACCTCCTCCAGTACCTGTACGGATCCGGGCCCATCATCGTCGACTCATGGTTGGGCATGGGAGCTGACAGAGATCAATGCTTTCATTTTCCGTCATATCAAGGGTTCCTGTATACGGATCTGACTATCCTTAGCCGAGCTCCGTAGTTAGCATATTGGAAAATCAGTACAGAGGACACTTCCCCCTCAACCAGGGTTATATCCCCTTTTGGTCTCTGTATCAAGGTGTATGACGAGTTGACACTTCCTTGAGGTTAACGGTAGTGAATCACACTGGTTCGATTGTTCCCTTCATGGTTGGAAGTTTGCTTAGTTTGTTTGATAAATGTAGTATTAAGTGTATATCCCCCGTGTGATTCTATCGTGGAATGTTTGTATTGATTCATCGAACTTCTGTCGATCACAAGAGTGGGTACGGTCCATTGTTGTGAAGTTGCCCTGGCTACAAGGTTCAAAGGAGCACTGTATCTCATAGAACCGATGCTTTTAGAAGGGGGGTTTGTCACGAGTTTGTCACTAGGCCTACACTTCGAAGTTTCGACCCACCTAGGGTGCGGAAATTACTTATTTTTGTTTATTTCGTTCTGTTTGTCGTGTATCCGTCCCTTAGGGTTGCTTGTGGTGCAGATGCACCTTGGTGTGGTTCAGAAGCTCAACTTCGGTTTGCTTTCTCTCTCTCTCTCCTAATTCCACCGCCCGTGCTATATCATCATCCTGCAAGTTCACGGTGGGGCCGGTACCATTCTCTCCGAACATTCGTCTATCGCCTCCGCCTGCGTTTTTACACTGGTCCGCACGTGGCTTCGTTTCTTTTAGTTTGAAGAATGCTCAACTCTGTTGAACGCAGCATGCATGTTGGCCGCCATTGCTGAGAGGTTAGCTCTTCCCTCCGAGCGGAAGATGTCTCTGGGCGCCTGCCCAGACCCTGGTTCATTTACCTTATCATCGAGAGTAACATTCAGACATTCAATTCTGCAGTCGGCCTGGAGGAGAGGGACATCATTTTTCTGTATCGCGCATCTTCGCCTCTGTCCTCATCGACTGACCAGAGGGTAGAGAAGACCTTTGACCCCCTCTTCGGGGTCACCCACGGGTAGCTGGTAAGCATCAGTTTCGTGGTCTGTTTGTTTTGATTTGTTGTTGTTAGCCGGCTTAGTCTTCTCTTTTGCGCAATTTTCTTTTGTTTTCGGAATTGTAAGAGAAATATTGTGTGAGACCTTTTCTCTGGTTAATTCAATCTTTAACCTGGCCATTCTAAATTATTTCCAAAATTCTTTCTCCTGTTTATGTATCTGGTGATGCGGTAGTCGGTGGGGAAGGGAGAGAACTGGTGATTCAGGGTTGGAACTTGCTTGGTCTCGTTCGTCCGCCCCTGTCACATTCGCCGGACTTTTATCCTTCGGCCACCGTCTGTTTGTGTGTGCAAGGAGAACGAGTTTTATGTTCACGAGCGTGCGTGCGCATGATTTGTCGTTCGGATGCGTGGTTGGAGATTTGTGTTATTTTGAAATGTGTTTATAAAATGTGACAGTTATGCCATTGAATTACTATTTGCAAATGTGGTGGCAGTTATTAAGCGATGGTCGCTGTGTTGATTTATTTCCTAAGGAAGGAAAACGTTAAGCGTGAGTGAGAGAAGGTGAAGATAATTCGTATTTGTTTTATAACCTGTTGATTTAATGCAGTCTTTTACCTGCATCGTGTGAGAAGACTTGATTCAATGGGTTTACTGTGTGCGTTTAATACACTTCCCCTCGCCCATCATGCGAGTGGCTGTTAAGACTTGACAGCAATGGTCAGACGGTACTGACGCAGGGTTCCAGTACCCTTCTTCCTTCCTCCTTCCTTCTTCTTTCCCTCCTCTTCGACTCTCCTCCCAGCTACGTCCTCCCCCCTCCCGGGGCTTCACCTGGAGCACGAACTGGATGGTGCCACGTGCTGTCGAGGCCACGTTCTGGCTGAGACCACGGACGGGATGGTGCCACGCGCTGGTCGAGGCCACGCCTTGGTCGGGACCGTGGACTGCTAGAGGAGCCCGCCGTCTTGACTGGCCGGCCTGGACCCCCCGTCCAGGACCTCCAGTAACAGCTACGTCCCCCCCCCCCCCCCCGGACACGCTCTTCACTGCCCGCTTGGGAGTCGAGGGTGTCGGCTTTGGGCGACTCCCTGCGAGAACCAACCCGGCTCGGAGCACCTAGTGCGACAGGGTGCTCCCAGCAGACTTGACAGGGGCAGGGGTGTGGACGCACTCCATGGTGTGAGGAAGGATCAATACTGGAAATATTTCTTTATAATTGTGTATATGTCATATGTGCTGGAATGCTGTAATTGTGATTGTGTACGTCGTATGGCGAAATATTTATTTATAATCGTGCATGTTGTGGGTGTGGGAGTGCTTGATTGTGATTGTGCATGTTGTGTGCGTTGGAGTGCTTGATTGTGATCGTGCATGGTGCGTGTGTTGGAATGTTTATTTTGCTGGTGTGAATAAATGGGGTGTTGTATCGTAATCTTTATTGTGTGGTCTCTTGCGGAGCGTATGAGGTCAGTCACTCCCTTCACTCCCACCTAGACCGATCCTGTCAGGGCAGACCTCCAGGGTCGGTCGTGACACTTGTAAGCATGCACGACCCTAAAGCCGCGGACTGTGTTGGCAGGGAAAGAAGCGCGGAAAAGGATGCCTCTCCGGTGAGCACACTGTGTTGATTTGTTTCTTTCCAAGCGGAGATCAGATGGACCAGCAGGCTTCGGCAGTTTCACCTTGTTGAGAACTCATCAGACTTACAGCTGAATCCTCGTTACCTGCTGATGTGAAGCACTTCTATGACAAAAAAATAACGCCTTGAAATTCGGGAGATCCTCTTGCCGATGTGAAAAGTGTCTTTTCAAACGACAAACAGCACGATTCAGTGAAAGTGGAAAAGTACAAGTTTTGAATAAATCGTAGGCTAAAACTAGTGAGAAAATTCGCTTTTTAGAACGTCAGGCAAGTGCCCAATGGGACTTGTTACTAGGGATGTAAGTCTGCACAAAGTAAACAAATCTGTTAACAAGTGCCAGAATTAAAAACGCTGGACGCCATTCCACAAGGCTAAAGGCTGGATAAATGAGGCAAATCATGCACACTGCAAAAGACTTTTCTGTCTTACCTTTCTCGCTCTTACCTTTCCCCGCTGTCTCACCTTATAGTAATTATGATAATAATCACAACATAGCATTTATAAAGCGCCTTTCCAAAGGCTCTAGGCGCTAACAATCCACACTCTCGTGTACGCAACGGGCTGCCTACCTGGGTAAGGCCGACTAAAGAGTTGCCTGTTGGCGCTTCATTCAGTCGTTTCCCGTGTCATCCAGTCGATATCGTTCACTCAATTTCCTTACTTCCTTCATTCTTTTAATTTGTCACGCAGGGTGCATGCTATGTGTAACGTGTCATCCATGCCAACGGCCAAGCGGGCCTTCTCTTCCGAAAGTTGCTGATGGGATTTTACGTGCGTGCAAGATGTTATGCCTGCGTTCACGCACGGAACCTCGTTTATAGTCTCATTCAAAGGACTGTTTTGGAAATGGAATCAGAACCAATGTTAACTCCGAGGGGGAAAAATGCCCCCTTGTACCGAAACGGCCAGGCGGAGATTCGAACCCGCAACCCCAGGATACCAAGATCACGAGTCCGGCGCCTACCAACTGAGCTCTTCCGGCCCCCTTCTGCGCCACTTCAGTGTACTTATCCTCCGCCCCCCTTCCCCCCCCCCCCCCCCCCCCCCCCCCCCCCATCCCACGCCGCTTATTCTGACTTGGCATTCCACAGCCACATCCTGACTTGTTCCGACATCAACAATCCCCTGGGAACACTCAATGTCAAGGCGCTATGGCATCCCACCAGAGGAGACACTGAACTGCAGCCAAGTCACTCAATGGTGCTCAAGGTGCCTTGTTCTGATCCAGCATACGCAGGGCACGATCTGCTAACCTTCAGACTGATGGCAATTATTGCTTAATGGCGGAGCCAGCTTAAGTGAATGTCCTTCTACCAACCGCTCCACCACGTCCACCTAGCTACAGTCCCCAGGACGTGCCGATACCGGTGACCTCCTCGACAAGAAGTCACCAAGAGCGCAGATGTGGACAGGAATTCAAAACTTGAGGTCAATATGAGAGCAGGAAATAAAATATGACATTTTTTTTTCAGTGCTGGATGGTGAGGACAGGGATGATGACCATGATGCTAGCGAGTTCCTTTCTGGTATATGACTGCTTAACGGGCTGTACTCTACACTTACTACTATAATAACACATCCCGGCATCAACCATATGACTGCTTAACGGGCTGTACTCTACACTTACTACCATAATAACACATCCCGGCATCAACCATATGACTGCTTAACGGGCTGTACTCTACACTTACTACCATAATAACACATCCCGGCATCAACCAGGCCCGAGAGATACAGACACCTGAAGAGGTGGTCAGGCAATTTGAGCAACTCTTTCAGAGACCCAGGATGTAATATTATTGGACTGTGAGGTTCCAGTCTTACGCACTGGGTTCATAGGAAACAGGAGACAGAAGCTGGTCGTGGCTGAATCATTGATTTAATGAGTCAGCCAAACCTGGAACTCCATTATGCTAACCACTTCTCCACAGGGGCCGGTATAGAGTCTATT
>CM031597.1:117728451-117740951 GCA_018398815.1 Conus ventricosus | reverse complement strand
GGTTGATTTAGAGTGGACTACTATGTCTGGTTCATGCCACTTTTGCTGATGTCTCTGGGTGACTTTTCCATTCTGGGAGGTCTGCAGTGCACTCCCAGTCATCTGCCCCATCCAGCAGACTCTCCCTGCATGTTTCGAGTGGGCACTGTTGTTTTTGGGGCCATGATTTGCTGCCTCCTCCCGGGTGAAGAATGTTGCGGGTGCTTTTGGAGTCCTGATTCCCCCTTTTGTGGGTGGTACTAGCCCAGACTACTTGTAAATTTCTTTGAGCACTTGGTTGTGCCTCCATGTGTACCTTCCTTGAGCCAGGGCTTTTACATGAGCTTAGAACATGCTCCACTGTTTGTTTTTTATGGCAGAGGGGCATGCAGGATCGTCTGTTTTCCCCACTTCACCAGGTTTGCATTTGAGGGCAGAAGGTCTATGCAGATCTGAGAATGAAGCTGATCCTGAGAGGGGCCATGTCCCAAATGTCTTTCCCAAGTTAGATTTTTGGAGTGCATTCTCCCATTTGGGTCCATTGCCCTTGCTGGCTCTGCTGGATGCTTTTTGGAGTCTTTTTTGGTCTTCTTCTTTTTAAACTCCTGAATCATCATGTCTCTTTTGGCTTTTCCCTTTGGCCTTTGACCACCATTCAGTTTTGGTCACCCCTGTCCTTGTCTGTTGGTCTGTGTGTGTCCTGTTATTTCTCTGATCTTGAGACTTTCTTTTGCAGAATCCATCGCCTCTTGAACTTTCCATTTTCTGCCTGTCTTCAGTGGGGCTTGATTGCTTCTACCACCTTGTTCCCGAGTCCTCCAGCATGCTTTGAAGTTGATCTTCCCTGCTTTGTATTCCTCCAGGATGGATTTCAGTGGTAGTTTGAGCTTTGCTTGGCGACAGTTTCAGGGGCGATGTCAGTCGACAGGGTGGGACACAAGCCCTTTCCTTGTGAACTTGTTGATTTTGGCTTCCATTGCCTCCACTGTGCTTGTGCAGATGTCGTATATAATCAGTGGCCATAGGAGCTTTGGTAATCAGCATTACTGCTGACACCAGACCCTTGTTCCCCTTAGTTGCCAGGGAGCCTTACACTGGTCAATGGTCTCCAAGCTTCTGCCGACTTCTGCTTGGTTTCTTTTGGCTCTTTGTGTATCTTCGCGTCTCATCATACCATCTTCCAAGGCTCTTGTAATGGTTATTCTGTGATCTGTTGGAATGGCCTGGTTTGGCACAACTGAAGACCACTGGATTTGGCCACTTTTCCTTTCTCAGTGAGAGACTCGTGATTTCTTTGGCTTGAACTTCTTTTGGATGAGGCAACTATGTCGTCCAGCCTCTCTGCACATGGACGTGTCTCGTCTTCTCTGGATGAAATTCACTGTTGTGTCATCCATGAAGGCCTTGAGAGGAGGCTTCTTGTATCCATGCCAGAGTCTGGTTTGTCTCGCAGTTGTTTGTTGCTGCTTTAAGATGAGTTCCACTTGCCAGCACGAACTGTATCGGGGAAATTGCACTGCCATTGCAATGCCCACTTCCAGTTGATCAATCAGTTGTGTAGTCCTTGGTAGAGAACCGCATTGAGAAGCCATTGAAGTACTTCTTGAGCAATGTCGCGGATTGTTCTTTGGCAATGGTACATCTCAAGAGAAACTGTATCGTCCATGGGGCACCCCCCCCCCACCCCCCCCAACGCCCCCCCCCCCCTCCACATATGCGTTTGCCAGATCGAGCCACACTACGTCCAGGTCTCTCTTATCTGTTTTTGCTTTTTGATATTTGCGTCCCAGATCATTGTGCGTGTTCTACACAGCCAGGCCACGCCCCCCCCCCCTGGGGATGCCACCTTCTGGACTGACAATACAAGTACTTGTTTTCATCAGGTACTTGGTCAGCCTTGCTTGCCTTGACAGAGAAGAAGATTTTCCCTTCGACGTTCAGTAGTGATATTGGCCGAATGGTGATGTCACTAGAGTTTTGCTCCTGGGGATGTACACACATCTGCCGTCATTCCATGGCCGCTGATCTTCAGTTTCTCCACCGATCGCCAAAGCAGCCTGTGGAGCCACTCCCAGCACCTTGGGACATTTCTTGTAAAGCTGGTAAGAGTATCCGTTTGGCCTGGTGATGATTTGGCTCTGGCTTTGTCGACCCCCTCTTTGTTTTTCCGCCAACGTGGAGGGCTCTTGCCATTGAACTGTTCCTCAGGGTTGGTTGGCCACACCATGTTCTTGAAATGTCGAAGTGGTGCTTTGCTCTGTGAGTCAGAGTATGTTTTCCTCAGATGCTGCTCATGAAATCTTTGTCCACACTTGGGTACCAGATTTTGGCTGCTCAAACAGTGTTTGGCATACTGGTAGGGGTTCTGAGGGAAGCGCTTTGTGTCTTCTTCTTTGCTTTCCTTTTCGCAGATTGTTTGCTGAGGGCGCTGTGTTTGTCTTTCAGGTCTTCCCACAGTTTTCCAAGCCTTGTTTTTCAGCTGGCAGTGCGGTTCTTCATTGCTTCTTGAGGTTGTTCTTTTGGGATGGATCTTGTCCATCTTTTCTTGGGTTCTTGGATTTTTGGAGGGTGTTTTCTCTTGGGGTAGTTTTACTCCATAGGCGTCTCTACATGTGGCATAACAATGTCCCCATTGTCACGAGTTTGTCACGAGGCCTCCGACGTTCGACCATAGGGTGGCGGATTTATCGTTTGTTTATTGTCGTTGCTGTTGTCGTGTATCGTCGTAGTGATGTCTTGTAGTCGGTTGCACCTTGGTGTAGTTAGCTCAACTTCGGTTTGCTTTCTCTCTCTCTCTCTCTTATTCCATCTGCCAGACCGTGCTATTCATTCCTGTAGGTTCAGGGCGTGGCTGTACCTTTCTCTGAACTTTCTGTCTAACGGCCTTATGCTCAATCTGTGGACGGTAGGGTGGCATGTTGGCCGACCATGCTGAGGGAGGTTAGCTCTTCACTCGAGCGGGAAGATTGTCTCTGGGAGCGCCTTGTCTTGGTTCTTCACAGTATCAGGCACCTTACAGACGTACTATCAATTCCTGATTCCCTCATGCAGTCGGCCTGTAGTGAGAGGGACATTAACTTCTTCTGTTCCGCATCTTCGCCTCGGTCCTCTCGACTGGACAGGTGGGTAGAGAGAGTCGTTTTGACCCGCCTCTTCTGGGTTCACCCACGGGTAGCTGGTAAGCATCAGTTTCGTGGTTTGTTTGTTTTGGTTGTTGTTGTTAGCCGCATAGTCTTCTCTTTGCGCAATTTTCTTTTGTTTCGGAAAGTGTAGGGAATATTGGTGAGTCCGTTTCTCTGGTATTCAATCTTTAAAAAACCTGGCCATTCTAAAGTATTTTCCAAAATTTCTTTTCATGTTTATGCATCTGGTGATTTGATGCGGTAGTCGGTTGGTGATGGCGAGAGAACCTGGTTGATTCTGGGGTTGGAACTTGCTTGGGTCTCCGCTCGTCCGCCCCTGTACGTTACGCCCGACTCTTATCCTTCGGCCACCGTCTGTTTGTGTTGTGCAAGGAGAAGAGTTTTTATGTTCGCGAGCGTGCGTACGCATGATTTGTCGTTCTGATGCGTGTGTTGGAGATTTGTGTTTTTTGAATATGTGTTTATAATATGGACAACTTATGCCATTGGAAATTATTTTTGCAAATGTGGTGGCAGTTATTAAGCGATGGTTCGCTGTGTTGATTTATTTCCTAAGGCAGGAAATGTTAAGCATGATGTGAGAGGCAGGATGAAGATGATTCATATTTGTTTTATAACCTGTTGATGTAATGCAGTCTTTTACCTGCATCGGGTGTGAAAGACCCTGTGAACATCCTGATTCCGATGAGGTTTACTGTGTGCGTTTAGTAGACTTCCCTGCCATCATGCGGTGGCTGTTAAGATTTGGGACAGCATGGGTCAGACTGTACATGACAGCGGGGTTCCAGTACCCTTCTTCCTTCTTCCTTCCTTCTTCCTTCCTCCTTCCTTCTTCCTTCCCTCCTTTCTTTCTCTCCCAGCTACGGTTTCCCCCCCCCCTCCGGTGGGCTTCACCTGGAGCACGGACTGGATGGTGCCCGTCGGGTTGAGGCCAAGCTCTGGCTGAGACCACGGACTGGATGGTTGCCACGTGCCTATGGGTGGGTTGAGGCCACGCTATGGCTGAGACCACGGACTGGATGGTGCCACGCGCTGGTCGAGGCCACGCCCTGGTCGGGACGCGGACTGGTAGAGGTGGCCTCCGTCTTGACTGCGGCCCTGACCCCCGTCCAGCCTCCAGTAACAGCTCCTCGTTTTTCCTTTCCCCCACCCCCCCCTCCGGGACGCGCTCCTCTTCACTGCCGGCTTGTGAGTCGAGGGGTCGGATTTGAGTGACTCCCTGCGGGACCGACGGATCGGAGCACCTAGTGCGACAGGGTGAGCCAAGTAGATTGACAGGGGCAGGGGTGTGGGACGCACACTCCATGGTGTTAGAAGGATGGATGCTGGAAAGGTTTCTTTATATTGTGTTATATGTCATGTGTGCTGAAATGCTGTAATTGTGATTGTGTTCGTCGTATGGTGAAAATGCTTATTATAATCGTGCATGTTGTATGGGTTGGAGTGCTTGACTGTGATTGGTGCATGTGTGTGCGTTCGGAATGCTTGATAGTGATTGGTGCATGTTGGTGTGTGTGGATTGCTTATTTAATTTTTGTATTGTGTGTTGTGACTATTTGAGGGTGTGGTATCGTAATCTTTATTGTGTGGTCTCTTGCGGGGGCGTTGTGAAGGTCAGTCATCCCTTCACTCCCACCTAGAACGATTCCTGTCAGGGCAGGACCTCCAGGGGTCGGTCGTGCAATTGTGGGGGCTCGTCCGGATGTGAGGGCAGTGGCTGTCTCTCTCGTTCGCGGAGTACCTGTTTAGTGTTGTCTGTTTTGTATATGTTTAGTCGTTTGTCGTGTTTGTTTGTGGGTGGTTGGCTGGGTGACTCTAAGCGGGAAGGGAGTCTTGGTGGCCTGAAGGAACATCGCGTGTGACAGGGGGGCGGATCGAAGTGATACCAGGAGGAAAGTCGAGCGTCCAGACCTCCTTCCGAGGGTTACCTCACGCAGTACGGCCGTAAGTCTTGCCTTTCTGTTGCCGCTCAGTTCTTCCATTCCTGTTTTGTATTTAGCCAGTTCTGTTTTTTTTCTCTACCGGGATGTTGAGTACAGGGGGGTTGTATTTCGGTCGCTGTGTCTCTTTTTTCCTCTCTCCGGATTCCGTCTGCCAGTTTTTTTTTTTTGTTTTTTTTTTCGGCCAGCCCACCGCACTGTTGCTCGTGCTTGTGGAGCGCAGTGTTGCCAGAGTGGGGGCAGCCGGACATAGTTTTTTTTTTTTTTTTTTTTTTTCGGTGAGCCCCACCGCACTGTTGCTCGTGCTGTGGAGCGCGGTGTTGCCAGAGTGGGGCAGCCGGAACTTGTCCGCACACACGCACACACACACATTACACACATTTTACACACGCCCCTAAAATATATTTTTTTTTTTTCTAGTGGAATTGTCTTTCCCCTGTTTTGAAAACCGTAGGATATTGTTGCCATGGCGACGCCCGGCGCTGGTGGTGTGGCGACGCGTGCGTCGAAGAAGAAGGGTATTCGAAATGTTACTGTAGTCCCTACTATTAGTACCAGTACTTCGACTACGGTAACTTCTACTTTTTCCCAGTGCTGTAGCAGTAGTCCAGTGAGTACTTTTACTACTTCTTCGCTGGGGGGCCTTCCTGTCGAGACCCCCACTGGCACTTCGCTCGGAAGCGCCAAAAGCATAGCGAAGCAACTATGGGCTTCTTTTTGGGTCGCAGAGCCGAAACCTTCTCCTCTCCAGGCTTTTCCCCCCGTAAGGAGTATGCCCCCGGGGGACTTTCCTCATGGAAGGTCGAGACCCAAGGGACGGGTCAGACGGGTCGTCCTCCCGTGTCGGGAGAGGTGAATCCTTCCCAGGACATCACCTCTGTCCTGATGTTTTTAGAGCGACAGCGGGCGTGAGGAGGAGGCCCCCCGTAGGGAAGAGCGTAGGGAAGAGGTGGATAGGATGGAGGCTCTGCGCAGGGAGGAGACTGACAGACAGGAGATTCTGCATAGGGAAGAGGCTATGCTGCGCAGAGAAGAGGCTGCCCGAAGGAGGCCCTTCGTAAGGAAAGAGGGTGCTCAGCGTAGGGAGGAGGCTGCCAGACAGGAGGCTCAGCGTAGGGAGGAGGGCTGCCAGACAGGAGGATCAGCGTAGGGAAGAGGCTGCCCTCCGTAGGGAAGAACTAGACAGGATGGAGGCTCTGCGTAGGGAGGAGATGGAACAACTTCTTTCGCGGTCTCCCGCATCTGTAAGTCAGGGGGTTAATCACCAGGCAGGTGATAGAGTTAGAGGCCCAAAGTTAAAGCTTCCAGAGTTCAGACCTAGTGAGGACATTGATATGTTCCTAGAGCATTTTGACAAGGTTGCTAGTTCATACCAATTGTCTGAGGAACAAAAGGCTATGCACCTTTTTTCTGGATTATCTGGTGCTGCAAGGGAGTGTGTGCTCACTCTAAATGAAGGTGCGTCTTATGCAGACATGCAGTTGGCTCTGCGTAAGCGTTTCCACCTTACCCCAGAGACGTACAGGAGGAAGTTCAGGTCCATGAAGAAGAATAACGACGAGACCTTCGTGCAGTTTGGTGATAGGCTGCGCAAAACGCTAGGGTATTGGCGTCAGTTGGCCAAGTTGGAGCTGGAGGATCTGATCCTCATTGAACAGCTCACCAACACTGTGTCCCCAGAGTTGAGGATCCGGATAGGCGAGACAGCACCTCAGGATTTCGCGGCTGCGATTCACACCGCTGAGGTGTTTGCTGAAGCTCGCAGGGCTTATGGGCATCGCCCAGATACGGAGAGGAAGCCCTCCACAGGATTTAGTGGCGGTAAGGCGCCGACAACTGCTAGCGGGGTGAACAAGGCAGGCAGTTCATCGGGGACCTCAGCACCCCGATTTTGTTTTCTTTGTGGTCGTCCCGGCCACATTAGGAAAGATTGCCCTAAAGCCGCTGGTAGTCATGGGGCTAGTCCTTTCCAGCATCCTCGCGCCTCGGCTAACGTGGGTTCCGTCCCAGCTTCTAGTGGTACAGAGTGCCCAGTGTTTCTCTCTGTTGTTGGTTCATCCTTGGTCGACACCATCAGGGATTCGGGAGCATCAACGATCTTTGTGGATAAGAATTTGGTTTCCCCTGAGGCCCGGCGGGGCGCTAGTTATGATGTGTGCGGGTTGGAGGCTGGTTTTACCTCCACCCGTCCTTCTGTACTTATTCCTATCTCCACCCCCTACTTCTGTGGCGAAGTATGGGCCATCGCGGTGGAGCGACCTCTGTATTCCCTTATCATAGGGAATACTATCACCTTCGCAGACGGACGCAGTCAGTCCGTGTCTACGGATTTGCCCGTACAGGCGTGTGTGGGAGTCACCACACGCGCCAAAGCTAAGAAGCAGGAACAGGAATTGCGTCCCGTTCTTCAGCCGATCTCTAACGAGGTTCTGGCAAGGGCCGATCCTGCTAGCATTATCCGTCTTCAGGCCAGGGACTTGGATGTCCAACGCCTACGACAACTGGTAGATCGTCCCGCTCAGTCTGCCCGACACGCCAAGGTGAGCTTTAAGCTCCACAAGGGGATCCTCTTTAGGGTTTTCACTCAAGCAGATCGTGTGGCCAAGCAGCTTGTCGTTCCCCAAAGCTTGAGAGAATCTGTTCTCCGGCAGGCCCACGATTCCCCCATGGCAGGTCATATGGGCTCCAAGCGGACTCTCGAGCGAGTAAGACAGGACTTCTTCTGGCCAGGGTGAACTCGCAGGTTAGGCAGTACTGCCGCAGTTGCGATGTCTGCCAACGGACAACGCCTAAGGGTCGCTTGAAGCGTGTTCCCCTAGGGTCAGTGCCACTGGTTGGGGAGCCCTTCAGCAAGGTTGGGGTCGACCTGGTGGGACCCATTAATCCTCCATCCGATCGCGGTCACCGCTACACTTCGGTAGTGGTAGAATCTGCGAGTCGATACCCAGAGGCTGTCCGCTTAAGACTATCAATGCCCCTACTGTTGCTGAATCTCTCAGGCAGATTTGGACGCGCACTGGCGTGCCCAAGAAGAAGTACGGCCGGAAGTTTGTACTGGAGAGCGATCATCATCCTCTCCAGTGCTTGGACCGGATCCGGCCAGTCAGTCGTCGACTCATGAGTTAGGCAGTGGAACTGCAGAGTCATGCGTTCACTTTCCGTCCTATCAAGGGTTCCTGTAATACGGATGCTGACTATCTTAGCCGAGCTCCGTAGTCAGCACATTGGAAAATCGGTCAGAGGGACACTTCCCCTCAACCAGGGTTATATCCCCTTTTGGTCTCTGTATCAGGTGTAGTGACAGTTTTCACTTCAGTGATGTTAACGGTAGTGAATCACCAATGGTTCGGATTGTTACTTTCATGGTTGGAAGGTTTGCTTAGTTGTTTGATCAATGTAGTATTATGTATTTCCCTGTGTGATTCTATTGTAGAATGTTTGTATTGGATTCCTCGTACTCTGTCGAGCACAGAGAGTTGGGTTCGGTCCATTGTTGTGAATTTGCACATGCGTCAAGGTTCAAAGGAGCACTGTATCTCAGAGAAACAGATGCTTTTAGAAGGGGGGTTTGTCACGAGTTTGTCACGAGGCCTACGACGTTCGACCCACCTAGGGTGGCGGAATTATTCGTTTGTTTATTGTCGTTGCTGTTGTCGTGTATCCGTCCCTTAGTGTGGCTTGTGGTGCGGTTGCACCTTGGTGTAGTTCAGCTCAACTTCGGTTTGCTTTCTCTCTCTCTCTCTCTAATTCCACTGCCCTTGCTATTCATCCTGTAGGTTCACGGGTGGCTGGTACCTTTCTCTCGAACTTTCTGTCTATCGGCCTCTCGCCTGTCTTTTTACCTGTCGCACGTGCTTCATTTCTTTTAGTTTGAAGTATGCTCACTCTGTGACGTAGGGTGGCATGTTGGCCGCCATTGCTGAGGAGGTTAGCTCTTCACTCGAGCGGAAGATGTCTCTGGGAGCGCCTGCTCCAGTCTTGCCCGTGCTATTCATCCTGTAGGTTCACGGGTGGCTGGTACCTTTCTCTCGAACTTTCTGTCTATCGGCCTCTCGCCTGTCTTTTTACCTGTCGCACGTGCTTCATTTCTTTTAGTTTGAAGTATGCTCACTCTGTGACGTAGGGTGGCATGTTGGCCGCCATTGCTGAGGGAGGTTAGCTCTTCACTCGAGCGGAAGATGTCTCTGGGAGCGCCTGCTCCAGTCTTGGTTCTTCACCGTATCATCGAAAGTACAGTCAGTACTTTCAATTCCTGCAGTCAGCCTGTAGGAGAGGGACATCACTTCTTCTGTTTCCGCATCTTCGCCTCTGTCCTCTCGACTGGACAGAGGGTAGAGAGAGTCGTTTTGACCCGCCTCTTCTGGGTCACCCACGGGTAGCTGGTAAGCATCAGTTTCGTGGTTTGTTTGTTTTGGTTTGTTGTTGTTAGCCGGCTTAGTCTTCTCATTTGCGCAATTTTCTTTTGTTTTCGAAATTGTAAGAGAAATATTGTGTGAGACCTTTTCTTGGTTAATTCAATCTTTAACCTGGCCATTCTAAATTATTTCCAAAATTCTTTCTCCTGTTTATGCATCTGGTGATGCGGTAGTCGGTGGGGATGGGAGAGAACCTGGTGATTCAGGGTTGGAACTTGCTTGGTCTCGCTCGTCCGCCCCTGTCACGTTCGCCGGACTCTTATCCTTCGGCCACCGTCTGTTTGTGTGTGCAAGGAGAACGAGTTTTATGTTCGCGAGCGTGCGTACGCATGATTTGTCGTTCGGATGCGTGGTTGGAGATTTGTGTTATTTTGAAATGTGTTTATAAAATGTGACACTTATGCCATTGAATTATTATTTGCAAATGTGGTGGCAGTTATTAAGCGATGGTCGCTGTGTTGATTTATTTCCTAAGGAAGGAAAATGTTAAGCATGAGTGAGAGAAGGATGAAGATGATTCATATTTGTTTTATAACCTGTTGATTTAATGCAGTCTTTTACCTGCATCGTGTGAGAAGACCCTAGTGAACACCCCTGATTCGATGGGTTTACTGTGTGCGTTTAGTAGACTTCCCCTCGCCCATCATGCGAGTGGCTGTTAAGATTTGACAGCATGGGTCAGACTGTACTGACAGCGGGTTCCAGTACCCTTCTCCTTCTTCCTTCCTTCTTCCTTCCTCCTTCCTTCTTCCTTCCCTCCCTTTCTTCTCTCCTCCCAGCTACGTTTCCCCCCCCCCTCCCGGGGGCTTCACCTGGAGCACGGACTGGATGGTGCCACGTGCGGGTTGAGGCCACGCTCTGGCTGAGACCACGGACTGGATGGTGCCACGTGCTGGTTGAGGCCACGCTCTGGCTGAGACCACGGACTGGATGGTGCCACGTGCTGGTCGAGGCCACGCCCTGGTCGGGACCGCGGACTGGTAGAGGAGCCCGCCGTCTTGACTGGCCGGCCCTGACCCCCCGTCCAGGACCTCCAGTAACAGCGCCTCGTTTTCCTTTCCCCCCCCCCCCCCCCTCCGGGACGCGCTCTTCACTGCCGGCTTGTGAGTCGAGGGTGTCGGCTTTGAGCGACTCCCTGCGAGAACCGACCCGGCTCGGAGCACCTAGTGCGACAGGGTGCTCCCAGTAGACTTGACAGGGGCAGGGGTGTGGACGCACTCCATGGTGTTAGAAGGGATGGATGCTGGAAATGTTTCTTTATAATTGTGTTATGTCATGTGTGCTGAAATGCTGTAATTGTGATTGTGTTCGTCGTATGGTGAAATGCTTATTTATAATCGTGCATGTTGTATGTGTTGGAGTGCTTGACTGTGATTGTGCATGTTGTGTGCGTTGGAATGCTTGATTGTGATTGTGCATGTTGTGTGTTGGAATGCTTATTTATTATTGTGTGTGTTGTGAATAAATGGGGTGTTGTATCGTAATCTTTATTGTGTGGTCTCTTGCGGGCGTGTGAGGTCAGTCACTCCCTTCACTCCCACCTAGACCGATCCTGTCAGGGCAGACCTCCAGGGTCGGTCGTGACACCCCATATGTGGCTAGTTTTGTGTTCCAGGGTGCTTTTCCCTATCAGTGCATCGAGTCTTTGGACGATTTTTGCATCCAGTTTCTCCCAATCTTCAGTTTCGTTTGCTCGTGGCAGGTTGAGTTTCAGGCGCCTGGCATCGAGGGCCTGTGTAAATTCCTCATCCGAACCAACAGCGTGGATGTCCTGGCACTGTGGTTTAAATCCTGGCCTTGGTCTTCCGACGTCTTATCTGCTGATGCAGTGCGCTGCTGCTCATTCAGATGAGTCTTCACACATCCCATCTTTGTTCTGTGGATCTTCATGCCACGGGTGGTAGCGAAACGCTTTCCACAGACACATGGATGTTCCATTTGGTCCATGTTCATAGTCCGTTTGGGATTTGCAGTCGTGATTGGTTGAGCACCGATGGATTCATCATTCCTCTCCCCCTTTCGGTGAATCCTGGGAGCATCTTTTCCTTTTATTTTTAGTAGCCACATGTTTAAGGCAAAGTGGGGAGCCAGCCCACAGAGCCCTTGGTTCTGGTCTTTCCCAGTGTCCTCCGGTCTTTCCCGGACGTCCTCCGCCTATTCCCGGAAGTCAATGGTTTACCCATGCATCAGTAGAAAGAAACTCGTGGAGAGCGTGGCAGCAGAGAGTCCTCAGAAGAGAAGCCCCCTTCAAGCAAGTGTTTCGGCCCTTATCTCCTGACACTCTAGGGGGGTTGGGCCACACCCGGTTCATGACTCCGGATGTCCCTCTGCTGCCCCTTTTTTTTTTCCCCATCTTGGGACGAGCCATGGCTGGGATTCGAACCCATGACCCTCTGGACATGCTCATTTTCTACTTAATGACTCGCGCTTTAACCACTGAGCACAGGGACACCTGATATTTGTAGGGAAATTAAGCCTTATGAAGTTCACTTTTGTTCCTCCTTGACCAGATCCAGCTTGAACACCTCTCTGCCGCTTCTGCCATTGCTTTCAGGGCTCTGGTTTTTTCCTTCCCTGCAACTGAGAGCTGTTTCATGAGGCTTGTATGCAGACGTTCTACAAACCCCCTAGCTCCAATTTCTGCAGTGAGGACTTTGACCTGATAGCCTTCTCTCCTCAGGCTGTTTGCCAGATCAGCATACTTTTCAGTCTTGTAGATTTGAGCTGCCTCCATTCTGTTCTCATATTGGCACCGTGAGCTCGATCATGATCAGCTGCTTGGTTGACTTAGAGTGGACTACTATGTCTGGTCTCATGCCACTCTTGCTGATGATCTCTGGGTGACTCTTCCATTCTGGGGGGTCTGCAGTGCACTCCCAGTCATCTGCCCCATCCAGCAGACTCTGCCTGCATGTTTCGAGTGGCACTGGTTGTTCTTGGCAAGTGTTTCGGCCCTTATCTCCTGACACTCTAGGGGGTTGGGCCACACCCGGTTCATGACTCCGGATGTCCCTGGCATATAT
>CM031597.1:117713440-117728351 GCA_018398815.1 Conus ventricosus | reverse complement strand
GGAAAAAAAAGGGAAGAAGAAAAGAAGAAGAAAAGAAAAGAAAAGAAGAAAAGACCGACGACGACGACGACGACGACGACGACGACGACGACCCCGGCGGCGACGACGACGAACGACGACGACGACGACAACGAAGAAGAAGAAGAAGAAGAAGAAGAAGAAGAAGAAGAAGAAGACGACGACGAAGAAGAAGAAGAAGAACAACAACAGCAACAAGAATACAAAAGAAGAAAGACAGAAAGTCAGACAGACAGACTGAAAGAAAGAAAGGAAAAAAGAAAAGAAGAAAGAATATAGGAAACAAAAAAGAGAAAGAAGGAAAAAGAAGAACAAGAAGAAAATGAAAAAGATAAGATAAGGAGGAGAAAAGCAGGAACAGGAGAGGAAGGTGTAAGGTGGAGAGAGGAGGAGCAGAAGAAGAAGAAGAAGAGGAGGAAGAAGAAGGAGAGGGGAGGACGACGAGGAGGACGAGGAGAGGACAACAAGAAGAAGAAGAAGAAGAAAAAGAAGAAGAAGAAGAACAACAACAACAACAACACAGCAACAACAACACCATAACAACAACAACACAACAACACAACAACAACAACACAACAACGACACAACAACAACACAACAACAACAGCAACAAAACCACAATAACACAGTGACGACAACAGCAATAACAGTAACAACAACAACAACAACAGCAAAACAACAACGATAACACAATGACGACAACAACAAAACAACAACAACCAACGACAACAACAACAACAACAGTAAAACAACAACTATAACAACAACAGCAAAACAACAACAACGACAACAAAACAACAACCACAAAACAACAACAATAACCAACAACAACACCAACAACAGCACACATCTGCAACACAACCACGGCCCTGCTGTACCTCCACCAGACAACTGTCATCCTCCAACAGCAGCTTCAGAGTGTCCAGCAGGTTGAAGTAACCGGTCAGCGTGGAGGCCACCACCTTGACATGGGAGGCAGGTGGACGGGGAACCAGGTCAGTTGGTGTGCCCCCTCCTCTCCGACAGCTGGTCCAGCGAGTCCAGGAACAACACCAGGGGTCGCGCCCTCTTCAGACAGACACAAAGAAAGAAGCCGCCCAGCATGCGGTGAGGTAAGGTAATGTTTACGTAGAGCCCAGCCGACCGCAAAGGCAATCAGGGCTGAGTTGATTGTGTTGAAATCTACCCACAAGTCATCACAAAATAATAATAATAATAAGGAAAAACTCATTCACACAATCCTTTAACATAAACCTAATACCGGAAATATTGCTAAACGTCTTTTTTTCTGTAAAATCTTAGATCAGATGAAAAACGTTAGTCTCTTCTTTCAGAAATTCAAAGATCACACCTGGTGGGACCTGTCTGAACAAGGTTTTCATGGTTTGCAGTAACATGTTTATGTCTCACACATGCAAATCCCAACACACTAACAGAACATGTTTCCACTGTGAAGGCACATGGCATGGAATGCACCACGGAGCATGCGTTTGAGTCCATTCCAGCTGGGCTCTTACGAAAGGAAAAGACGAAAAAGGGACACGATTCCTGGGTGATGGATTGGTGACTTAGGAAACGTTTATTATTTCGCAGTCAACTTGAGGTCAGCATGCACGTCTAAAAACGAGGATTATAATACAAAGAAGAAGAAGAAAAGGACGAGGAGGAGGAGAACAGGAAGCGGAGGAGGAGAAGGAGGAAAACGATGATGTATGCTTACATATTTCTCATGACAATATTTCTTAGACTGATTAAATGTCCCTAACAACTGTATCTTTGACCCACTACATTTTCCATCAATCCAGCCAGTTTTCTTCATCCCTGTCCTTAACCGTTTTCATCACGCGCGCAGCGACATTGCATAGTTAGCTTTCAAACGTTACAAAAGAGCTCTTACTCTCTGTATGACTTTCACAATGAACATCCTGTACACCTCGTTGAAATGTGCAGATTGTTGTTTCCCTTCTTACAAAATGTACACAGTCTTCATGCAGTCCAGTACCCTTTGCAGCAACTGTGTCGATTGCAGAATCTCTACTACTGACATTTCCACATATAGATGATCTTAAACTAAATTTCACAGGTAAGTGTCATGAATCATCCCACATCTGAAACGTTGCTCACAAGGCTGCTTTGAAAACGTATCTTCTAAAAGAATCCCCGTTAACAGTTACACGACAGCTTCACAGCGAAATATATATATGTGTAATAATAATAATATATAATATATATATATATATATATGTTGTGTGTGTGTGTGTGTGTGTGTGTGTGTGTGTGTGTGTGTGTGTGTCACGAGGCCTATGACGATTGGCCCATCTAGGGTGGTAGAATTATTCATTTATTTATTGTTGTTGTTGTTGTCGTGAAATCATTTCCCTTAATGGGGTTTTGTGGAATGTTTGCACCTTAAGGGCCCTTTATAGCTCAGTTGGGTTTATTTTTCCCCTTTTCTCTCTCTCTCTCTCCCCCTCTCCCCCCTCGTCTTTTTCTCTCTCCCTTTTCCCCCTCTCCTCTCTCCCTCCCCTCCTCTCCTTCTCTCCCCTCCCTCTCTCTCCTTTTCTCCCAAAATTTCACTGTCCGTGAAATTTTCATCCTGCGGGTTCAGGGGGTTCTGGTACCTTTCCTTGAACTGGCTGTCTCTAGGGCCCTTTTCCCCAAACCCCTTTTTTTACCTGCCGCCCCCGTGCACTTTCCTCTTAGTTTTTAGGTATTCTCACTCTGTGACGAAAGGGGTGGCAAGGGGGGGGGGCCCCAAATGGGTTTAGCGGGTTTTTCACTTCACTCGAGGGGAAAAATTGCCCCTGGGGCGCCCCCCCCGGGTTTCTGGTTCCTACCACATCACCGAAGGTAGGGTTTGGGCCCTTCATTCCTCGGGTCCCCCCCGTAGGGGGGGGAGGGTCATCGTTTTCCCCATTCTCGGCTGGCCTCTTCGACTGGACAGAGGCAGAGAGTCGTTTGGCCCCCCCCCGCCACTTTCTTGGGTCACCCACGGGTAGCTGGTAACATCGGGTTTCGTGGTTTGTTTGTTTTTTTTTTTTTTTGTTAGCCGGGTTAATTCTTTTTTTTGCAAAAATTTCCTTTGATTTAAAAATTAAAAAAGAAAAAATTTTTTTGAGCCACTTTTCTCGGGTTTAAATTTTCGATTTTTAAAAAAACCGGCCCCTAAAAAATTTAAAATTTCCAAAATTCCTCTCCCTTTTCAATGCATCTGGTATGCGGTAGTGGGTGGGGAATGGGGGAAACCTGGTGATTTAGGGTTGGGGGGATTTTGTTTGGGTCTCGCTCTTTTCCGCCTCTGTAAACAATCCCCCGGCCCCTCGAAAACTTGGGGCCCCCCGTCTTTTGTGTGGAAAGGGGGAACGAGTGTTTTGTGTTTGCGAGCGTGCGTACGAAAGTTTTATTTCGTTTGGATCCGGGGTTGGAAAAATTGGTTTTTTTTGAAATGTTACTATAAAAAAAGAGGATAATCGTGCCATTAAATTAGGGATTTTTTTGAAAATGTGGTAGAAATTGTAAAGAAGGGATTGTTTGTGCTCTTCAAGTTCAAATCCAAAGGGAAAGGGGAAATGTGTTTTTAACATTGAACGTGGGGGGAAAGGGTGGAAAATATGAATTATTTTTTTATTCCCCCTTTTAATTCAATGCCTTTTCTTTTTGCCTGTTCGGTGAGAAGACCTTAGGGGAACATTCCTTTTTTGGGTTTTTTTTACTTTTTTAACGCCCCAAGTCGTGCTAAGCGGGGGCAACTAATGTTTTTCAGCAAACACCCCCCCCCTGCCCTTCATGCGAGTGCTGTTAGGTTTTAAGCAGCAAAATTTCAAACCGAACTGACGGCGGGTTCTAGTACCCCTTTTTTTTCCTTCCATTTTCCTTCCTTCTTTTCTCTCCTCCCGGGGGGCCCTTTCCCCCGAGGCTTACGCTCTTGAGGCCGCATTCCCGCGTTCTTAAACTGGAGGGTCCAAACCCCCTTGTCCGGGACCTTCAACGACTACGCCCGTCCGAGGGGGATGTGTTCTAAAACTCCCCCGGGAAAATTCCTACACCCTGTAAACCAGTGGGGTTAAGCTCTGTGTCGTGCCATTTGAGGTGTGTGTGTGCAAAGGGGTGTCGGCTTGAAAGCCTTAAATTCAAAAAACAAAAGGGGGTTTTGGGGGCCCCCGTTTCGACACGATACCCCCAAAGGGATTTTGGAGAGGCGGGGGGGGGGAACAACGAGAAGGAAAAAAAAGGAATGTGTGTTGGAAATTTTTAAATTTTATGATTATGGGAAAGTTGTGTTGGTTGAAAGGGCTTATTTTTTGCCCTATGTGTTGTTTTGTGAATTAAAATTTTTTTAATTTGTGACTAGGGGGAACTTTTGGTTTTAAAAATGGGTTTTTGTATTTTTTTTTTTTAAATTTTTTCCCTGTGTGGTCCTTGCGAGGCGGTGAGGTCACCCACCCCCCTTCACCCCCTTCAGACCGACCGTCAGGGCAGACCTCCAGGGGCCGGCCCGTGACAGGTGTGTGTGGGGTGTGGGGTGTGTGTGTTTTGTGTGGTGTGTTGTGTGTGTGTGTGTGTGGTGTGTGTGGGTCTGTGTTTTTCCTTAAGAAACAGTCTAAGGAAAACCCCATACACAAAAATTTCGGGCCCAAAAAACTATTCACGAAAAAAATGTCGACATCCTTTTGGGAAAACTTCCACCAAAATTGGGAAAATTTAAATTAACATTAATCCATTTTAAATACGGGTTTTACGAGCACTCCGGGTTTTGTGGTCGCCCGGATACGATCTTTGGGAAAAAAAGGGGGTGTGATCAGTAACATCCTTCCCCCAAATTTAAATTGGGAAATTTAACGGGTAAATTATAACTATACACCGATCAAATTTTCAGAAAAAAAAAAAGGGAAAAAACCACCCCAAAAAAAAACAAAAACAAAAAAAATTGGGGGGGGGGGGGGGGGGGGGGGGGGGGTGGGGGGGGGGGTTGGGGGGGGGGGGGGGGGGGGGGGGGGGGGGGGGGGGGGGGGGGGGGGGGAAAGGGGGAGGAGGAGGAGGGGGACGGGTAGAAAAGAGGAGGCGGGGGTTGGGCACACAAGGGTGAAGATCACCCCCTCCCCCCCCCCCCCCCCCACCCCCCTTTTTCCCCTTTGGAAACGTCTGTTGCTTGGGGGCCACCCCGGTGATCCGGCCACCACCCCTCCTCCATCTGCCCCCGCCCTTCCCCCACTCGATTAAAAGGGAGGGGAAAAATCAACAAACATTAGACCCCCAAAAAAAAACATTTTCTAAATGAAGAGCACACTTTAAACCCCAACGACAGCATGAAACGTTCACGCGCGCACAGCAAAAAAAACCCAAAAACCCAACAACAACAACCCCACTAAAATAAACGCGGGACCTAAACCAAAGGGTACAACCCAAGGAAGAGAAGGGCTGGAAAGGGGCTTTGTTTTTTTTTTGCAAACCCAAAAAATCCCCGAAAAGGGGGAAATTAAAACCCACTCCCCCTCACATTTCATTTTTTCAGCAAAGGAGACCTAACGGGTTTGGGGCCCGGAGTAGGTGTTCCTGACCATACGACGGTTCTCGGAAAAACAGCCTAAAGGGGCTCTTCCCTCTTTTTGGCAGTCTATGGTAAATCGGGGGAAAAATGCGTTTTTTACCAATCAAAGAAACGAGGGGTCACCTGTTTCTCGGAACTTCATTATCTCTTTTTCACCTGTTTACTTTCCCTCCTCCCCCCTTCTCCCCGTCTCTCTCTCCTCCCCTTCATCCTCTCCCCCCTTCTCTCTCCCCTTTCCTCTCTTCTCCCCTCTCCCCTTCACTTTCGCCTGCGTGTTCTACAACAAAAAGTTAACATTAGAACGAAATGCAAACGGGCAAGGAACAAAACAAATCAAACGGGGGGACTTCCCACCAGGGTGCGCGCCCCAGGAAAAATTTGACTCCACCAAAAAAGGCCAAAAAGACGGAAAACCCGCCCCTAGTTTAATTTTTAAATTTTCCCTTTCTAAATTAGGGAAAGGGGTACACCCGGGACGCGGAAGACAGATTTTGGGGAAACCCGATAGGAACAGGCCCGGGCCAAACAAATGTATTTGGGTGATTTCTCCGGGGCCAGTAAAAGGGAAAACCAAACAGAAAGGGCGTCCCCGGGTTTGTGCAACCGTGGTTGTGTACCCCAAGCACTTTGAAACGACCGCCCGGGTCGGTAATTTTTTTGAGCAACCACGAAAAACCAATGCAGCTAAACTGTGAAAAATGATGGGAAAATTTTGTGCCCTTCTGAATTGAACTTTCTATGAAAAATGTCCACTGAAAACGATGAACCCTAAAAATTTAATGTGTTGCCCTTTAAAAAAAAAAAAATTTTTGTTTTTCCCACTGAAATAAAAAAAGGGACTGTTTCCAAAATATTTTAAGAAATGATTTTATTTTTTATGTCTCGGGCATTGTTTTGTATGTTTTTGGAAAAAATTGTTGAAGTTTTTTCAATGCCGAAATTCTCAGCTACACGGTTTACTTAAGCCAGAAATTAAATTTAAATGCACGGGGGGGCTTTTCCGGTTGGCGCTTTCCGTGAAAAAATGAGTTTGCCTTGGGGGGGGGGGGGAAAAGTTTGGATGGGGTGTCGGTTTTAATTCTTTGCATTTTTTATAGGGGAAAGGGCCCCCTTTTTTGGAACAACAAAACATTTTATGAAAGTGGGGTTCCTATTTTCCCCAACCGGAAGTCCTGCCGTTTTAAATTCTTTTTTAAATAGGGAAAAATGGAGTTTTCTTTGCTAGAAAAATTTTTTTGTTTTATTGTTTACTTTTGTTTAAAGATGATTTTTTTGTGTTTGTAGTGGTGATTTAAACAGCTTTTTTAAAAAAATTTTTCCTTGTGATGTTGGGAAAACGCCCTAAAAACCGGAAAACAGTAAAATTTAAGAACCACTAAAAAAGTTCAAAAATTCAGGGGACCTTTTTTTGAACAACTATGGAAAACACTGTTTAAAATATGGCATTTTGCTTTAAAATTTGTTTTCTTGAAAAATGGTTTGTTTTAAGGGCAACCTTAAAGGTCCGCTACACAAACAAAATTGACTTGGTACCCTTTGTTAACGATTATTTTTTAATGTTTTTTTGATTTGTTTTTCCCGTTATCACGTAGCTGTGAGATGTATTTTCCTGACAGAATTGAATCCCGATCACATGCCCTTTGAACGAATCTTACTTTTCCCCGTGTTATAACGGGCAAAAGCTTCTCAAGTAAACAACAGGCGCTTTACATTAAAAGTTTATAAAGGGGAATTTAAGGTAAAAATTTAAAAAGTTTAAAAAATGTAATTCCCTTTTCCCATGAAATGCCCAAATGCGTTAAAGCAAAGGCATTTTTGGGTTTTTTTGATTTTTTAATGTCGAGGAAGCGTTAAACATTTTCAAATGTTTGTAAAAGAGGCCCAGAAAGTATGAAGAAAGAGATTAGCGTCGGAAAATATCCAAAAGGAAAAAATACAGGAAGAAACGGAAAGCCGATTAACAAAAGAAATGCTCGTAATTTTTTTTAAAATAAATTTCGACGTTCTTTTTTCCTAGCCGTCACGTGAGACTTACGCAAAGCAGGGGGGGGAGAAAATAAACATCTGTTAAAGAGAAAGGAAAAAATATAACAAGCTTTTGTTGACAAGGAAAATAAATCCAAACTGTAAATAGTCGTCCCGAAAGAGTTTTGGGGGTTGTGTGCAAAAAATTTCCCGGAAAAAAAAAAAACAAACCCCTAAGGGTAAAGCTTGAAACCTTTGGTTTTTAAAACATTTTAAAAAATCTGCTTTTAAAAAATGATCAAATTTCCCAAAAAGATCTAGTTAATAAACTCAAAGTAAAAGAAAACCCGAATACGATATGACAAAACTAAAAACCCCCCCTTTCTAAAGAAGAAGTTTTTTGGTCAAAAAAAGATACAACCTCGGAAAGCGGCCCGGGCCCCGAAAGGAATTAAAGGTGAAGTTTTAAAAAAAAGCTTTCCCGCAAACTTAAAATTTTTAGAGTTTTTGGTTTTAAAAATTTTTTAGTTCCTTATTTGACCAAGGGGGTCAACCCAATCTTTGGGCAAACAAATTTTCCCCCCATTGTTTAAAAAAGGAGATGCCAAAAACCCCCAAAAAATTACAGAGGTATTTCATTGTTAATGTGTGCAGTAAAAACTGAATAAGGCGGTTTTAACATCAGATAACAGGAATGGGTAGAAGAACATAATATTAAAGGGAGAATACCAACGCGTTTAAAAAAACTATTCTTTCTGTTATCACAAAGTTTTACATTAAAAAGGGATTTATACCCAAAAAAAGTTTTATTTAAATCGTTTAAAATTTAAAAGGCCTTTTTTGAAAATTTTAGGCTTTTTATTCGGTTTAAAAAAAAAAAATAATTTTTGGGGCCCTTTTTTTTCGAAAAAAAGGTGTTCAAAGGGGGAAATTTAAAATGGTTAAAAAATAAATATGAAATGTTTTGAAGGCAAGAGTGGGGATCCCGGGGCAGGTTTTACAGGTACATTAAATGTACCCTTTTGGTGTGAAACAAAGGGGGAAGCTTCAGTCCCCCACTTGTTTTTCTTTTTTTAAAAAAAGAATTGCCCCAGGAAAAGATACGTCCCGGGGAAAGGGCCCGGGGCACCCTTTTAAAAAACGATGGGTCTGAAATTTTCATTCTCCTTTTTAAACGATGATGTGGTTTGTTTTCAAAACAGTGAAATATTTTCAAAATCAGTTAAAAAACATTAAAAAGGTTTCGCGCTTCATTAAAAAGTTTAAAAAATCAAACCCGTCAAAAAGCAGTAAATTGTATTTAGGAAAGGTGGGGGAACTTTTCAGCGAGAAAAAAGATGGGAAACAACGGAACTAAATGCCTGTTGTTAAAGTAAATAAGTAACCCGGGTTTTCTACTTCTCCCCCACTTTTTTGTTTTTTTTTTTGCTTGGGAAAAGGGTTTAAAACAAGTAGAGCAAAATAACCAAATTTTTGTGCATTAAGAAAAAAAAATCATTGCTAAAGAAAGGGTTTCCCCAAAACCCGTTTTTTGAAAATTTTTTTGAATGGCCCCGATTAAAAACCCAAAGTTACAGTATGGAGCTGAAATATGGGGCCCTTGGGGCTGCCGCTGTCCGGGGAAAAAATTTATCTTTTGCTTTTTAAAAATTTTCTTGGGTTTCTTTGCAAACCCCGAACGATTTAGTAAAAAGGGAAACAGCAAGGCTCCTACAAGTTTTTAATTCTGTTGTTTTAAAAGTATCCCAAACTGGGGAAAAATTGTTCAGATGGGAGGAGCACAGATTACCCCCAAAGCGTAAGAAAAGTTCAAGACTTAGACATTTTGAGGAAAAAAAAAAAATTGGGACCAAGGTGAGGTGGCACTGGGGAATATGATTTCCGCTTTGTTTTGGATAAAACCCCGGTGTGAGTGATAGAGTGGTTTTTAATTTGGAAATTTCGAAAAAACGGGTTTAATTGAAAATGGGAAAATTGGGAATTTTCATTTGGGAAAACAGCGAAAGATTTGAAAACATATAGAACCCTTCAGGGCCCTTTTTAAAACTGTCTACCTTTAAAATATATCGATGAAAATGGACAAACAATAAAACGTATCATGACTAAATCAATTCGGGTGTCGATATTGCCCAATCATCCTTTTTTTATAGACAATTTTGGACAGAAATCTAATTTTTTTCCCCCTTATCCAAAATCCGAAAGAAAAATGAAGTTCAAATTTTTTTTCTGACGTGTCCCCCAAAATTAAGAGACCCCCAAGAGTAATTCATAACCACAAAAATATTTCAAGAATCCAAAATCCCCTTTTTCCCAAAATTGGGGCCTGGTTTTAAAGTCAACATCAAATGAACATACAACAGACAAATTTTCTAAAACTTGTATAAAGCATTCCCGTGCGAATGTTTAAAGTAACCCTGAAGAAGACTAGTGTCCCAAAAAGCGACCTAAACACAATGTTTTAACCCCCTTCTAAGGGGCTTTTTGGGCCTTTTTGAATAAAACTTTTAGTCTGAGTGTTGAGTCCTCTCTCCCCTTCCTTTTCTCTCTCCTCTCATCTCTCTCTTAAAATTTTAAAAACACACGCGCCCCGCACGTGTAACACAAACACAACCCCACCCCACACAACACACACACACACAAAACACATACACACACACCCCACACAACCCCACACAAATACACCCCATTTTAAAAACACCCACAAACACACACACACAACACACACACACACCCACCCCACACACACACGTTTACCTGTAAAGTAAATTTTGAACTAAAGTTTTGGGGAAACAATTATATAAGGATGTCATTTTTTTGAGTGTTTGTTCGCTAACACTGAGGAAAATTTTTAAAACGAACAAATTTCAGAAGAATTTAAAATTTTCAAAAAAATAAAAAGTGCGTTTTTTTTCACGGGGATCTCCCTCCTCCATCTCCCTCTCTCTCCTCCTCTCTTTTCTCTCCCCTCCCTCTCTCTCTCTCCTCTCTCCCTCTCTCTCCTCTTCATTGAATGTTTCCCTTACATGTTTCTTTAAAACAACAAATATAATCAAGTCATAATGTTTCAAGATATGTGTTTTTAAGCAATCAACAAAAGGAATAAAGGCAAATTTTAGACGACAAAAGGGCTTTCTTATATTACGGCTTGATAACCTGAAACTTGTTCTTGGACTTTAAAGTTATAAGTGGTCTTTATAAATCACTTATGTAGATTAGTTGTGTTTGCTAAAATACATTGGTTTTGAATTTATAGTAACACATTCAAAGTTTTAAGGGATTGTCAAGATTGTGAAATGTGAAATTCGGAATATATATTATCTTTTTTCACCTCCTCCCCGCACTCCCTGTCATTCCTGACCCATCCCCAACTCCTTGACTCTCTTCCCCAGCATCACCACTCCCATATCCATTTGGTACCTCCATGTATTGTGGCCAAAGGCCGCCGTACATTAAAATTCTGAGTTCTGAGTTCTGAGTTCTCTCCCCCCCCCCCTCTCTCTCCTCTCTCTTCTCTCTCTCTCCCTCTCTCTCTCTCTCTCTCACTCTGTGTGTGTGTGTGTGTGTGTGTGTGTGTGTGTGTGTGTGTGTGTGTGAGAGATTGTGTAAGTGTATGATGTGTGTGTTGTGCGTATTTGTGTGTGTGTGTGTGTGTGTGTGTGTGTGTGTGTGTGTGTGTGTGTGTGTGTGTGTGTGAGAGAGAGAATTTGTGTAAGTGTGTGTGTGGTGTGTGTGTGTTGTGTGTGTGTGTGTGTGTGCGTGTGCGTGCGTGCGTGGGCGGGCGTGTGTGTGTGTTTTGGTGTGTGTGTGTGTGTGTGTGTGTGTGTGTGTGTGTTGTGTGTGTGTGTCCTTCGTTTAACGTCTATCCACTATATTCGTGATATTAGACACACACAAAAATGAATGTGTACGGAAGTAATTGCGAGCGTGCACATAATGTGTGTATGTGCATATGTATGGGTGCGCGTGCACGCGAGTGTGTGTGTGTGTGTGTGTGTGTGTGTGTGTGTGTGTGTGTGTGTGTGTGTGTGTGTGTGTGTGTGTTGTGTGTGAGAGAGTTGTGGATGTGTAAGTGTGTGAATATCTTTACACAAGTCATAAGAGAAGATTAACATGAAACAAAATACTCTAACCAACAACTAACTAATCAATTAAAGTCAAAACGGATGACAGTATTAAAGAAAAAAGAAAAACAAACAAACAAACAACACAAAAATCCTTTGCTCCCCCCCCCCCCCCCCGACCATTTTATCCACCCCACCCCAGCCCCTTCCTTTCTTATCCCCCGCAAATAAAGTTAATAAAGAATATTAATAAGTATTTCCAATAGGGGTGCGTTCTAAGTGTACAAAGAATTCGTACGTTAAAGCTGGTGACTGAAAAATGGCCTGCACAGTATTTTGCTTCAATACTGGAATGATTTTTTTCATATCATTGCATGAAACAATATGAACTGGAGTAATCTTGTTTCCACATACGCAAACTAACGTTTTTTTTTTACATATTTTGTTTTAAATGCATTAAGTTTCCACCTGTGCATTAATGAGAGTAATTTTCTATTAAGATTAAAATTCTATTTGATTCTTTTAATATCAAACTGTTCTTTATAGATGTGATCTACCATACATATATTCAAAAGCTTTCCAGATATGCGAATTAACCAAGTTACACTGTTCATGTACTGATAAGGGGAAATCAAACAGTTCTGAATCAAAACTATTTTTGGCTCCACGTTTAGCTGCCCTGTCTACTTTTTCATTATAAATAAAAGAACAATGTGAAGGAATCCAACAAAAAGCTACATGGGTTCCTCTTGCAATTAACATGTGTATCTTACAACTTATCTCTATGATCATGAAATTGTGCAGTTGATAAACGTTTAATGCCTTAAGAGCTGATTTAGAATCAACACAGAACAGAATTTGAAATATTGTTTTTGGAAAGTTTAAAAGGTAATTTAAAGCCAGGAATATCGCTGTTAATTCTGCTGTAAATATCGATTTGTTAATTCCGATATAAAAATGATTTCTCTTCTCTTAAGTCTGGTATTAAGAATGCACAACCTGCTTGTTTATCAATGCACGAACCGTCTGTGTATATTTTCGAATAATTTGAATAGTTCTTTTCAACATGGCATTTGATATAGCTTGCTAACATGTTATGTTTTCATCTTTTTTCATAATTGGTATGTTCAATATCAAAATGTGCTTTATTAAGCTCCCATAGGGGTATAGGAGAAAATAACGGTCTAAGGGATAGAGCATCGTTATCGATTGAAACTCCGGAATCAGAAAATACTTTTTGACGTGTACGTTGCCAGTGTTTTTTTTTTTTTGAGAAGCTATAGATTTGGCTCTTTTAGGAAAATCAATATCTGACCTCATTTTTATATTCAGATCTAATGTGCGTTTTATTAGTTGTACTCTTGATAACAAATTTACAACACGCTAACTCTCTGTATTCATCTAAGGGAAAGCATCTGCGCTTCATAATACGTACGAGAAGATGATGCATGCACCGAAGGCCAAGTGCAATTTCAATGCCTTGCATTCAATACTTTCAAGCTTTTCAATAGGTATTTGGGTGCGCTAAAGATTACTTTTGGGCATATGTTATTTTCGACCTCATTAAAGATTTACATAGAGTTATCAATGTAGATGAATTCTGTCCCCATTTTTCTTTAGAGATAATTTAAGGAAATTGTGTGTGTGTGTGGTGTGTGTGTGCGTGCGTGCGTGCGTGCGTGCGTGCGCGCGCGTGTGTGTGTGTGTGTGTGTGTGTGTGTGTGTGTGTGTGTGTGTGTGTGTGTGTGTGTGCGTGTGTCTGTGTGTGTTTTGGTGTCCGTGTGTCTGTGTGTGTGTGTGTGTGTGTGCCCTGTGTGTGTGTTTGTGTCTGAGTTCATATGTGTACCCGCGCGCGCACAACGCGTTGCAGACAACCCGAGGGGCATGAGGACAGCAGACGCTTGAAGTGGAGGATGAGGGGGGAGAGGTCGTCGGGAATGTCTTCCAGGGGCTGGTCGTACACGATGGAGAGCTGGGAGCACAGGTTGGTCAGCAGAGGCACGATGGTGGAGCTGCCAGGACTGGTGCCCAGGAACCTGACCATCATCACCGCCTCCTCCCCTAGCAGCACTCCACCTGCAACATCATCGTCATCGTTATCATCAGCATCATCATCGTCGTCGTCGTCGTCATCGTTATCGTCGTCGTTGTCGTCGTCGTTGTTGTTGTCGTCGTGTCATCGTCTCCATCTTGTCATCATCAGTCATCATCATCATCATCATCAACATCATCATCATCATCATCATCATCATCATCATTTACTATCATCTTCATCGTCATTTATTATCTAAACGTCATTTACTGCCATCTTCATCGTCATTTATTATCTCTACTATAGCCATTACCGTTCTCTTTCAATTCAGCTGTCTACCTGCGTCGTGTTGGTGTTCTTTTTTTCTTTCTTTTTTTTTCTTCTTTTTCCGTTTGTTTTTGATGAGTAGGAGTGTGAAAGGGTGAGTTCGTGAGTGCATGAGTGAGCTAAAAGAGCCACGCATTGATAGAGACCTCAGTTCTTTCAATGTCATCCATGACCATTTTTTTGGGGGGTGTAAGGAAGCAGGGATTGGAACCCCGGGTCCCCTAGTGAGAGGAGGGTTTACCTGGCTGGCAGCCTTGCCAGAGGGAGGTCTTGCCACAGCCGGCCCAGCCCGTACAGGATGAGAGGACGAGGACTGTCCCCCAGCACGTATTCCTTGATCTGCTCCACCACCTCCTCCCGACCCTGACGACCATCAGACAGGTCAAGACAAGGCCGTGTGCTCAGGGCCCGACTGCCCGCAGGGGTCTTGATTGTTAGGGCTTTGAGATGAGCCCACAACCACAAACTTTCTGTGTGTCTGTCTGTCTGTCAGCGTGTCTGTCTCTTTGTCTGTCTGTCTGTCTGTCTGTCTGTCTTCTGTCTGTCTCTCCTCTCTCTCTCTCTTCCTCCTCTCCTCCGTCCTCTCTCTCTCTCTCTCTCTCTCTGTCTTCTTCTTCTTCTTCTTCTTCTTCTTCTTTTTTCTTCTTCTTCTTCTTCTTCTTCTTCTTCTTCTTCTTCTTTCTCTCTCTCTCTCTCTCTCTCTCTCTCCTCTCTCTCTCCTCCTCTCCCTCCCTCTTCCTCCTCTCTCTCTCCTCTCTCTCTCTCTCTCTCTCTCTCTCTCTCTCTCTCTCTCTCTCTTCTATCGTAAGGCATGGGTTTGAAAGTTGACGCCGTCAAATGAGATTAATCTCCTATGTCATTTTTGTCACGATCTGTAGAGAGTACATTCACCCTAGGGGTGCCACTTTACCTGTATTTGTAAAATATAACGGACTGCCACCAGAAGACTTAAACCCAAAA
>CM031597.1:117693752-117701252 GCA_018398815.1 Conus ventricosus | reverse complement strand
GGGACATTGGATTCTGATTTTCAGCCCTTGGCGGAGAGAACACAGCAGTATTATAGGTAGTGTATTTTCTTCTCATGCCAAGGGATGAACGCTGACACAATTAGTCATGTCGCACTGACGAGTCCGTGTCAGTGGACGAAAGGCCTCTGGGCAGGCGATACCGGTGGTTCTGTTTTCAGGTTAGACTATCGCGGCCCCCGCATACTGCTAGTGAAGAGTTTCATATCTATATTCTGTTGTCCTCTGTATTTCATTCCAATTTTCTTTCAAGGCCCCCCACCCCACCCCCCACCCCCCCCTTTCAAACTGTTTTGTTGACAAAGGAATTCCTGGCCTGCGCTGCGCGTGTTCCCCCCCCCCCCCCCCCCCCCCCCCCCCACTGTTTTGACATACTGTGTACACACATACAAACACACGCACGTGGACACACACGTGCATCCTCCAAATTATGAGCTGTCTTCGTTCCGTTTAACCTCTCTCACACACACACACACACACACACACACACACACACACACACACACACACACACACACACACCACTCACACACACACACACACACACACACACACACACTCACACTCCACACACACACACACACACACAGAGAGAGAGAGAGGAGAGAGAGAGAGAGGAGAGAGAGAGAGAGAGAGAGAGAGAGAGAGAGAGATTCAAATATACACAAAAATAGAGCAGTTACGCAACCTGACGCTTGTGTTTGAAAATAACACTGCCATATAAAGCGAACGGCAACATAACAAAAATTCAGCAAGCTAGCAACACATTGTAGCGAAAGCCCAACAGTACCAATTGTTCAGCAGAGGCACAACGAGACACCGGAGAAGCGTTTCTACAGTCCTCGTTCAAGAACAAGCATTCTGCAACTGAAAACAACAGATAGTTCCACCAGACGTCCAATCGTGCTGATTTCGTCAAAAACATGAACTAGGTCCAGGATAAACTGTGGAAGGAAAATGCTTCAGACAAAACGTTTTACAAGAGATCTCTTCATGATGAAAGATCGAAGAACGCCAAATCTAGGTTTCAAGAAGAGAAAAGCAGCTACATGACGGTGCTTCATCGCTAGACTAGAAGATAGACAACGAGGCGTGTTAATCATCTGGGGAGTCAGTCCTGATGGTTGAAGCACGCCTGCAGGGCTGTGAAGCTGAAATCCTAGTCACACATCCAATATCAACATCGGTATTTTCGTTGACCATTGTTGTCGTTCGGTTGATGTATTAGTGTAGTGTTTACCTAGGTGCTCTCATTCCACTCGCCTAGAACGTTAGTTCCCGTGCATGCCGGGGTGACGGGAGGGGGGGGGGGGGGGGGTTATTAACATCAGACCCGAAAGAATCTTGAGGCTACAGCCTTTCAGGGCAGCTGGCTTGTTCAGGAAACGACGCATGCTCTAGACCTGGGCATTCCGCGAGTCTTGGCCACAAATTTGGCCACCTGCATGGCCGTTCCCACAGTGCTTTGCACCGACATGGCGGGTCCGTTTGCCGGCTTCTCCTCCCCAGCACGCTGCGACATGTCACACACCAGGGACCGGCTGGGAGATCCTCCAGCATTCGCTTGTGTTCCTCGTCTCCCGGATCGGCGATGGCTAGCAAGGTGAGGGAACCGTCCAGGGCCCCCAACACCACGGCCGTGCCCCCGGGACTGCAGACAATGGTCTTCACTTCTGCGCTGGCTTTGTAATTGGCCAGCATGTGCCCGTCACTGACCCGAAACAGACGGATGGTGCGATGGCCGCTGTGATAGTACACCACATGTTTGTCGTTGGAGGTGAAGAACACTTTGACGTTGAAAACACCCTCGGCCACTTTCGGGATCAAGGTCTTGATCGTCTTTCCCGATCTCAGATTCAGAATCTCCAGACCGCCCCTGGAGGGCGCGAACAGACCTTTTTTCCCATCGCGCGTGGCCATACCGTTCCAGCGAGCCACGGATCGCACGAAGGTTTTCTTCTTCAGATCCAGGATGTTGCCCTTCTCGTCGTCGATGATGGCCACTTGGTTGGGGTCATGCTGCATGGCCACCACGCTGCGACACTCGCGGTAGTTGTTGTACTTGAGCTGCAGGTTGTACAGCAGGCTGCCTGTCCTGGCGTGGTGCACCCCCAACACATCACCGCTCTTGTCGGCTCCCGGCACGGCCAGGTAGTGGCCGTTGTAAGTCATCACGGCTGGCACGAAGGTCTGGAAGGTGTATTCAAACCTGTACCTCACCTGAAGATTCGGGAGGAACAGGCAGCAACACAAGCCCTGGCCGTCAGCGCTCTTGCCGACCACCACCACCTTGGTGTCCTCCCCCGGCCAGCATGATCTGTTGGATGTCGCCGATGCTCTCCTGCTGTATGGGGTTCGGCTTGCTTATCTCCCAAACCACCAGGTACGTAGACTCGGCAGTTAGGACGTGGGTTCCATCGCGGGTGATGATGGCCTGAGACACGATGCTGCTGCGTATGTTGCCCACGAACGTCCTGACCAGCCGGCCAGTCTGCAGGTCCCAGAGGTAGGTTTGGGTGCGCGTGGTGGCCACGCAGAGACTGGACTCTGCCGCCAGATGGACGGTCTCTATGGGACGCTCCGCGCGATCCAGGGGATGAACATCCTCCAGAATCTTGTCGAAATTCCATACTTGATGGTCTTGTCCATGGAGCCCGATATAACGATGTTGGAGCCGATGGTGACTGAGTCCATGGTGATGATTCTGCCGAAGTGAGCGTCCAGCGTCTTCACCAGGTTGCCCTGCTTGACGTCAAAGACGTAGAGATTCTTTCGTACACCCGCCACCACGAACTCGTTTCCCTGTGAACAGGACCATCACGTCGGTCATCCCTGGTGACACCTATGAATTAGCCGCAACAAAGGTCAATAAACATATATATGAATAGGTAGATAAAGGAATATATAAACAAATAAATGATACATGAATAAATAGAGAAATAAATACATGCATACATACATGCATGCATGCATGCATGCATGCATAAATAAATAAATAAATAAATAGATAAATAAATAAATAAATAAATAAATAAATAAATAAATAAATATTTATCTTGATACGGCCATCTCGTAAACAACTCATGGCCAATATCCATCTTTTATCCTTGTCACACTCATAACGTTAATCACTCACAACTAACCACCATCTTATTTGCATATCAACACACTATTACACGTAACAGCAACAACTACAATTAACTTCTTTTTTTTAAAAACACTTTTACATATCCACGCCATGGATTAGAAACGCTACAGCTAACGACCAGCTCCCTGTTAACACGCTCACTGCATGGGTCAGCCACAGTGGTCAACCACTGACCCACGGAGGCGGAAGTCAAATAGCAAGAGAAACATTGTGTCATTGACCAGAATTTTGTGCCTGAATTCAGGTCTTCGTAACTCAACAAATTTTTTTTTTTTTAATATGGAATGTCTGCCTATTCACAAAAGAGGGAATGACATAGTAATAACAAAATTGAACTATGCGTATAATTATTGACTAGGGTAATACATTGAACTATGCGTATAATTATAGACTATGGATAACAACTTAACAAATCCCTCCATAGAAAGTATTTCTGCGAATTCACAATATAAAAAGTGTCACAAGTAATAAAATATAAATCATACTCGAAAAAATTGATTATGGATACTTTAAAATACAGTGGGACTGATTTGCAATGAAGAGAAGAATTCAATTGAACATTTTGTTTTCATGGGAACGCAATTGTAAGCAAGCATTCTAGAAAAAAAACAACAAAAAACTCTGTACTTTTTAATGAAAAGTTCAGACATTCTCTCAACATTAGAATTACTGGTGATATTGTGATTTGGGGAATGAGTCAACAATTACAAAAACAGAGGTTTCGTTAAATACTTGCCAAGAATTACATTTACAAACGTAAAATTGAAAAAAAAAACACCCATGTAAATCAAAATATATAACTAGTTTTAAAGGTCAGCTGAGCAACGGATTCAAAATGAAGTTGAACAATGCCGAAATTAATAACAGACCAAACCATTCCAAAAGATAATAGAAACAACTGCAAATCAATGTTCCCTCATATATATGATAGCTACCACGTTTTGAGTTTGCTTGATGTTTTGGAATTCATCTATGATCTACATTCTTTATTATTTTGTACACCGGCGCCGTGCATACTGGTATGTGAAATAATATGCTTGTATTTTCTAATCTGATCGCATTTACTGCACGTTAATTAACATCTCACGGTGTGTGTGTGTGTGTGTGTGTGTGTGTGTGTGTGTGTGTGTGTGTGTGTGTGTGTGTGTGTGTGTGTGTGTGTGCGGTGTTTCTTTTTGGTCTATATTTGGAACACAACTGTATTAAAATAAAGAAAGAAATATCAAAAGGTATTCGAGATCCACCCAGCTCACCCTTCAGTCCATCTCTCCCCTCCCCTCCCCTCCCCTCTCCTCCCTCTGTCTCTGTCTCTGTCTGTCTCTCTCTCTCTCTCTCTCTCTCTCTCTCTCTCTCTCTCTCTCTCTCTCTCTCTTATCATCATATCTTTTCATTCTTTATCCTGGCTATCGTAACCTCTTGTCTGCCGTGCTGTCAGTCCCCCCTCCCGTCTGATTTGCTGCAGTCACTTGCAGAAGATTTAGAAATAAGTGGATGTAGTATTATGATACCTTCACTTATAAATCAAGTAATATTGTTCTTGATTGTGAAAAAAAATCACAAAACTCTGATCAAATGGCAAATTTCTGGATTTGAATGCTTTCATCGTTTGAACATTAGTATGATTCTTTTTGTCTCTGCAATACTCTGGTTAAGTGCTTACAGTTTCTGCAGTTTATGATTTATTTTTTGCTATATTAAGGTGGCTTTTGTCATGACATGGAAAACAATGGAACTTGTATGATATATGATGAAAGTCTTTGTTATCAAAAAGAAAGTTGTTTGCATGTGAAATTCCACCACGGGTTAAAGAAAATAAAAAAAACATTGTCATGACATGGAAAATAATGGAACTTGCATGATATGTGATGAAAGTCTTTGTTATCAAAAAGTAAGTTGTTTGCATGTGAAATTCCACCACGGGTTAAAGGAAAAAAAAGAAACAACATCCACGCGGTTCAACGCTTCCAGACGTATCGATAACAGAAGATCCCAAACCTTTGTGAAGACCAGAGGACTGCTCAGCTGGTTCCTGACAGGGATGTTCCTGATGCCCGGCGGGAGCGTCAGATCCCTCATCTTGTCCGTGTGAAGGTTCCACAGCTTGTAGCCCAGAGCTATGGTAGCGATCAGGTACTGCTCGTCCTTAGAGAGCCTCATGGCGAACACCGGGTCCGGATTCTCCCCCAGAGTCCGGTCATACTTCCAAGCGGACCCCTCCCTTTTGTACACGGCCACGTTGCTGTCGCTGATCTCGATGCAAGCGTAGAGAACGCGGCGGGTTCTGTCCACAACGATGGCGCTGTGGAACTCGAAGGTTTCCACAGTCTGATCCTGTTCTTCTAGAGCCATGTCGTTGTCTTCATCGCCGCCTGTCTTCACCACGAGGAAGGTCTTTCCCTCGTCTTCGTCCAGCAGGACGTTGAGAACGGGCTGCTTCATCTGGGACTGGTGCCTAGAGAGGAACTGGCCACCGTCGAGGGAGAAGATCTGGTAGCCCTGGCAGGTCCAGGTCAGTACCTGGGTGTTGGTGACGCCGGCTCCACGCACGTAGTCTCCCTTCTGCAGGGTGGGGCTGATGACGGTGATGTCCCCAGTCCGCAGGTGGGTCACCAGGATCTGTCCGTGGGACGACAGTGGAAACAATGTACGTACACTGGATCAGTTTACTTTGCAAGTACAGTATATGTGGCTCCTCATGCCAGTAATGACTCTATGGTGCCCTGAAAGTCTAGTTCACCTACACGTGGAACTGTGAACAAGGTGTCGTGCGGTTTATTCTGCAGTATATTTTCATGCATTCCTGACTACGGTTAGTGTGTTGCCTCTATTTTGTACCTCTTGGTTCTTATTGATAAACAGATTTTTCTGACTGAAGAAAAACACTGGTTTTAACACTCGTCGCATACACCTCACAGTTGAGGACCAATAAACGTTACCACCTTGGATATGACTAAAGAAAAGTTCACAAATACAGATGACACGTGCACAAATAGTGCAACATAAAGCAAACACATCGGGTTAAAATCTCTACCACAACTCCTCTCTGACCTTTATATTAGTTGAGAGAGAATGCTCTTACCCACTGCCGATTTTTTTGTTGTTGTTGGGGGCAAATAGCAGAACACACTGAGCAGGAACAAAGTCATGAAGGTCACAATGACACAAAGATAAAACAGGAAGGTGATCTTTGCCGAAAAATAGAACAGAATTGTTTTTTAACTAAACATCTTGTCGAATTATTTCCGTTGTCCAAAATGATGTATGACATTCATTCCATGAAATAGTCTGCAACACCGCTTGCTCTGTGGCAAAAACAAAACAAAATAAATTCTTTTAAGAAACAAATGTCCATCTGTACCTGAACACACAGACATCACATGGTGAGCCTGAAATAGCCATTAAAAAAGTGTGGGAAAAAAGAGGAAGATGGAGGTCCCACTGATCATTATTCTTTTTTTTTTTAACAAAAAATGGGAAAAACAGAGACCAAAACAGTGGGAACAATTGGAGGTTGGAGTGCCCCCCCCCCCCCCCTTCAAAAAAAAAGGAGAAAAAAGAGAAAAAAGAAAACCTCCCAGGTCGTTCCTAAGCCTTCACCTGATCGTTAGTGGTGTAGCCCACGGCGTATTTATCACTGGGCGAGATGACCAGGTTCTGCAGGATGCCCGGGATGCCCGGGTTGATGAATCTGGAGACTTCGCCCGTGCCCAGGTCCCACACGATCATCTTGTTGGACACCGAGGCCAGGCTCTTGCCGTCCCCCGTGGCGGCGATCCCGAACGGCGCAAACTGGTGACCTTGAAATGACCAGAAGGGAAGGATTAGAACATCTCGCTGTAGAAATGTTTAACAAGTATTCATTATAACTCCGCCGAACAACGTGGATAAACGAATCATAAGACATAGCACGACGCGTTTCGACTTCTTAGGTCTTCTTTAGGCGAGAGAAACCACACACACACACACACACACACACACACACACACACGCACGCACGCACGCACGCACGCACGCACACACACACACACACACACACACCACACACCACACACACACACCCACACACACACACACACACACACACACACACACACACACACACCTTTACCATTCCTCCCTGACTTACACCACCACCTACCCACTCACCACCACCACCCTAACACACATTCCACCACCAACCACCACCACCAACCACGCCCTACCCCACCAACACCTCACCCAACTCCCCAACTCCTCCTTACCCTACCCTACCCCCACCCCCACCCCCCATCCCCGCCCCAACCCTTTCCTCACTCACCTTCCAACGAATACTGCAGCGGCCCACTGGGCGTGTG
>CM031597.1:117686252-117688752 GCA_018398815.1 Conus ventricosus | reverse complement strand
GCGGTCCATCATCAGCGACTGCAATTCCTGCTGGGTGTGGGTCGCAACAGCGGCATCATCGGCAAACAGCAAATCTCTGATGAGGGCTTCGCGGACCTTTGTCCTGGCTCTTCGGGGGACGAGACTGAAAAGCCTGCCATCTGATCTGGTCCGCAGGTAGACCCCCTCTTCCGTTGAGCTGAATGCATGCCTCAGGAGGAGAACAAAGACGATCCTAAAGAGGGATCTCCTTTGCTCTGTGTGTGTGTGCGTGCGTGCGCGCGCGCGCGCGTGTGTGTGTGTGTGTGTGTGTGTGTGTGTGTGTGTAAGTGCGTGCGTTTGTGCTTGCGCGCGCGCGCGTGTGTGTGTGTGTGTGTGTGTGTGTGCAAATGACGCTAGACTGTGTTGAGCCATTTCTGCTTTACTTCTCACACTCAAATTGGGGAAAACAAAAAGAAGCTTTGAAATATCTATCAAAGACCCATGGTATCACTGAAAGTGTACCAGCTGGTCACACCCACCACTGGATACTACAGGACAGACGGGCAGCAAGATTTCATAATTGCAAGTTGATACGGCGTCCACTGCAGAGTAGCGATAGGGTAACAGAAATGTTGACATTTTTAACATGGGAACAACAGAAGAAATAAAAATGTCAAGACCACCTAGAACACAGACAAGTGAACAGGTCGCAGACGTAATAAAACAGTGGACGCCAAAACTAATGTTGACTGAAAAAAACACGCCTTCCTGAAAAGTAGTTAAAACACACACACACACACACACACACACACACACACACACACACACACACACACACACACACACACACACACACTAACAATCTGGTAATCTGGTGACCTGGTAATAAAATTACAAAGATTTGGCATTCGGGGTAGATGGTTTGATTTAGTCAAAAACATGCACACAAATGCACAAATCTTTTCAGTTGGTAAAAACGGAGCCTGCTATTCAGTATATGTACGAAGAGGAATTTTGCAAGGAAACTCCTTGAGTCCAACATTATTTAATATGTTTATAAACGATCTAACAAACAAGATTCCAACTGAGGATTCACCATCACTGGATCATTCAAGCAATACACGAGTACCTGCTTTATTATATGCAGACAATCTTGTACTCCTTGTAACATCGAAACTAAGTTTACAATCAAAATTAGACCAATTACATTTATATTGTAAAGAGTGGGGGTTACTAATTAACATCGAAAAGACGAAAATACTAATATTTTCCAAAACAGAACCCAAAACTCGTTTATTTTTTAAATGTGGTACAAATTTCATTGAAACAGCAGAACAATACAAATATCTTGGAATAATATTTCAAAAATCAGGAAAACCTGACATCGCAGCGGAACATCTAAGTAACCAAGGTAATAAAGCAACATATCCCTTAAAAAGAGCGTTTAAAAATCAAAATATTAATTTCAAATTTGATCTAAAGTTGTTTGATAGTCTTATTTTACCAATATTAATGTATTGCGCGGATGTATGGCTACCTTTTTGCTTAAAATAAAACGATAATTTCAATTTAGATAATCTGTTTAATCATTGCCTTTCAAATAGTTTACCACATGAACATACCCAACGCAAGTTCTTCAAGCAAATGGTAGGTGTACACAAAAAAGCTATAAACTTAGCTGCAATTGGAGAACTCGGAAGTTTTCCAATTAGCTTAACAATAATCCATCAGATAATAAAGTTTTGGTATCATATTTTAGAATCTGAAGACAACTCGCTTATCAAAATCATATACACTAACATGTTAAACAACGAAGATCATCAAACACCTTGGTTTAAATTTGTCAAACAAATTCTCAGCCTAATGGGATTGAAGCATGTTTGGAATAACCAGCATACTTTTAATATTAACAAGTTGTGTTATGTGGTCAAGAATAAACTAAAAGATGAATATGTATTATTTTGGAAAAGAAAAAAATCAGAAACAGAATCAAAACTAAACTTTTAAGACAATATTACTACAGATTACAGAATGGAACCATATTTAGCAAACTCTTTCATAAGCTTCAATCAAAAACAAGCATTATGTAAATTAAGGATTTCTTGTCACGATCTTAAAATAGAAAAAAGGTAGATATACTAAGACACCAAGAGAAAGAAGACTGTGTTTGGAATGTAATGAAGTAGAAGACGAAATTCATTTCTTAGATAAATGTACTAAATATAACGATAAAAGGAGGCAGTTTTTAGAACACATCAAAGACAAATACAATATACAAAATGTGCTGCCATCTATCTTAATATTAAATGACGTACTTATCAGCGAGATCTCAAAATATGTGTATGCTATTTCAAAGTGTCGATAAGGTCAAATGTATGACAAGGACAACTTGATAGAACATGATGATAGTTGGATACAACAACAAGCATGAATATTTGTATTTCGTCATTTGGTTTCGTTTATCTTTCCTCTATGTATTTGTGCCATATAAAACCTGTTTTCAAAGGCATTAAACTATTGAATCTAACACACACACACA
>CM031597.1:117656252-117678752 GCA_018398815.1 Conus ventricosus | reverse complement strand
GACTGGCTATGTGAAGAAATGTTTTCCTACTCCGTTACTGTGTTATTGTGAATGAAGGCGTATCTTTCGAATGCATTGGCTTTGATCAGTTTGGTTCTATTTTGACTTCATCAGCGTACTCTGACTCTTTATTTCACTGTGCAGTCAAGTGGTACACTACTTTCTCAAGGCCTTGACAATCCAGAGTGCGGTGCCGAGGAATGTGAAATTCCTAAACAATTTGCTTATAGCTATAATGTCTGATCGAAACACTGACACACTCTCTCCAATGTTAACACAGAGGCCAGTGACATTTTTGGTCATCCGTCTTCAGGTAAATCGTCTGTTGACCTAACTCAAATGTCTGCTTCACCTCAGCTTATTGCTGACACAGCATCGCATTTACATCTGCTTCTGCTATCACAAAATGATAACCATGGACAAGACGGCATTATTCTGTTTCCCCCTGCACCACCTGCTGCTCATTTCTCTCTCTCTCTCTCTCTCTCTCCTCTCTCTCTCTCTCTCTCCTACCTCTCTCTCTCTCTCTCTCTCTCTCTCTCTCATGGAGTCAGCAACGTGGTTCTGGTCAGCTATCAGGTCCATTCACAAGTTTGGAAGATTAATGGTGAAAAAATCACTTCAACAATGGCATGTCCCTTCAGTCGGCACTACCCAGGTAGGCAGCCCGTTGTGTAAACGAATGTGGACTGTAAAGCGCTCAGAGCGTGGTCTCTAGCCGAGGATAGGCGCTATGTAAGTATTCGTAAGAATGATAATGATGCTAATGTCCCCTTCTTCTACATTTTTAAGGAGCTCGACGACTGAAGCTCAAGAGTGATATAGAGTGTATCATTATTCAAAGATGCAATATTAAAGGAAGAAGTCAAAGATTGTCAGGAATTTAAAACGTAGTAAAAGTGAGGGACTTGACAACATTTTGAACGAATTACGAAAGCATACATATGACACATACATACACACATACATACACACATGCATACAAACATACATACATACATGCGTACGTACATGCATACATACAGACAGACATACATCATACATACATACATACATACATACATACATGCATACGTACATACATACATACATACTGACTGACTGACTGACTGACTGACTGACTGACTGACTGAAACCAATTTATTGTCAGATTAACTCAAGGTTGTACTGACTGACATACATACATACATACATACATACATACATACATACATACATACATACATACATACATACATACGTACATGCATATATACATACAGACAGACATCATACATACATTTATACATACGTACATACATGAATGCATGCATACATGCATGTATGTATACATACATACATACATACATACATACATACATACATACATACATACATACATACATACACACACACATACATACATACATACATACATACATACACACATACATACATACATACATATATACATACATACATGCATGCATGAATGCATGCATGCATACATACATACACACATACATACATATATACATACATACATACATACATATCAATTACTTTAATTAATGCATTAACTTGTCAAATCAACAACTATGCACAGTAGTCCAGATTGCAGGCGCATCGATAAAAGCTATCTTTCACATACTCTCTCTCTCTCTCCTTCTCTCTCTGTCTCTGTCTCTGTCTCTCTCTCTCTCTCTCTCTCTCTCTCTCTCTCTCTCTCTCTCTCTGTGTGTGTGTGTGTGTGTGTGCCTCTCCTCTCTCTCTCTCTTTGTCCCCACGGCCTTCTTTCTCTCTCTGGCTAGTTCCAATTCTTTGTCTGTCAGTACATACATACACACATACATACATACATAAAATCCTTATATATATACATACTTACATATATACGCGCGCGCGCGCGCATGCGCGCACCCCCTATTCTCCTTCTCTCTCCCCCCCCCCCCCCCCCCCCCCCACCCACACACAACACACACACATACAGATCGCGCACATCTTTTTATACAATGTGTAAATACATTCACATAATTATACTGTTTTGATCATTTCTTACATGTACATTCCCACTTTCTTTGTCTCGTCATGTCTCTCTGCCTCCCTTCCTGTCGGCAGCTTGCCACTCCCCAGTCTGCATCTGTTCATTTTCCTGATTAATTTTTGTATAATTAACTCCCCCATCCCACCTCCTCCCAATCCACCCCCTTCCATCCCTCACCACTTCCTGTTCTGCTTCTTTTCGCGATTGGAAAATTCGATCCCGCCTGCTGTAAACCTATGCTCCTTAAGCCGGCTCGCACAAAAGCAGCAACACGATCGTTCTGGTGACTGAACCTGAAGCTCTAATCCCCTGCACACCATGATGAAGGCTGTTTTCCAGTTATCACCAGCTGGCTCCCAGTCGGAGTGGTGAGTTGTAATCCAGGTTCCCCGCTAGCTGATCCAGCAAGACAAGACGAAGAGGATGATCATGCCGGAAGAGAGCAGGGGAGGGTACCCTTGTCTAACTCTGCAGCAGCTACACCACCACCACCACCACCATCACGCGGTAAGACGGGGCAGCGAAAAGACTTCTTTACGTTGGATGCCGGTAGGTTTAGGAATTCACAACCTCTTGACTGTTAAAAACAAGCAAACAAACAAACGAAAACTGGGAACTTGACCATGGAAGCAAGACTTGGCGACAAGGCAGTTAGCGCCTCGCTGCGGCAGATCCATTCCCGATGCGACTTAGCCTTGTGTGGAATCTGGCCTTTTCACTAAGACCCAAATAATGGCTGTCTTAGTATGATGATGATGATGATGATGATGATGATGATAATGATAACGACGATGACGACGACGACGATGATGATGATGATGATTGTTATTTTTATCATCATTATTATCATTGTTATTATTATCATCATTATTGCAAGTATTATTTTTGTTATTGTTATTATTATCATTATTATTTCAATCATTACTACTACTATTATTATTATAATTGTCAGTATTGTTATTATCATTATTGTAATGGTGATGCCGATGATGATGATCATGGTGATCATGATTATCATTGTTGTTGTTGTTGTTGTCGTCGTCGTCGTCGTCGTCGTCGTCATCATGATCATCATCAGCATCATCATCATCATCATCATCATCATCATCATCATTATTATTATGATTATCATTATTAATGATAATAACACAACCTACCAGCAGCATACACTTCCCTTATTCGGTCTCGTGACTCGAGTTCATCTCGAGATCGCGGGCACCGAACACAACTCACTCAGCGAGACATTCGGCGCTGACGAAGACCTCTGGATGGAGGCCGAAAGCTTCGCTTCGGCAAAACTTTCCTGTGTGAAAACTGTGTTTAATCATGTCATCACCCCAGGAGTTAAAACTACCTCTACGGCTCAAACGCGATTACGACCGGGTAGTCCTGCAAACCTTCCGTGAGTTGGAAAGGGAAAACAAACAGTTGGCAAGGTATCGGAACCATCTTCATTTTTCGTTGCACTGTAAACATCACAAAGTGCTTCCGACGAGCCTAAAGATCAAAACATCGTTGAAAGGAACAGCAGCAAATAAGATCATACAGAATGCAGAACATGCGCTGGAAAACCATAGAATTGGGCAAGTCAACGCGAAAATCAAGACGATCGAACAGCACATTGAAGAACTGAGACTATGAGTTCACATGTACCAACAACGATACTGGACGAAGTACAGAAATGGGTTCGATTGGGCAAAACCATGGAATGGGATCGAGTGCGCACGCGCCAAAGAAGGAAATATGACAAGATGGCAGCCAAAACAACGCCGAGAGAGGAGAAGAATACGCAAATGCCCAAAGTGAGCGAACCGGAAACCATGAACATAAAAAACAGGTGGGTGGTCAATCTATCAGACCGTATGCTTTCCAGGGATGACAAATCGGTTCTAGAGAAAGGGCTAAATTACGCCATTACTCCCGACAAACTCCCGATTACGGATTTCATTACGACCATAGAAACAGCCTGCAAACAGATTGGCCCAAACTCCGAACAGGCAGCACACTTACGGTCAGAATGCGTAAGCATCCTCAAACAGGCGAAACCCCCTAAACCAAACCTCTCTGAAAAAGAACGACATGCTCTCAAGGACCTGAAAACAGACGAGTCCATCATGGTACTCCCAGCAGACAAAGGAAGAGCCACTGTGATTGTACCAAAAGAGATGTACAAAGAAAAGGCCAAACAACTTTTGGACGACAGAAACACCTACCAGCCCTTGAAGAAGGACCCCACCAGCAGGTACACAACAAAGCTGGTGCAAAGCCTAAAGGAAATGAAAAGATCAGGGGACTTGACCCCAGAACAGTACTGGAAGTTGAACCCCTCTACTGCCGACGTCCCCAGATTTTATGGCCTCCCCAAGGTGCACAAAAGAGAGGTCCCACTCCGCCCCATTGTGGCCTGCAGAGGCTCTATTACTTACGAGACTGCCAGGTTCCTAGCCGACATCTTAGCACCCCTGGTGGGGAGGACAGAACACCACATAAAGAACAGTGCCGACCTGGTCTCCAAACTCAAGAGTTTTATGCTGAGACCTGATGAACAGCTGGTGTCATTCGATGTGACGGCCCTCTTCACCAGTGTCCCTGTCGAGGAGAGTGTGGACATAATCAAACAGAGACTGGAGACGGACACCAGCCTTGCGGAAAGAACCTCACTCTCAACAGAGCAGATCTGTGAACTCTTGACGTGCTGCCTGACTACAACGTACTTCACGTATGAGGGAGAGTTCTACCAACAAACACAAGGCGCAGCCATGGGATCACCGGTGAGCCCAATTGTCGCTAACCTCTTCATGGAAGACTTTGAGAAAAAAAGCACTGGCCACCTTCCACTCCCCACCCCGCTACTGGGCAGATACATGGACGATACTATGGCCCTACTGAAGACAGAGATGGTAGATGAATTCTCAAACCACCTGAACGAACAGCACCCGGCCATAAAATTCACCAGGGAAGTGGAAGAGAACGGCAGCATTGCCATGCTGGACACCAAGATTACCAGATAGGGGAACTCCTTAGCATTCCAAGTGTACAGGAAACCAACCCATGCTGACCAATACCTCCAGTTCAACAGCCACCAGCCCCTACAACACAAGCTGGGAGTGATCCGAACCCTACGTCACCGAGCAAATACCATCTGCTCCACCCAGTCTAACCGTGAAGAGGAACTCCGCCACCTCTGGGAAGTGCTGAGCATCTGAGATTACCCCAAATGGGCCTGGGACTTACCAGGAAGCAAGAAGACCGCTTCCCACCCCCTCCACCAAGAAAACGAGCCCCACCCTTGGACATGTCACCATCCCCTATATCAAGGGTGTGACGGAAGCCCTCGCCCGCAAGATAAGGAAGAATGGCGTGGTGGTCCACTCTCAGCCCTACAACACCATCAGAAGCAGACTAGTGGCCCCAAAGGACAAAGTGGACAAACTAGAACGATCAGGGGCAATCTACGAGATCCAGTGTGGAGATTGTGACCAGACATACGTCGGAGAAACAGAAAGGAAATTGAAACTCCGCATCAAAGCACACAAGAGAGAATCATCACCAGTCGGAGAACACTTGAACACCAGCGGACATGAGTTCTCCCAGGACAATGTCAGCGTCCTGGACCAGGAACCTAAATGGTTCCAAAGAGGAGTAAAGGAGGCCATCTACATCGCGGCCACGTCTCCTTCCCTCACCCGAGACAGGGGCGACACAACCTACCAGCAGCCTACACTTCCCTTGTTCGGTCTCGTGACTCGAGTTCATCTCGAGATCGCGGGCACCGAACACAACTCACTCAGCGAGACATTCAGCGCTGACGAAGGCCTTTGGATGGAGGCCGAAAGCTTCGCTTCGGCAAAACTTTCCTGTGTGAAAAGGTAAAAGACTGTGTTTAATCATTATTAATGTTATTATTATGTTATTATTATCTTTTATTATTATCATCATTATCATTGTTATTATCATTATTATCACTATCATCATCATTAGTAGTAGTAGTAGTAGAAGTAGTAGTATCACAATCAGTATTATCATTATCGTTTTCCTTGTTGGTGCTGCTGCTGTTGTTCTTGTTGTCGTTATTATCCGCCTTGTTAAGGCTATGTCAGGCCAATTGACATAGGCTAGAACACCCAGGCTACATTAAAATGTTGTTATGCTCTGCATAGTTACGCGGGAATTGTCTTCAATTGTGACAAGCTCCTAGCATAACATTATCAGTCTCCAAAATCCCCCGAAGTCGGAGTGTGGTTGCCCATGTGGCGAGGTAATCAAAAACGGTCACACATGTAATGTTCTCATCCCCTGCTGATGCATTCGTACCATAGTGTTCAAGTACTTTGGCTGTTTGGATGATCCCTGAAGTCTTTTGGCAGCGTACGACAACAACAACAACAACAACAACAACAACAACATCCACCTTGGATTCCAAGTTCGGCTCGGCGAACAGTAAAAGTTTTGTCTTCTGTTCGCACATTGATAGAAGGATAGACAGACAGATTAACAAAGAGACAGGCAGACAGACAGACAGATAGTTAGATAGACAGACAGACAGACAGATAGAATGATAGCCAGACAGATATTTTTCTGGTGTTTTTAAAGAAAGTATCCAATGCTCATGAACTAAAAGTGAATTTCGACAAAACAAAATTCATGATTTGTGTAAATGATCGCGATCTATGAAGTGCAAAAAACTGATATTAGACAAGTGAAGAAATCTCAATTGTTCCCAACCTTAAACTATCCAGGGTTTGTGTCGTATTCTGTGTTAACTGTCATCATAGAAGGGTCAGAAGCAAACATTGGAATTGGAGAGTGCAAAAATAGCGTAGAGCATTGGAACGAGGACATGCTCCTCAAGATACTGTTAACTGTCTAAACGTTGGTCTATAAAAGATTTTTTTTAAGTTCCCCCCCCCCCCCCCCCCCCCGAACACATTGATACCTAGTGATCCAGTTTTAATAAAAATTCATGAAGGAATAAATTTGATCCAAGAATCAACCCATCGCATTTCGGTCCAGGTCCAGTTTCACATTCAGACCCAGATTGATCTTTTTCCATTTTTAAAATCTAATCGCTAAATGCGACAGTTTTTCGACACTGAAAAAAAAAAGAAAGAGAAAAAAAGAAGAAAAAGAAATAATATTTGGATCTCAACAGAAACAGGGCTGTTAGATGCAGTCACATATACAATTAATCACATCAAGGTTAAAATCTGGACCAGGTTATAAAAACGAACATTCTGGCTTTTTCTTTCATGTTTTAAGACAGTGAAAACTGAAAGACCATTCTTAAAAGAAAACAAAATGCATTTCAGCTTTTCTTTTTTTTCAACGTCTTGCTCTTATTTGCCGTGAAGTTCTTATAAGTGTTAGAGTACACTACGTATAACCTTCAAGAACACAGGTCGATAAACTGACCTCTCTCTTTCTCTCTCTCTCTCTCTCTCTCTCTCTCTCTCTCTCTCTCTCTCTCTCTCTCTCTCTCTAGCTGAATGATCGTACACGCGTCTTTGATGAACCATATATATAGTACAGAGAGTTAATGTTATCCGAGCTCTCTTCACGTAGATGTCTCGCTTCCAAAACTTTGTCAATCACAAGATTGTTGATGCAGCGCACTCCCAAGACCATCTGCGGATGTTCTAATCCGCACTGTTCTAGGTTTTGAGACTTGAAGATCCGCACTCCTTGTGTACTTCTCGGAATAGGGGTTTTTTTCCCCTTTTTTTCTTTTTTTTTTTTTAAATCATTTTTTCCCCTTGTCCATGACTTGAAACTCTGTTGATTCCAGGAATATGACTGTCAATAACCAAAGCTCCTCATTGCCCAATGTAAGCAGTAGCTGATTGTTGCGTCTGTCTTTCTTTCTTTCTTTTTTCTTTGTTTTGAATAAACATTCTTCTTCTCCTTCTCCTCCTCCTCCTCCTCCTCCTCCTCCTCCTCCTTCTCTTCTCTTCTTCTTCTTCTTCTTCTTCTTCTTCTTCTTCTTCTTCTTCTTCTATCTCCTCTTCTTCTTCCTCCTCCATCTCTTCTTCCTCCTTCTCCTCCTTCTTTTCATCATCATCATTATCATCATCGTCATCATCGTCGTCGTTTTCGTCTTCCTCCTCCTCCTCCTCCTCCTCCTCCTCCTCCTCCTCATTATCATCATTGCTTCTGCGATAAGCATTGCTATATGACAGAGAAGCAGGATGGTTCCAGATAGGAGTAAAGGAGGCAGTCCACGTCGCCGCCAGGAACCCCACCCTTAACCGCGACCAGGGCCGACACAACCTGCCATCGGTGTACTCCTCACTCGTTCAATCGCTTTGTCGTGAGTTCGCTCACGGCGGTGCGCACAAACGCCGGTTCTCAACCCAGCAGTTGCGCTGAAGAAGTCGGCCGGATTGCCGACAAAAGCTACGCACACAGTGAGTAGCCTTCTTTAACTGAGTGACTTGTTTAGTCTGGTAACCATTATATCACAATTATTATTATCATGTTTTTAATTAAATTATCTTTTTTATGTTTGTATGTATAAATTCATGCATGTATGTGTGCATTCATGCATGTATGCATATATGCATGTATGTATGTGTATATGCATATAATTTATGTATGTACAAATGCATGTGAGCGCTTGTATATTCATCGATTTTCATTTGGGGCAGTGTCGAAAAGGTTAAGTGACTGGCGAAAGGAGAAGCAACCAACCGACATATAACAACATTGCAGATTACCACAGAGAGAGAGAGAGAGAGAGAGAGAGAGAGAGAGAGAGAGAGAGAGAGAGAGAGAGAGAGAGGAGGAAAACAGACAGACAGACAGAGAATATTTTGTTTATCAATAAGATGTAGTTCCGCATGAAGGCATAAGCGAACAAAAACACGTAGAATAGTGAAGCGAGGGGTAAAATCTGCCTTGTTTGAGCATCAGAAAAGGGGAATAAATATTTGGAGGATAATATGATATTGCAGTGTCTCTGAGCTTTAGTGCTTTATACAAAGAACAGCGGACATCAGTATGTCTTGTACTCCAAATCAGAACACAGTTTCTAAAAGTAATATTACATACACGTGTAAAGTTCCATCACCGACTTACTTTCGGAAAAAAAGGCACGTTTTCCGTTGGTATGGATAAAACGTTACGTACAGCATGCAAATTCGGTGATGAATCGCCAGAATAAAGGTAAAACTCCTGTGTGACTGGTGTCTACTGAATGCTGAATGATACAGGAAACACATGAAGATAGCGCCTGTATGGAGCTCTTCGGTCGGATCTACCCAGAGGTGTAAATGATAGCGTAAATTGCTTAGAGCTTGGTCTCTAACCGAGGATAGGCGCTATATGAGTACTCGGAGTAATGATGATGATGATGATGATGCTTAGAATAATGAAAACAATAACAATGATAAGAATAGCAGTAATAATAATGATAATGATAATAAAAATAATGATAATTGTTACTGTTATCAATATTGTATAATAATAATAATAACAATGAAAATGACAATAATAATGATAATGATGATAATAGAAATAATAAGAATGGTTACTGTTACCGTTATTACTGTTGCATAATACTACTACTATTAATAATATAATAATAAGAATGATAATGATAATAATGAACATAATAATAATAATAATAATGACATCATGAAGAAGAAGAAGAAGAAGAAGAAGAAGAAGAAGAATTGTTATTATTACTGTTATTACTATCATCATCATCATTACAATTATTACTATTATTACTATTATTATATCAACAATAACAACAACAACAACAACAACAACAACAATTAGTCCGGCAGAACAAAACAAGGTAGCACAAAACGAAACGCACTTCATCTTCAGCATCCGTTTTACACAATTTTACATACACACCTGTAGAATTACGTTTCCTGTGTTCATGGCAATGCATTTTAAAAGCTGATGTTCCTGACTTTAATCCTGTCAGTATACATTGAAATTTTTTATTCAAATTAGATATCAAAACAGGTTTTCATTTTATGTCTGCAACCAGAAATCTTGCAGATATCAAATCCATACTTGTGATGAATGTGATGGTGCCATAGGAAAACCTTGAATTACCCATAGATGACCAAAATCATGTTCAACATGGCTCTTGCCTCTTTTTCCCTCTTACCTAATGGATGTAATATTTTACACGCTTTTCCATGTATTCTGTATTCTGCTGTCAGCAATACTCAACCTGTATCCTACTTACCAAATGGCAAAACTGACATGCATTAGGCATCCCTTTTTTGTGCTATAGGTTAGCTAAGAACATGTTCGTAAATTTGCATTGATTTTTTTATGATAGTTACATTTATACTTCACAATAATCAGCTGCCTTGCTTATCCCGCAGAATTCAAAATTAAAATGCACAATAGGTTGTATCTTTTTATAATGAACGTTTAAAAATGAAACATTTACCAATGATAATCTTTTTGAGATAAATGATAATGCTCTCTTTCGCTTTCCTACAAAGATTAAAACAAAAATTGTTTTTACTAACAAATAAAATCCAAAATGAGTCGTAAAAGGAATTTCTACATACTTGTAACCATTCACACAGGTGTTGTACTCCTATAGTACTTTTATCTTTCTATGGCAGCTAAACATCCATCTTAACCAATATATCATGAAATTGAACCTATTCGTATTGATTTTGTGACTGGAGTGGTGCAAAAAATCAAGAGGAATTATAGCGAAAGGGGGGCACGTCAGGGCAGTACGCTGGATCCTACTTTAGTCGGCGCCGATGTAAATGACGTTGATCAACTCACTGAAGATGACGTATTACTGTACATGACCGAAAAGGCAAAATTTCATGTTGGTTATATGCTGATGAGTTGGTATCATCATCAACAAGAGAGCTGTATTTGCAAAGTAATCTTAATAAGTTAAGCCAGTACTGTTTGAATTGACGACTATAAATGACAGACGTAAAACAAAAGTGAAATTTTCACAATATAAATCAACACAATGTCGATCAACTTTCAACGCGTAGGTTGTAGAAGTCAAACGACAGAACGCTCAAGTATTTTTTTTTATAGATATATAGTCAGATTTTTCCGACAAAATCGAAAATTTCAATCGACCGAAGAATTTTCTCCAGGCAAAACACTTTGGCAATTTACTGCGCAGTGAAAGGAATGATTCTTAGACAAAATGCAAAATTATATGTTATATTTCAGTACCTGCTGGCATTAAAACGCCAGTTTCATCGTATGAAGCAGAACTGTGGTTCCCGCTATTTTCAATGAGCAGGACGAATTTGTTACGCATGCATTATAGAACATGCTTGTCGATTCAGTTTCTTTGTAAGAAATATCCACGCAACATTTTGCGGATTAAAATTATGTGTTCGTGAAAAAGCGATGACAACAACCACTTTCAGAAGCTTGTGGGAATGTCCAACTGACTCTTATGATAATAAACCAAACAGCAGCTTTATGGATGCATGAAACGCAATACAAATAACACACATATATTTCATTTATGTATGGTTATTCACACACACTGCTGTAAATTATAGTTAGATAAACGGGCTAAGAAAATCCTTCACAAACTAGGATGTCATGAGTCGGCCGAATGTTCTCGAGCATTTAGGCAAATTAAGGGTAGTTTTGTTGTTGTTGAGAGCAAGTCCTTGGTTCTTCAAGTGTGCGAATTCAGGCATCACCAGAGGGGAATACCCCGAGTCGCATACTGAAGGAGGGAGAGTTACTGGGAAGTGTTTCGCATGTCCGAGCGATAGTGACAAGGAGTTGCCGACCTGCCGGTCCTGGGTAGAGGAGTGTCCAGTCCGACCACTGGCTGGCTATTCACTGGGTTCTCCAGTGGGCCTGAAGGTAAGGCGATCGTGTCAGGTGACCGTCACGGGTAGGTGACCGTCAGCCTGCAGGCAGAGTACAGCGACCATTCAGTCGTCCTTGTTCTGAGGAATGAATGGAAGGCTTCGGCCTATTGAGTGGTTTGCACCTTGTTGTCTATAGAGGTAGTAACTACTTGAAGCATCAGTCCTGGCTGGTAGAGAAGTCCAGGCTGTTAGTACAGTGGGTAGCTTCGGGGAATCGACATGAGCTTGAATAGGAGGTTATGCATTAACCACTGGGTGCCCAAGTCTTTGTTGGCGCTAGCAGCTGTGGTGTGTGTGTATGTGTAGGTGACTTGTGATTCCATTGGTGGAATAAAAATAACTTGGGGATTTATTGGTACAAATCGTGTGATGTGGGTGTGCCAGTGATTCCATTGGTTGAGCCAGTTAAACTCGGGTTCTCTCTTGTTTGAGAATGAATATAAGGTGCTTGGAAAACCAGGAAGTGTGTGACTCACTTAAGGGAAAGTGAACTCGCCCGTCTTGCTGAGGGCTCAAGAAAATACAGCGTGAAGCAGAGGTTAGCTGTCGCCTCGTTGTCTCCTGGGTGGGGACGTAAGACAGTGGAGGTTGCTGTAGCCTCAGAGCCGACGACGAGAAGAATTGTCTCCCGTGTGGGGACGGTCGACAGCAAGACGTGTCAGCCTGTTGGAGCCTAGACGGGGAGCTGCCAGACAACGGTGGGGTGTTTGCAGCCAGAGAAGACCTGTGGGAGAGGCCGACAGGAGCCCTTTCCATGGAGAGGGCGAAGTACGGTGGAGTCCGGGAGACTCGGCGTGAGGGTGCGACTCAAGCTACGTTGCTAGTGTCCCCTAACTGGGATTTGGCCAATCAGGAGGACACAACAGTGTGGCAGCTTCAGCTCGTGGTCGTACAGTGGATGAGAGAAACTGGCGATCAACCAAGGAATGCTGGCAAGTTATGGACGTTTATTTGCTCTTAAGGTTATAAGTGTGCAAACAGAATAGTGGAATATTGTCTTTCCTGGCTAAGTAAGAATAACTGAAGAACAGGGGATGCGAGTTATGAAATTGTCTGTATGCTGTTTACATTGTTGTATGATACAGATAGTTGTGTTGTGTAGTGACGGGTGGGGGCTCGGAGTCAAGTTGAATAAAAGTTGATTATTTTCTATGAAATGTTATTGGTTTCCCGTCACCTTTGTGCGGGCCCGATGTGAGTGACAGAGTGCGTGTGCCTATGCGAGAGCGCATTTTGGTTGTGAAAGCGTAAATACTTCTGTCTATAACCCCCTGCATCCCTGAATATGAAAATCATATTTTATTAACGAGGGGGAGCGTCGGAGACCCGTCACATAGGATATAAATAATATGTTTGAAAAATATCAGGAAACATATAATGTAAAATAAGTTATGCTGTGTTGCACAAAGGAAGCTCACAATTGACATGAATTTGTTAGTGGGAGGTGGTGTTAGTTTGCTTATAAACAAGACTGCTCGAAGTGAATATTTCATGACTTTATAACGACAAAACGCGTGTTAGAACAAAAAAAAGACTAGAGAAAACACACACACACACACACACACACACACACACACACACACACACATACATACATACATACATACATACATACGCGCGCACACACGCAAACACACACATACACGCACATGCACGTACGCACGCACACATGCACACAGGTACGCACGCATGCACGCAAACACTCACCCGCGCGCGCACATACAAACACACACCACACACACACACACACACACACACACACACACACCCACCAAACAACGCACATTCACACAACACATCTCTCTCTCTCTCTCTCTCTCTCTCTCTCTCTCTCTCTCTCTCTCTCTCTTTCTCTCACCTTCCTATCCGCCTCTCCCTTGGTGTCCGCCAGGTGGAACCGCTGCCTCTGGAGGTCGGAGTACTCGAAAGGCTTTGGGATGCCCCCTCCCCACAGACCCAGGAAGTAGTCGGCCATGTTGGAATGGATGGTGTTGCAGAAGTTCAGGTTGCGGAAGTACCTTCCTCTCGCGGCATTCAGGAACGCCGATGGTACCTGGGGACAGACAAGAAGGAACATGAGACGGAAGGAAAAGGATTATAGGCATTCTGAAGAACATGCATCTCCATCACGGTTGAATCCGTACTGGGCCTGCCCATTGATTGAAATCTTCAGCAAGTTTTTAAACGGTTCGTCCTTGGACCACAGAGGGAGGGACCCATAGCCTGATGGTTGGAGCGTTTGCCTGTAGAGCTGATGATTGTGATTCGAACCACTGTTCTTTTTTTGGTGACTTCAAAACCTTTCTGTCCACCCAGCACAAAATGGGCACTTGATTCAGTTCAGGGAATGTGAATAGCGCGGAAGGAGAGGAATGGGCTCCGCCTTTGATTATGCCTTGCCCTTAACAAGGCGAACCTGTTACAGTTCGCTGCTCTACAGCCAATGGACAATGGGAGCTTTAATCTGAACCTTTCTAACCTTGGGCCATACTCGATCTTCAGATTAAATGTCCTTAAACCCATTGATCAATGGAAACATGTGGAAAGGCACATCATTTTGAGATCTCACGTGACTTCTCTCTCTCTCTCTCTCTCTCTCTCTCTCTCTCTCTCTCTCTCTCTCTCTCTCTCTTATATGGATAACCATCCTATTTCTGACACAACAACTCTTGAACGGATGGTGTTGTAGAAGTTCAGGTTGCAGAAGTACCTTCCTCTTAAGGCATTCAGGAACTGCCGATGGGACCTGGTGAGGGACATGAAGAAAAATGACATGGAAGAGAAATAATCACAGGCACTCTGAAGAACATGCATGTCTGTCAGGGCTGAATCCGTCCTGGACCTGCCCTTTGATCCAAATCTTCATCAATTGTTAGACGGTTCGTCCTTGGACCACGGAGGGAGGGACCCGTAGCCCGATGACTGGAATGTTTGCCTACAGAGCTGATGATCGTCGGTTCGAACCACGTTATGAGGTCGGACTTCCTTTGGCTTGAAAACTCTCTCTGTCCACCCAGCAGAAAATGGTCTCTTGACTCAGTTCAGAGATTGTGAAAGGCGGCGGAAGGAATGGCGTGGATCTGCCTTGAATTATGCTGTGCCCTGGACACGGTGGATCTTTGACAGTTCATTGCCCCAACAGCAACTAGGGTATAGAAAATAAAAGCAAAAAACAAACCAACAAGCAAACAGACAAAATCCCTGAGACATTTCGTGCAATCAAACAACGCATCCTAACTTCACCATGACACACAGTAAGACACTGAACATAACGGAAAACCAGTGGGAGAGGAGAGGAGAGGAGAGAGAGAGAGCGAGAGAGAGAGAGTTGGTTCTCTCTCTCTCTCTCTCTCTCTCTCTCTCTCTCTCTCTCTCTCTCTCTCTCTCTCTCTCTCTCTCGTCTCTGCTAATGCTGTCTTCATCACACACAGCCCTAAATCCAGGCTCTCGTCGAGGACCCTGAACCAGCAGTCACCATAGAACATGTCGCCAGCGGGATACCTACCAAAGAAGACCTGCAGTGCCTCTAAATTGTGTCAGAGGTGTTCAGAGGCGGTGCCTGTTTTGCTTTTGCTTCAACGTAATACCCAGAGCATCACCTGCTAGTCTCCCTAGTGGTGGCAACAATCATTACCAGATGACGATGCCAGGAAAAGTGGCTGTCTGTCCAAGCCTTCTTGGGTGGAGGACCGGTTCCTGCCAAAACATCTCTCCTACGTCAGTGTACACATTTCAGGTGCTAGTTCAAAGACTGCAGGCAGTATGTTACCACAGACACGGATATGGAGCTGACACAGAAAGTGTTAAGGTCACCATGACAGTGCGTGGAGTACTACAACACTGGAGACATTGTTGTGGTTGGATGGACTTTTAATGTCGAAGGTCGGCAAAAACTAGCACCATGATAATGATGCTACGGAAATCTGTCTCGCTTTGAAAGGAGGAGGAGGGGGAAGGAGGGGGGGAGGGGGGGGGGCATACTCTCAGTTGTTTCTCGAATCCCACAGTGTCAACGATAGCTCCTCACCCCCCCCCCCCCCCCCCCACTCACCCCTTCTTTCCCGGCCTCCTCCACACCCCATCCCATCGTCTCCTTACAACTTCCAAGAGAGACCAATATTTTCAGTGTTTGTGGTGAAATGTGAGGACTGCTGAAAAGTCATATCCGTGAATTCGACAGCGACTCGATGGCGTGATCTTAGTATTCCCACTGTATTAAGCTTCTAGCTTGTGGAAGGGAGCTAACCGGAGTCTGACAACGGTAATTCTATTATACACTTTTTCATCATTATTCATCTTCACTATTAATATAACAACTACTATCATCATATCATCACCAAAAGTGGTAGTAATCCTCATTTTATCTTAAAATATTTTTGACATCATCCTTATATTTATCATTACTCTTATTGCTATCATTCATTTTGTATTCATTATTTTCATGATCAATATTATTGACTTCCTTTGTCCCGTTCCCAACGGCCTCGTTTTCATTCAACGCCCATCTTGCGCCGAATATGAGAAGATAGGTGATTGCTCGTTCTCCGTTTTCATAGTCCTGAGTGCTGTTTGTCTTGTCTAAAGAAGACCTAAGAGGTCGAAACGCGTCGTGGTTTTTTTTTCTTGTTATTTGTTTGTCCCTGTTGTCTGGCGGACTCACTAAGAATCATTTTTGAAATTCATTTTCACCACGTTCATTATCATTGACACCAAGAGCACCATCATCGTCCTAATCATCTCTTCTCCCCTACCCTTTCTTTCTGGAAGAGTTTCCAGATCTGCTGGAGTACATGAACTGTCTAAAAGGCCGTTCTGTACTGGTCGGCGACTTCAACTTCCACTGGGACAATCCAACTAATTGCAATACAGCAAAACTGATGGATCTGTTTCAGTCCTTTGGTCTGAACCAGTCCGTCACCTCCCCAACTCACCGTTCAGGTCACATCCTTGACTGGGTTGTCCATTCTGATGATGACCTGGTCGAGCCACCCACCACCAGTCTGACCCTGACTTCTGACCACCATGCGGTCCTGGCTAATCTGAACACATCTGCTCCTATTAAGCCTCCCAGGTACGTCGAGTCCAGGGACCTTGCTTCCATCGACCTTGACATCTTCCGAGCTGACCTGCTGTCCTCCCTTCAATCTGTACCTTCATTGTCTGCGGAGCAATTCCATGGCCTACTTCAAGATGTCCTTGATCACCATGCCCCAGTACTTAGACGCAAGATTTCCAGCCGTCCACCCTCACCCTGGTTCCCAGCAGTTGGCCCTGAAGTTCTTGATGCTATACGTGTTAGACGTAGGGCCGAAAGGCAGTGGCTAAAGACAAACCTCGAGATTCACAAACAAATTTTGCGAATTGCTAGTAATGCTGTGAATGAAATTGTTCAAAAAGCAAAATCAGCCTTCTACAATGCTAAAATATTAGCATGCACAACAACCAAGCAATTGTTTAAGGTCACTGATACACTCATGGGGAGAACAAAATCATCTCCCCTTCCTTCATCTGTCTGTCCCTCTGACATTCCACAGAAATTTTGTGACTTTTTCACTAGCAAAATTAGACTTATCCGTGAAAGTCTGGATGCTCAGTCAGTATCTGAACCTGATATTCCATACAACTCTTTTTCCGGCATTTCATTGACTGACTTTGAACCTGTGACAGTTGCTGTTGTCAAAGAAGTCATCGACAAGACTGTTATCAAAACATGTGTACTGGATCCTCTTCCATCTACTTTATTATCTGCATGCATGGATGTTTTGTTGCCATATATCACTAGTGTGGTAAATGAATCTCTCACTTCTGGTTGTTTCCCACCTGCACTGAAAGCTGCTGTTGTCCGACCTCTTTTGAAGAAACCCTCTCTTGACCCTGAAAACCTAAAAAATTATCGACCTGTCTCCAACTTGTCTTTTCTTTCAAAGATAATTGAAAAGATAGCACTTCTCCAACTCCAAAACCACCTTGACCAAAACAACTTGCTCTATTCGTTGCAGTCCGCCTATCGCACTGGACACAGTACAGAAACTGCTCTGCTGAAAATATAAAAACGATCTTCTCTCTGCTCTGGATAATGGTCAGGTTTCACTGCTTTCTCTTCTTGACTTGTCCGCTGCCTTTGATACCATTGATCACTCCACCCTCCTCACTAGACTTCAACATACTTTTGGCATCTCTTCTCACGCTTTGGCATGGTTTTATTCTTACCTTTCTGGTCGAACCCAAATTGTCTCTGTCAATGGTTTTTCTTCAAGCTCTGCTGACTTGAATTATGGTGTTCCCCAGGCTCTGTCCTTGGTCCCATTCTGTTTGTTCTATATACCCAACCCATCTCTGACATTGTAGCCATCATGACATTTCACACCACTGCTTCTCTGATGACAATCAAATCTATATTTCTGGTGACATCTCTCTCCTCTCCTCCATCATCGATCGCTCACAGCTCTGCATCTCTGACATAAAGGCATGGATGACTTGCAACAAACTTCAGTTAAACAATGACAAAACTGAACTGATCTTCATTCTCCCAAAACGGCTCATGTCTACAATCTCTGTTCCTTCTTCTGTCCAACTTGGTACCTCTCTCATTCAGACCTCTACCACTGTGCGAAATCTAGGCGTTGTACTGATCAGACACTCTCTTTTCAAAATCAGATTTCTTCTATCTGCCGTGCCTGCTACTTGGAGCTTCGGCGAATCAGTTCTGTGCGCCACCTTCTGTCTGAAGAAGCCACCAAGACTCTGGTTTCTGCTTTCATTCTTTCAAGACTTGACTACTGTAATTCTCTTCTTGCTGGCTGTCCACAGAATCTTCTTGCAAAATTGCAGAAAGTCCAAAATAATGCTGCTCGCCTTGTCTCGAAATCTCCGAAAACCTCTCATGTTTCCCTTGCTTAAATCTTTGCACTGGCTTCCTGTTGAAAAACGCATCAAGTACAAACTTTCTTTGCTCTGTTACAAGGCATTGGATGGCCTCGCTCCATCTTACCTCTCTAAACTTCTGTCGACCTATACTCCTTCCAGACAGCTTCGCTCTTCCTCTGACACTCGCATTATGCAGATCCCTCGTTTTCGGGCCAGAACACTTGGTGAACGTTCTTTTACTTTTCAGGCTCCTTCCTGCTGGAACAATCTCCCTTCTGCACTCCGAAACTCAAACAGTCTTTCTTCTTTCAAGTCTCCCTCAAAACAACTCTCTTCAAAACATAATTTTTCTGCTCCTTCGCTGGTGTGTGGGTGTGTGCGTGTGTGTGTGTGTTTGTGTGTGTGTGTGTGTGTGTGTGTGTGTGTGTGTGTGTGTGTGTGTGTGTGTGTGTGTGTGTGTGTTTGTGTGTGTGTGTGTGTGTGTGTGTGTGTGTGTGTGTGTGTGTGTGGTGTGTGTGTGTGTTAGGGCTTATTGCTGTAAGCGCTTAGGGCTTTTGTTTAAGATTAAGCGCACTAAATGTTCCTTATTATTATTATTATTATTATTACCCATCCACCCTCCAGCCCCTTCCCACACCTCAACCCCCAGCCCAATCCATCTTCATCTCTCTCACACACACACACACGCACGCACGCACGCGCGCACGCACACACGCACGGACGCACGCACGCACGCACGCACGCACGCACGCACGCACGCACGCACGCACGCACGCCACACACACACACACACACACACACACACACACACACACACACCATCCAATGACGCTGACGCCTCCGGCCTCCTCTTCACTGAGGTACTTGGGCAGGTCGGTGCGGATACGGGTCCAGAGGAGCGGGGGGATGCGGCGTACGGGCGGCAGGTGGTACTGGTAGACGTCGTTGAGGACCTTATCGTCCAGGGACAGCAGGTCCTCCAGCTCCGGCTCCGAGACGCCGTCCTTAGAGGCCGTGATGTAAGCCAGAGCGTGGGACACCAGAGTCTTCCCTGCGTCGTTGAAAGGACTTGAATTTATGTATGGAATAGGAAGTGACGCACAGGTTACGCGGAAACAAAGGAAACACCCTTCAAAGAACCAAAACTAATCTCTACGTTTTATGGAAACAAAGGAGGTAAATCTATAAAGTCACTCAGAACTCATCTATTTGTTACATGGAAACATAGAAGGTGAACTGGTTCAAAGAAGCGAGCCTAGTGTACAGGTTACACGCAGCAAACTGTACAGAGAACCTGCACTACTAATGTGCAAATTATATGTGAAACAGGGAGCTGAAACAATACCCCTACCAAAAAAAAAACCCCTCCGAAACAATCTGTGTATGAAAACCAAAGAGTTGATCTGTATGCTAAATGGAAACAAAGAATAAAAACCATTTGAAGAACTAAAAGTAGAATAAACCTGCAAGAAAAACGAAGAAGCTCAAAGTGCACACACAGAAATTAACCCTTTTGCTACATCAAAACGAAGGAGTTGAATTTGTACACAGAACTGAACCAAATCTATGCATGTATGAGAACGGTTTAAAGTGCACGAAGAACTAAAATTCTGTGTGGGCTGTACGCAACAGAGGAGTTCATACTTTTACACAAACCTCTAAAAAAGAAATGAAAAAGAAAGAAAGAAAAAAAAGGAAAGAAAGAAGAAGGAAAGGGAAAAGTATGTTTGGGATGCGTGGAACCAAGAGAATTGAAACAGTGTTTTTGTCTGTAAACCTTGTTTATGGGCTGGAAACAAATAAATGAAACAGTACCAAAACCCCTGAAATAAATCTTTAAGCTATATGGAAACTAAACAAACTTGGACCGCTCAAAACCTCCTAATATGCAGGCTGAATTAGAAACACAGTCATTAATACTATAAACATCAACAACAATGAAAAACAAAACATCATCCAGCACGAAACCAGTTTATAAGATTTATGGGGAAATGAAATTGTATACGGAAACAAAGGAACCGGAACAAGTTCTTCAGCGGCAAACACCTTACAATACTCGTCTGATCACTATCTCCCCCTAACTCCCTCCCCCTCCCTCCACTTCCCCCGATCACCCCACCTCCACAGCTACCTTAGATCTCCCACCGTCCACCCCTAACCCCCCCCCCCCCCCCACCTTTTGCAACCTTTCGCCTTCCGCCCACATCATTCTCTCTTTCCCCCACCCCCCATCATTCATTCTTTCCCTTCCACTGCCCCTCCCCCTCCTAATGAACTTTAACGAAAAGCCAACGTCGTTAGATGATTGGGCTAACAACCGCCCACACTCCCTTCAACACAATCATCAAACACCTTCATCCTCATGACCCAACCCTCTCTCTTCCTCACCACTCCCATCCCACCCACCCCCACCCCCAATACATCTCACTCCCCTTCCCTCCCCCCCCCCCCCCCCCCCACAATCCTTCCTGACCATGCTGCGTCTCGATGCGGTCGAAGAGGTGGATGATGGTGTCGTTGATGGTGGAAGCCAGGACGGTTTGGGAGGGGCGGGTGTAGGACTTCCAGCGGCACATCTCATCGAAGACCATCTTGACGAAGAGCGGGAAGCTGCAGCGGGAGATCGCCTGGTTGACCACCGCCCACTGCGCTTTGGTCACGTCCCTCTGCACGTTCTTCATCCACATCTGAAGGATGACGGAGGCCAGCTTGTCCCCCAGGGGCAGTACCTGTCCAGTGAGCAGCCCGAAAGTGTGTCTGTCAGGGGATGGATTGGTTTCGGTATTGAACTGAAGTGTTTGTGAAGTTCCGGGTGTCGGAATGAATATGTCACACTGATTCGGGGTTCTAGCAGCAGCAGCAGGAGCAGCAGCAGCAGCAGCAGCAGCAGCAGCAGAAGCAGCAGCGGAAGAAGAAGAAGAAGAAGAAGAGGAGGAGGACGACGATGATGATGATGAAGATTAATAGGCAGAAGAAGAAGAAGAAGAAGAAGAAGGCGACGACGACGACGACGACGACGACGACGACGACGGAGAAGAGAAGAAGAAGAAGAAGAAGAAGAAGAAGAAGAAGAAGACGACGACGACGACGACGACGACGACGACGACGACGACGACCCCCGGCGGCGACGACGACGACGACGACGACGACGACAACGAAGAAGAAGAAGAAGAAGAAGAAGAAGAAGAAGAAGAAGAAGACGACGACGAAGAAGAAGAAGAAGAACAACAACAGCAACAAGAATACAAAAAGAAGAAAGACAGAAAGTCAGACAGACAGACTGAAAGAAAGAAAGGAAAAAGAAAAGAAGAAAGAATATAGGAAACAAAAAGAGAAAGAAGGAAAAAGAAGAACAAGAAGAAAATGAAAAAGATAAAGATAAGGAGGAGAAGAAGCAGGAACAGGAGAGGAAGGTGTAAGGTGGAGGAGGAGGAGGAGCAGAAGAAGAAGAAGAAGAGGAGGAAGAAGAAGGAGGAGGGGGAGGACGACGAGGAGGACGAGGAGGAGGACAACAAGAAGAAGAAGAAGAAGAAAAAGAAGAAGAAAGAACAACAACAACAACAACACAGCAACAACAACACCATAACAACAACAACACAACAACACAACAACAACAACACAACAACGACACAACAACAACACAACAACAACAGCAACAAAACCACAATAACACAGTGACGACAACAGCAATAACAGTAACAACAACAACAACAACAGCAAAACAACAACGATAACAACAATGACGACAACAACAAAACAACAACAACC
>CM031597.1:117648752-117651252 GCA_018398815.1 Conus ventricosus | reverse complement strand
ACCTAGGAAAAAGTTGACTCACTACCTTAAAAAGGCCAGAAGTGACGGTAAACGCGCTAGTTTAATCTTTAATTACCTTCTCATTGACGGAAAGCGGTACACTCTGGACGCGGAAGACAGACTTGTGGAAATCAGATAGGAACTTGGCCGGTCCACAAATGTACTTGGTGATATCTCCGTGCCAGTGAAAGGAACCGACAGCAAGGCGTCACCGGTTGTGTCAACCGTGTGTTGTGTATCCCAAGCACGTGAAACTGACCGTCAGGTCGTGTATTGTGACAACTCACGAACACCAATGTCAGCTGACTGTGTAAATGATAGAGATGTTGTGTCTTCTGCAATTGTACATTCTATGAATATGTCCACTGAAAAACGATGAATCGTATAATGTTGATGTTTGTCATAAAAGTAAAACATTTTTGTTTCTTCACTGAAATATAAATGGACTGTTATCCAAAATACGTAGTAATGATTTTATTTCTTATGTCTCTGGCATTGATTTTGTATGTTTTGTGGAAACATTTGTTGAAGTCTTTCAATCGCCTGTATTCTCAGGCTACACGGTTTACTGTAAGCCAGCATTAAAGTTCACTGCACGTGGCAGGCGTTCCGGTGGGCTGCTATGTCTCGTGAAAAAATGAGCTATGTCCTTATTGAAAGTTGTGGATGTGGTGTCGGATTTATTCTTTGCTTTTATTATTGGTAAGTCCTTGTTTGGAACAACAAAACATGTTATGTATGTGTGTGCATATATTCCACCGGAAGGCTCGCCGTATTATTCTTTTTTGATAGGGAAAATGGAGTTTCTTTGCTAGAAGAATTTTTGTGTGATTGTTTACTTTTGATTAAAGATGATGTTTTTGTGATTGTAGGTGGTGACTTGAACAGCTGAGTAGCAAAATTTTCTTGTGATGTTGAGGAAAACGCGCCTGAAAACGGTAATCAGTATAATAGTGAACCACTACAAGTTCGAAATTCAGAGGACCTTGTTTTGAACAACTATGGAAAATCACTGCTTAATATGTGCACTGCTTTAAAACTGTGTCTTGTAAATGGTGTGTGTAAGGGCAACCTTCATGGTCGCTACACATACATATCTGACTGTGGTAGCAGTGTTAACGATTATTTTTTAATGTCTTTTGATTTGTTCTCCGTTATCACTGATAGCTGTGAGATGTATGTATCTGACAGAATTGAATCCGATCACATGCCCTTAGAACTGAATCTTACTTCCCTGTGTTATAACGACAACGCTTCTCAAGTAAACAACAGGCGCTTTACAGTTGAAAAGTTTATATGGAATGAAGGTAATATTGATTTGTTTAAAAGTGTAATTCTTTCCGATGAAATGCAAGTGCGTATGCAAGAGGCAGTATGGTTGGTTGATATTAATGTCGAGGAAGCGTTAAACATTTTCAACTGTTGTGTAAAAGAGGCCGCAGAATGTATGAAGAAAGAGATTAGCGTCGGAAAATATCCAAAAGAAGATGACAGGTATGATACGGAATGCCGAGTTAACAAAAGAAAATGCTCGTAATTTATTAAATAAATTTTCGACGTTCTTTATCCTAGCCGTCACGTGAGTCTTACTGCAAAGCAGGGCGAGAATATAAACATCTGTTAAAGAGAAAGGAAAAACAATATAACGATGCTTTGTTGACAGAACTACTCCAATCTGTAAATAGTCGTCAGAAAGAGTTTTGGGATTGTGTGCACAAAATTTCAGGAAAAAGAAAACAACCCGTAAATGATATAAGTCTTGAAACATGGTTTTATCATTTTAGAAATCTGCTTGAAGGAAATGATCATTCTCATAACGATCTAGTTAATGAAACTCACGTAAATGACACTGAATACGATGATGACAATCTAAACCGTCCCATTTCTAAAGAAGAAGTTTTATTGGCTCTAAGAAAGATACAACCTCGGAAAGCTGCCGGCCCAGATGGAATTATAGGTGAAGTTATAAAAACTGCTTGCCAGTCAAACTTATTTTCTAGAGTTTTTGGTTAAATTCTTTAGTTCCTTATTTGACCAAGGGATCTATCCCAGATCTTGGTCAGAATCTATTGTCATCCCATTGTTTAAAAAAGGAGATGCAAACGACCCAAATAATTACAGAGGTATTTCATTGTGTAATGTGTGCAGTAAACTGTATAGTGCGGTTATTAACATCAGATAACAGGAATGGGTAGAAGAACATAATATTACGGGAGAATACCAAGCTGCGTTTAAGAAAAACTATTCTACTGTTGATCACACGTTCACATTGATAGCATTTATACAAAAACAGTTTTATTTAAATCGTAAATTAAATGTTGCCTTTATTGATTTGAGGCTTTTGATTCGTAAATAGAACTTTATTGTGGCCTGTATTGCTGAAAAACGGTGTTCATGGGAAACTTTATAAATGTGTTAAAAGTATATATGAATGTGTGAAGGCAAGAGTGCGATCTGGTGCAGGTTTGACAGAGTACATTAAATGTACTTCTGGTGTGAA
>CM031597.1:117613752-117641252 GCA_018398815.1 Conus ventricosus | reverse complement strand
ATCTTGAAATGCCAGCTTTGTTTGTAACAGGATATCAACGGTCTTTAAATTCTGTCATAAATATCCTTATATCTCCAACCCCTTGACTGAGCCATACAATACCAAAACCGTTTGTGATTAGAACTCGCTTTACATAGCTAACCCAGTTATTGTTTCCCAACTCATTCTGTTGGAGCAGCATATCATACGCTTGTTTACATACCCTGGTTGTTGGCAGCTGTGTAAGTTTGAACCAATATTTGATACATTTTCCCAAAGCTCGAATATAAAGATGATATCTTCCAGAATCACCGTAAGCCATTGTGTTAGATGAATTCAGTGGAATATTCATAAATCGTTTAATAGCGAAAGTGTGTACTCTCTCCACCTCATGATTCTCTTCAAGACCCCATACTTCTGCAGCATATGTTAAAATAGGCTCTATCTGCGTATCGAATAACTTCCAGAATAGAGAAGGATCGATTGTGTTCAGGTTTTTCATACATCTTAGAATTTCTATAATACGCCTTTTTTCCCCTTTCTGCATGTTTCAGACTAACCAGCATTCAAACTTAACCGTGTTGTAAATACCATCCCTAAATATTCATATGCATTGGTTACCTTCACTTCGGCGTTATTATACACCCATTTTTTTCGGCAAGATAAGTGACACCCATACAAAAGACAAGAATATTTGTCTGTCTAAATTACAATCAACTGCAGTTCATCTGCTTCACCTTTCAGTACATTGAGCTGATTCTGTAAGCCATTAGCAGTACTCGAAAGCAAAATCACATCATCGGCAAATAGTAGCATAAATATTTTGACAGCTCCAGGGATTAGATGTATGCCGTGTTTACCTTTTCGTGACATTCCAATGCCCAGTTCATTTATAAAAATGCAAACATTTGAGGAAGCCTTGCTTAACACCACGCGGGCAACTAAATATGTCACAATAAACACCCTTTTCACGTACACATGCAAGAACTGAATTATAAACTATATACCACAAACTGCCATATATAGTTTCCCACAGACACCAGTTTTTCTCAAGACATGCCATAGTATATTTCTATTGACTGAGTCAAATGATTTTTTGAAATCGACAAAAGCGACGTATAATTCAGTGTTCTTCTTCCGAAATTTGTTAACCAAGGCATATGAAGTGAAATATGGTCTACTGTGCTGTACCCGATCTGAATCCTGAATGCTCTTCGACTATTATTTCTTCCCTTGTTGCCCATTTTGTTAGCCTCGTATCTGATATATGCATGTAAACTTTGCTAATTACACTTATTGAAGCTACACCACGATAATTGTCTCGGTTATCCGGGTCCCTTTTTTGTAAACTGGTACAATAATGGATTTTGACCAATCTGTTGGAAACTTTCCACAATCAAACAATTTATTGAACAATGCAACACAAAAATCAGTAACCAAGCTATTTGCGTTCTTTAACAATTCCACAGGCTGCTGCGATCGGCTTGCAGCGCACTACATCAGCAGATAAGACGTCGGAAGACCAAGGCCAGGATTTAAACCACAGTGCCAAGGACATCCACGCTGTTGGTTCGGATGAGGAATTTGCACAGGCCCTCGATGCCAGGCGCCTGAAACTCAACCTGCCACGAGCAAACGAAACTAAAGATTGGGAGAAACTGGATGCAAAAATCGTCCACAGACTCGATGCACTGATAGGGAAAAGCACCCTGGAACACAAACTAGCCACATATGGGACATTGTGTATGCCACATGTAGAGACGCTTATTGAGTAAAACTACCCAAAGAAAACACCTCCAAAGAAATCCAGACGCCAAGAAGAGATGGACAAGATCAGGGTCCAAAAGAAAAACCTCAAGAAGCAAATGAAGACCGCACTGCCAGCTGAAAAACAAGGCTTGGAAAAACTGTGGGAAGACCTAAAAGAAAAACACAGTGCCTTCAGCAAAGCGGAATCTGCGAGGAAGAGAAGAGCAAAAAGAAGACACAAGAACGCTTCTTCAGAGACCCCTTCAGTTTGCCAGAACACTGTTTTGAGCAGCCAAAATCTGGGACCCTAAGTGTGGACAAAGGAGTTCTTGAGCAGCATCTGAGGAAAACATACTCTGACTCACAGAGCAAAGCACCACTCGACATTCAAGGTCTGGTGTGGCCAACCAACCCTGAGGAACAATTCAATGGCAAGCCTCCAACATTGGCGGAAATCAAGAAGGTGGTCGACAACGCTAGAGCCAAATCATCACCAGGGCCAAACGGAATACCTTTCCAGCTTTACAAGAAATGTCCTAAGGTGCTGGAGTGGCTCCACAGGCTGCTGCGATCGGCTTGGAGAAACCAGAAGATCAGCGGCCAGTGGATGACGGCAGATGGTGTGTACATCCCCAAAGAGCAAAACTCAAGTGACATCAGCCAGTTCAGGCCAATATCATTACTGAACGTCGAAGGAAAATCTTCTTCTCTGTCATGGCAGCAAGGCTGACCAAGTACCTGATGGAAAACAAGTACTTGGATGTGTCAGTCCAGAAAGGTGGCATCCCAGGCGTGGCTGGCTGTGTAGAACACGCCACAATGATCTGGGACGCAATCCAAAAAGCAAAAACAGAAAAGGAAAACCTGGACGTAGTGTGGCTTGATCTGGCAAACGCATATGGATCTGTGCCCCATAGATGATACAGTTGGCTCTTGAGATGTACCATGTGCCAAAGAACATCCGCGACATGCTCAAGAAGTACTGCAATGGCTTCTCAATGCGGTTCGCTACCAAGGAGTACACAACAGATTGGATCAACTTGGAAGTGGGCATTGCAATGGGCTGTGCAATTTCCCCAATACTGTTCGTGCTGCAATGGAACTCATCTTGAAAGCAGCAACAAACAACGCGAGACAAACAGACCTTGGTGATGGATACAAGATGCCTCCTCTCAAGGCCTTCATGGATGACACTACAGTGATTTCATCCAGAGAAGACGAGACACGTCATGTGCTGGAGAGGCTGGACGACATAGTTGCTTCATCCAGAATGAAGTTCAAGCCAACGAAATCACGGAGGTCTCTCACCCGAGGAAAGGAAAAGTGGCCGAATCTGTGGTCTTCAGTGTTGCCAACCAGGCCATTCCAACAGTCACAGAAGAACCAGTCAAGAGCCTTGGAAGATGGTATGATGATACGCTGAAAGACACACAAAGAGCAAAAGAAACCAAGCAGATGGCGGAAGAAGGCTTGGAACCATTGACCAGTGTGGGCTCCCTGGCAAATGCAAGGTCTGGTGTCTGCAGTTCATGTGATACCAAAGCTCCTATGGCCTCTGATTATATACGACATCTGCACCAGCACAGTGGAGGCAATGGAAGCCAAAATCAACAAGTTCACAAGGAAATGGCTTGGTGTCCCACCCTGTCTGACTGACATCGCGCTGTACTGTCCCCAAGCAAAGCTGAAACTACCACTGAAATCCATCCTGGAGGAATACAAAGCAGGGAAGATCAGACTTGAAAGCATGCTGGAGACTCAGGAGACAAGGTGGTAGAAGCAATCAAGCCCCAGCTTAAGACAGGCAGAAAATGGAAAGTTCAAGAGGCGATGGATTCTGCGAAAGAAAGTCTCAAGATCAGAGAAATAACAGACACACACAGACCAACAGACAAGGACTGGGGGTGACCAAAACTGAATGGTGGTCAAAGGCCAAAGGAAAAGCCAAAAGAGACATGATGATTCAGGAGATGAGAAAAGAAGAAGACCAAAAAAGACTCCAAAAAGCAGTCCAGCAGAGCCAGCAAGGGCAATGGACAACGTGGGAGAATGCACTCCACAGAAGTCTCACTTGGAATGACATTTGGCACATGGCCCCTCTCAGGATCAGCTTCATTCTCAGATCTGCATATGACCTTCTGCCCTCAAATGCCAACCTGGTGAAGTGGGGGAAAACAGACGATCCTGCATGCCCCCTCTGCCATGAAAAACAAACAGTGGAGCATGTTCAAAGCTCATGTAAAGTAGCCCTGCTCAAGGAAGGTACACATGGAGGCACAACCAAGTGCTCAAAGAGCTTGTACAAGTAGTCTGGCTAGTACCAACACCACAAAAGGGAAAAGCAGGACTCCAAAAGCACACGCAACATTCTTCACGGCAGGAGGCAGCAAATCATGGCCAAGAACAACAGTGCCACTCGAAACATGCAGGCAGAGTCTGCTGGACGGGTCAGATGACTGGGAGTGCACTGCAGATCTCCCAGAATGGAAGAGTCACCCAGAGATCATCAGCAAGAGTGCATGAAACCAGACATAGTAGTCCACTTCTAAGTCAACCAAACAGCTGATCACGATCGAGCTCACGGTGCCATATGAGAACAGAATGGAGCAGCTCAAATCTACAAGACTGAAAAGTATGCTGATCTGGCAAACAGCCTGAGGAGAGAAGGCTATCAGTCAAAGTCCTCACTGCAGAAATTGGAGCTAGGGGTTTGTAGGAACGTCTGCATACAGCCGCATGAAACAGCTCTCAGTTGCAGGGAAGGAAAACACCATAGCCCTGAAAGCAATGGCAGAAGCGGCAGAGAGGTGTTCAAGCTGGATCTGGTCAAGGAGGAACAAAAGTGAACTTCATAAGGCTTAATTTCCATACAAATTCAGGTGTCCCAGTGCTCAGGGGTTAAAGCGCGAGTCATTAAGTAGAAAATGAGCATGTCCAGAGGGTCATGGGTTCGAATCCCAGCCATGGCTCGTCCCAAGATGGGAAAAAAAGGGGCAGCAAAGGGACATCCGGAGTCATGAACCGGTGTGGCCCAACCCCCCTAGAGTGTCAGGAGATAAGGGCCGAAACACTTGCTTGAAGGGGGCTTCTCTTCTGAGGACCTCTGCTGCCACGCTCTCCCACGAGTTTCTTTCTACATTCACCGACTATTTTGTCTGCCCCTGAACTTTTTCCATGTTTTAGATTTCCTATACCAGTTTTTGATTTCTTCTGTTGGGATGGGATTGTTAAATAAGGGTTTCCCTAATATATCTTCAGTTTCAATTTCTTCCACGTCTGTAGCACCCTTTATGTTTATCAAATGAATTGAATACACTATAGACGTGATCGTACCACTGTTGTGATGTTATTCCATTATAAATAACACTTTTGCTGTTAACTGATCTGATGATCGCCCAGAACAGCTTGGGTCATACACTGACTGTTTTAACATTTGTAGTTTCATTTCGTCAAAGTTCCTTTTTTCTGTTCTCTTAGCGTACTATATTACTTTTTTTCTTCAACATAAACATTCTCTTTTCTGTTTTTTGCCTTGGGGTGTGTCAGCTCTTCGGAAGTTTTGTAATAATCTCTTGACCTTTTTTTTCTTCTTTTTATCACATTCATCATCAGATCACTCATTCCTTACTTTTTTCTTTCTTCCTACAGTCCTGATCATACAGGCAGCATTCCATACAGGGCATTCACAAAAAGGTCTACAGCTTTGTCCACATCCTCAACCAAACTATTCGTAGCTGTAGTGATACACTTTAAATACGACAGAGTTTAACTCGTCTTTGAAGCATTGTACATTTCCTTCTAACCATACAACACGCTCTTCAACTAGTAGGGTTGCAGTTGATTCCTCTCTTTAACATGACAATGTTTCCATGTAAGTTGTACGGTAAATGCCATGAGAAAAGGCTGTCCTTCAGTTTCGGGTTACAGAAATGCATTATTTCTCGTCGAAACCAAGAAATAATCAACAACGCTGCAGCCATGGGAGCCACAAAAGTGGACTCTCCCTCTACATCTGTTGTGCAAGAACCATTCATAATCAGGAGATCAAACAGAAAACAAAGATCTAGCAACGATTTTCCAAAACTATTTACAACTTCATCTTAGAAAGACGTTTTATACTGTCAAGATCGTCATCATCATTCTGTGCACTCTCCAGTAATCACACAATTTGTTCATTCCCTGGCTGTTCGCTCCCTGTCCTGGCATTCAAGTCGCCACATATAATGTAAAAGCATTATCATATGGCACAGACTGAAGTAATACCATCTTTAAGAATAAGTATTCCGTCTTTTAATTCTGTCTATAGATGGGCCTCCTTCTGGAACTATACGAGTACAACAACTAACAAAAATCACATCTTCTTCAAACCAAACACACATTTATTAAGTTTAACAACAACCGTGTTATCACAATCCAGTTCAATATTTGTTATCAATTTTGCAAACATTTCTTTATAAGGTACCATGACGTGACAGTTTTTTCAGCAGGCGCACTGAATGCAACATGTTCTTTGAAATGAAAACTGAAATCAAAAGAATGATCAATGAACGACTATGTCAAACATATGATATTAAAGCTTTTCACAAAATCAATGAAACAAACGTCAGCAATTTTTGGTTTTCAAAATTTCTACATTATAATTCAGGAACGTCAATTCAGATGTTTGATGATCAGGCCTGTCCTTTTCTTAATTCTTATTTATTTATTTATTTTCATTTTCTTTTTTTTTTCTTTTTTTTGCTGTCTCAACCTCTGCGCCACCTGAGAGGCAGTGCACCCACGCCGCTCATTCCGACCACCCCTTCCACAGCCACAGTCCGGTCCGCCCAGCCGCAGCCCCGGCACCGGCAGTCCACAGGGAGCAGTCAATGTCAAGTCGTCAAGAGGCAACCCACCGGAGGAGACATTGCACTGCTGCCGAGTCACTTCGGGGTGTTCAGTGCGCCTGTTCTGATCTAACATACGCAGGACACCACCTACTAAAACCTCCCACTGACGACAATAATTGCTTAGTCGCGGAGCCGGCGTGAGTGAGCTCTCCCTCCGGAGGGAGCCACCACGTCCGTCCAACGACAGCCCTCATGGGCTCGCCGATACCAGTGACCCGACGGAACCAAACCAAGGCCACAGACGTGGACATGTCCTTTTTTGTGCTGGGACGTGAAGTACGTCCACCCTGCCTGCGAGTGGTTTGTTCACGTGAGCTGTCTGCCCTCCAAAGTAACTGTCTGATGCTCTCTGCTGTCTGCTTCTGGGTGTTGATGTTGGGTTGTTATCTGAACGCTGCCCCAGCGACTGCCTGCCCGCACGTGTGATATTTACGTTTTGGGTTCAATGACACGGGCTGTCATCGTGCCTGTCATCGTGCCTGTCATCGTGTCTGTCATTGTGTCTGTCATCGTGCCTGTCATCGTGCCTGTCATCGTGTCTGTCATCGTGCCTGTCATCGTGTCTGTCATCGTGTCTGTCTCGTGCCTGTCATCGTGTCTGTCATCGTGCCTGTCATCGTGTCTGTCATCGTGTCTGTCATCGTGCCTGTCATCGTGTCTGTCATCGTGTCTGTCATCGTGTCTGTCATCGTGTCTGTCATCGCATCGTGCCTGTCATCGTGTCTGTCATCGTGCCTGTCATCGTGCCTGTCATCGTGTCTGTCATCGTGTCTGTCATCGTGTCTGTCATCGTGTCTGTCATTGTGCCTGTCATCATGCCTGTCATCGTGTCTGTCATCGTGTCTGTCCATCGTGTCTGTCATCGTGCCGTCATCGTGTCTGTCATCGTGTCTGTCATCGTGCCTGTCATCGTGTCTGTCATCGTGTCTGTCATCGTGCCTATCATCGCATCGTGCCTGTCATCGTGTCTGTCATCGTGTCTGTCATCGTGCCTATCATCGCATCGTGCCTGTCATCGTGTCTGTCATCGTGCCTGTCATCGTGCCTGTCATCGTGTCTGTCATCGTGTCTGTCATCGTGCCTGTCCCTCGTGTCTGTCATCGTGCCTGTCATCGTGCCTGTCATCGTGTCTGTCATCGTGTCTGTCATCGTGTCTGTCATCGTGCCTGTCATCGTGCCTGTCATCGTGTCTGTCATCGTGCCTGTCATCGTGCCTGTCATCGTGTCTGTCATCGTGTCTGTCATCGTGCCTGTCATCGTGTCTGTCATCGTGTCTGTCATTGTGCCTATCATCGCATCGTGCCTGTCATCGTGTCTGTCATCGTGCCTGTCATCGTGCCTGTCATCGTGTCTGTCATCGTGTCTGTCGCCGTTTCTTGTGCAGAGGAGCGGCCTGATCCAACAACACTCTGACGTCATCGTTTGTGAGTTGGTCGTGTGGCTGGGAATTCCCCAAAGTGACGTCACCAGCAACACGACACGGAAACTCTGTGTGGGCGTAGGAAAGAGGAATTTTCGGGGTTCTTTTCATGATGTATGGCGATAATAATTGTTAACAGTCCCTGGATTTCCTTACTCCCTCGTGATTTCGGAGGTCTGATCTCCGCGGTTCGATGGTCAACTTACCCTTTACCAAAAACTGCCACTTTCACATCCCTCCGTGCCATAGCAACCATGTTTGCCTGTCTTCGAGTTAAATCATCGGCCACCTTTATCCCCCTTCTCCTCTATTTTGCCTCTAAACTCCCTGTCCCTTCTCAACATCATTTTGTCTTGCCATGTTTTGAATTTTACTGTCATGGTCTTTGGTTCCGCTGCTTTTGATAGTCCTACTCTGTGTGCCCGCACTATGTCCTCGTCTGTCCACTTTCGGACCCCATCTGCTCCGTTCAATGTCTCTCATATCGCCCTGGCACACGCATCGTAATCTTCACTTTCACCAACGCTTATTGGAGCAGCACCAAACATTCGAAGATTGTCACGGCGTGAAAACTCCTCCATCTATCGATCTCCTCATTCATTCTGCTCACATCTTCCTTCAGTCCCCCCATCTCTGCAGACACTCATGCCCACTCCTCTCTTCCCTTTGTAGATTCCGTGTACAGGTCGTTGACGTCAGCGACAATATCTTCTCATACAAATTCTCTATCTTACCACACAACCTAATATGCTCATACAAATTCTGAAAAGCAAAAAAAAAAAAATGTGTAAGGAAAAGGTAACAAAATTTAAGAAACAACAGATGGAATGGGGGAATACAGCGGGCAGAGGGTGGTCGAAAATATAAGGAGAAACACCACGAACAGGAAAAGCAAAACAAAACAAAACAAAACGAAGAGGAGTTAAGATAACGTATTCCCTGAGTGAAAGGTCTTACTGTTGAGACGATAGCAGACAGGGGATTAAAACAAATTTGAAACAGATAAGAAATTAAGGAAAAGGTATTGAACTTAGTGATGATAAAAGACTGGAAAGACAGGGAAAAGGACAAAGGAAAAACCACGGAAAAGTCAATATTTTCTCTGTACCAGAACACACACACACACACACACACACACACACACACACACACACACACACACACACACACACAATTTCTCCTTCCCCCCCCCCCCCCCTCCTCCTCTTCCATCCCTTCCCTCTACCCCTATCCTCCTTATACACACACACACACACACACACACACACACACACACACACACTCACACACCTTCCCGTTCAATCTCTCCTCCGCCTCCTCTCTCTCCCTCTCCTTCCCGCTGTCCCTACCCTCCTTTACCCACGCCCTACCCAAGCCTCCCACCCCCCACCCCTCCTCCAATCTCCCCCTTTCTCTCCTCTCTCTCTCATCTCTCTCTCTCTCTCTCCTCTCTCTCTCCCCTCTCTCTCATCTCTCTCTCTCTCAGACCTGGAAGGCCGACACGTGGTTTCGGCAGGCATGCAGATGCTGGAGGGGTTCACTGTATACGGGATCATCCGCCATCTTGAGATGCTTGGCCCTGGCGGCGTCGATGAGACGCGTGACGTCGGCGTAGAACTTGTCGCAGAACTCGTCGAAGTAGGGCCCGTGGACTCCTCCTCGATGCCTTCCTTCCCGGACCACTCCACGGAAAAGCGGGCGACGTTGCTCGCGATGAGGGCCTGGGGCAACCGCTCGTCTCGCAACGTCTGGGGAGGTGGGTGGGTGGTGGGTGTGGGAGGGAGGGAGGGGGGTGAGGTGGGTGTGTGAGTTGGGGTGGTGGGTGGTTGAAGCGTAGGGGATTTGGTCGTTGGAAAAAAAAATGAAGGAGAGATTGAGTCAGCATTATCGTTGACGTTGTTGATCATCCTCCTCCTCCTCGTCACCACCACCACCACCACCACCACCACCACCACCACCACCAACAACAACAACAATAACCAGAACAACAACAACAACAACAACAACAACAATAACAACAACAACAACAACGTTCGTCGTCGTCGTCATCATCATCATCATCATCATCATCTCATCATCATCATCATCATCATCATTATCGTCGCTGTCGTCGTCGTCGTCGTCGTCGTCGTTGTCGTCGTCATTGTCGTTATTATCTATGATCGTTATATCAAGAAAAAGGACACACAAAGAAATATCAGGTATGACATCAAACTCTCATCATCATCATCATCATCATCATCATCACCATCACCATCATAATCATAATCATAATCATCATCATCATCATCATCATCATCATCATCATCACGCTATGAAATATGATATTTCTTGTAGTTTAGGGTATTCAACAGTTTCATTATACGTCACACTGCATTACCTTAGGGTCACAACAAACTCCTCTGGTATTATCAGGGCTCTTCCCCCCTCAGAAAACTCATCACCCTGGAATGGTGCTATCCTTTTTTTTCCCTTCCTTTTGTCTGTCAGTAAACATGTTCGTTCTACTAATTAAGGTGATAAAACATACATCATGATCAAAGTATTTATTTCATCGACTTCATTTCATTAATGATAACAGGAAGAAACCCTTCCCTTCCATGCATGTTTCTCACTAAACGAATCTAAAAAAAAATTGATTTAGTCTGACAGAAAGAATATGGCTAAACGGTAGAGATTTTTGATCGGACGACAGACGTGATTGAACTATGCGGCGGTTTTGGATATTTGCGCTTGAAAACCCATCTGATTTAAAACAACGGATGAATGTGCATGATCAGTCCCGACTGGTTAAAGACGCCGAAAGGGGAAAAAGGGCCCGCCTTCAAAACAAAATGCAATACCCTGAACGTGAACTGAACAGTTCAGTACTCTACGGTCGTAGACTATGGAAAACGGATAACCTGTAAGTCTGTTTATTCCTCGGGCAGAATATTGTTATCTTGACACCCCAAAAGAGCAATCTCCTATGCTACTGCTCGTTTATACTAAATGCAACCTCCTCCAGAGAATGAAATATTTTCGTTCACGACCACCCATGTAATTTTCACGAAAACCCCCCTTTTCACATACAAACACGTCCAACAAAATGTCAGTTTTGACCAATTTTAAACCCCTGTTTTTAAACAAAATTAACGCCTCAAACCTCAAAAATCGACGTAATCAAACTTTAAAACCCGGGGCTTACTGCTAGATAAGATCTGGTGATCGTGAACAAAGATATTTACATTCTTTTACAGGCAAAAAGAACTAAAAATGCTTTATGGTTACAGTCCTTTCCCAAACCGGCCTATCAATATTGCTGACTGGACCCTCTTGCACGCTTTACTGAGCAGGAGGCCTGCAGCCCAGGCCCATTAATCAGCGAGCGACCTACCCGTGAGGACAATGTTTTTAGCCCGCTGTTTCTCAAAGCCGACCGCCCCAAAGATAAGAGTCAAATCTTTTTAGAAACGAAGCAACGAAAACGTGAAATAACGTTCAATCGGGCAATAGGAGGTGTTCTGGAAACATTTTAAGTTTTTTTTGAACAACAAGGAAAGAATCCACAGGAATTGGAATGAGTGGTTTAAAACAAAGATTGAATTTGCCCTTCCTACCGCGAGACTGAAAAGAGATATTTCGTTGGTTATCTCCATACTTTTCAAATTCAGCACTGTTGGACTGCCCTTTCTATGAAGTCTTAACATGAAAAAGAGCTTAAAACCACGTTTGAAAGCAGTGAGAGATCAGACCTATTGGTGAGAAACCCGTCAATTTTTCCCGACTGCGACACAACAACAATCCCAGTAAAATGGCGGAACAAATTAATAATCAGTCAGTTCACCGCCCCCAACATGCATGGCGCCGCGGTTGAGGAGGCGCTTGGCTGAGAAGACAAATGAAGTGTCTTTTGGTTTTTTATTCTTATCCAAATTCACAACTCGCGATTTCTTTCAATGAGTTATACGCAATGAAAACCATTCTGAAATAAAATGCAATCCAACTCCAACTTTAAAGCATCTGGCATGGAAACGGTGGGTAATTGATAGCAATCTGCAAAAAAAACCTGCAACAACTTGCTCTATACCGGTTTCAAAATATATAACATCATGCTGAAACGTTTTCAAAATATAAATGACCGGCCTAAATATAGTAACGATCATGCCTGTACGGTTTCAAAAATATAAATACGCGCTCAAAATAAGTAACAAATCATGTACGTTTGCTGCCCTAGACATTTGCGCCTGCCCTCTTGGGTGTGTTTATGTTTGTGCTTGCCTCTTTAATGTTCGCTCAAACGCCCTGCTACCTGTTTTCACTGCCTTTTCCAGACAGCTGCCAATAGAACTAAACAGTTTCCTGCGATATTGATCAGGATCTGCTAAGGCTTTGGGCGTTTGTTTGTTGTGTTTTGTTGTTTGTTTGTATTTGTTTGTTGTTTGTTTTGGTGGTTTGGTGGTGTGATGTGGGTGAGAAAGGGGCGTCTGCCCTACAAAGCAATGCAGTAATCCAGGTCAAAAAGACCGCTATGGATAACTAGTTAATTAAACCACCACGCCCCACCCCCCGCCCACGCACGCACACAATAAAAACCTATGGCTCCAGAGCGCCTCTACTTCAATACCAATAATCAGAACAAACACTGCTTTCGCTTTTAGTTATTTTACATCAAATGAATTTATAGGTCCATTAATTGTTCTTTAATTCATGTTTTTTCCAACTGAGATTAATCGATAATCACAAAACCTGCCCTAGTTGATGGCAAAACCTTTAGAACGTAGACGGGTAGCCATCAACAAATTAGATCGTTTCTTCCCTGTTGTAAATGGACAAAAACATTGGGTCACAAGAATTTAAAGAAGGGTTATTACCTCAATTGCCAACATTTTCTCTTGTACAAAATCTATAATTCTATCGCTACCGTGGAGCTAAGATCTTGCAACCCCCTTGGGAAAAGTATCCTCACTTCTTTCTCTATGGGAATGTATAGTAATCAAGGTTTGCTTCGTTAATTTTTAACAATATACCATATTCGCTAAGTACCTTCTTAAAGAACCAAAAGTTGTAGTAACCCAGGTTTTTGCACATTAGTTATTTGATTGCCCCCCCGTTACTAATATTGACCAGTATTTTGGCTTCTTCAGATACGTTACCCCCCCAAACTTAAACCCAATTCCTTTAAGGGCAATCCACAACTCCCCCGCAATTGACAATTGGGTACTTTAAAGAACCGCCTCGTTTGCTGGTAATAGATGTACATCTTTAATAAACTATTTAAAAAAATAATTTAAATTAACGAAAGTTTTTTAAACCGTCCGCGGGACTGAGCCCTTTGCTACTTTTCTAATATATCTTCTACTTCAGCTCTATTAATAAATCAAAAAACCAACTGGCTTTCCATCTTGATTAGTTATATTTAACATCCAAGGAATTTAAAGTATCCCCAAATTAAATTCTTTAATTGGCTGTCTCCACAAAAACAATATAACGGGGATAATCGCAAACCCCCGCCCCAGTTGGGTAGCAAAACCTTTAGAACTGTTAAACGGATTGCCAGCAAACAAATTAGCACATTTCTAACTCTTGAAATGGAAAATACAACATGGGTTTCACGAGAAAACAGAAGGTTTATTGCCTTAAATTGATAAACATCTTCTCTTGTACTAAATCTATAATTTTTGTTACTGCTGTGAAAGCCTAAAATTCGAGCCAAGTCCTTTAGGGAAAGTGTACTCTCTTCTTTCTCTAGTGGGAAAATTTATAGTAATTCTGGGGGTTCCTCGTTATTGTTAACAATATGCCAAATTCGCTAAGTTCTTCTTTTAAAGAACAAAAGTTGTAAGTACCATCAGGTATTGTTAATATGATTACTTAAATTGCCTTGTTCCCCATTAACATAATCCAGTTATTCTGAGCCTTTTCAGATATGTTACCCCACATAACTTTAAACCCAATTTCTCTAAGGCAACCCTATAATTGCCGTGCCCATTGTCAATTGGGGTTGTTAAGAACACACGTTTTGTTTTTTGGTTTAAAATAGATGCGCATCTTTTTTATAACTATTTAAAAACCCCCTTTTAAAAAAATTAATTTAAAAATGGAACCTTTTAAATAAAGAAAGTGCTACTTACAATGTAGGAGAGTTTTATAACCCCAAATCTTTGGACTTCAGCAATTTAAACCATTGCAGTAGACAAATCAAATAGGGCTTCCAAGTCAGACTTGTAAACCCACTAACTAGATATTAAATCCGCCAATAAAGAGTGACAGAGTGCCATCAGCATGTCATCCCACCCTATGGCCTTTTTCCAGAATCAGTTAAATTTTGCCATTTACTGCGAAAACCTACTGGCTGTGGCTTTTTCATATGCAAACCATTTAAACCACCCCAACTTTTAGTAAAGCAGTATATAACTTTCATGTTAATTACCAGTAAGACGAATACTAACTGAACAAACAAGTGCCACTCCCTAACGACAAACGCGTTTTAAATCCTTTTAACAGCCCAATGGACAATAAATGCATATGAAAGAAATCTGCAACAAATTTTAACTTTAACCCTTTTAACTGACTTTAGACAAAAGTTAGACCACAGCCATGGGTTGGGCACATTGTATTTGTGGGCAACATAGAGAATAAAATTTAAATGATTACTGGCCTGGCCACACCTCTTTCCAACCAAACGCACAAGTTCGATTGGGGCCCAATTGAAAAAAAACACCCTAATGCTTGGACAACATTTATCTTAATGAAAGTGAAGGTCTAAAAAAGCCAGGAGTGCAAAGGCTTAATGACTCCATACGGACGTACGTTTGGTGCCCTATTAGGAGCACAAGCACAGACCAAATCTAGCATCGCGGATCAATCTCAGGCTTTGACGCCAGAAAACAATTTCTAGCTAATTTTAGAAGATGCTATAAACTCGATGTTAAATTTCTGCCAGCATAAAAAGGGTATCAAGACGTTCTTGCACATGCTAGGTCAAAGGGTTGACTTGTTGTGGGCCATGGATTAACATGCTAACCCTCTGACCTTAGACTACAGTTTGGGCATGATACAGAATTATAACAATGAAATCCTTAAAGCTGGAGATGATCAAAACTTAGGACACAATCAAGGTTTAAACAAAAGGGCCCGCTCCATCTATTTTAAAAAAAGTACCTATTCTGAAGAAAGCGATCCAGTTGTAAGCGCCCCACAGCCAGAAAGCACCCAGAAAGCACGCCACCTGTTGATCTACCTCACACTGACACCATACTAGTGAAAAGACAGCCCTTGTTGTAATTTTAAACTTTTACTGGATTAGCCATACTTTATTTCACTAAAAATTAATCCAGCAGCTAGCACTCCTAATTCCACAGAGGGTCAGCCATATAACCAGCAACTTTGCCTATAGTAGACAAAACCCAACTAACAACACTGCCTATTATGCCAGGCAGAGCATCAAGCGCTTTAGCAGCTAACTTCTTTAATAAGTTGGCTAGATGAGAAATTTGTTTTCTAATCCAACTTTACCAGGCTGAGGCGTTGGAGGCGTTTACTGGCCCCTGTTGCGTCACTGCCGGTTAAAGCAAAAACAAGTGTAGAGATAGCAAACCCAACAGCTGTTAACATACTAAACTACTGTAATCCCCTCTTCTCTAAACAGAATCCTTATTCTTTCTGCCAGCGTAGTTTTTTCATGAAGTATTCTTTTTAATAGTTTCTTTGAATCTGGTTGTTTGAATTCTAGATTTCCTCTGAGAATAGAAATCGCGCTTAACTGCCCTTCCCTTCGCCCATTAACTTCTGAAATTTTCTGCTGTATTCTAGCCTTTTTTTCTTGTCCTAAATTGTTATCACCACTTATTTTTTTCTTCTTCTATTCTTTCTCTCTAGCTTACTAAGATTTGCTGTGCCGAGCATTAGTTCTTCTCTATTGTCGTAAAAGCGCCCTTAATCCCGGGAGGTCGCGCATAGGCAATGGAGGATCATAAATTGTTGCTAATGTTTTTCTGATTGTCTCCTCACTTAAACTCGTTTCAATTTCTGCTATTAGTTCATCTGCTGTTTGATTAAATCTTGAAGAGGTATGTTTTTGAAATTTCAGATTGTGTTGGCAGCCCCCGCTCCAAGTTTTGTAAATGACAACTGGCTTCGGCTCTAAGCTCTAAAAGGTTTAACTGTTCTGCCTTGCAATGGGGAGTTTTCGCCTTATTTGTGCTTAGTTTTTAAAAACTTGTTTGGGTTTTGCGTTGAAGTAACCTTCGCGCGCTCTCCCCGCACCATTTTTTATATACAAATGCCCACCATCTTCTTCAAAATCGTTAGATCAAGCACGCCTGGCAGCTCTCGTCCTAAGCTTCTATAGAATGATTGAATTCTTTCTCGCAATAGTTCTTGACGTTGTCTAGGGAGTAAAGGGAACCTGCTCCTTCAAGCTCTTCTTGCAAGGAAGGCCCCAGTTCTGTTTCATTTTCCCTTCTTCTTCACCAACAGGATCAATTGCGTCAAAATCTTCAGCCATATTTTTTATTTATATTCTTTTTTGTTTTATAAAAAATGAACTCATACGGTTGTGACCTCATCCATACAGAAAAGAGAAGAACCCCAGGGCGTAAAAGGAAATAAGGCAAACTGTAATTAGTGTAAATACTCCATCAACATTCAGCCGAACAAACTTTAATAAAATTCCCGGATTTTGGGTGCTGGCATGTTATAATGCCGGGCACTTCTAAACTATCATTCAAAATAGATATAAATCGACGGATCTTAATGCTACTGTTGTTGCTAATTTAGGCAGGGCAATCTTTTAAACATATAGTAATTAAACTGGAGGCAGAGAATATTTGTACTAAGTGAGGCAGAAAATTTTGCCCTCATTCTGATCTATGGTTAACCTAAAAAAGAAAGAAAAGAGAAAGTTATCAGGGAATACAAAGCCCCAAACGGTCTCAAGCACAGCTTAAAGCGGGGATGCAAAGAATGATTTTAAAGATGAGGCAGTAGCAGAAGCATTTGGTAACAGATTCTGCATCCCTCTAGATTTTGAGCTGTTAAAGACGCATATGCCATATTCCCAAAGGGCGCACTAAAAGAAAAATTTATTTAAAGAACTGACATTTAATCCTAGCGGTTCTGTCGTTCTGTCTGAAGATCCTTTAGCTACATACGCGGTTAGTGACATTCTCTTGATTTGATGTTGTTACAAACCCCCGGGACGGGCTAGAACAATCTTAACTCAGTATAAAAGAAAACAGTTATTTATTATGAAAACGTTATACACCCATTACAGAAAATAGAAACAAGCGAAGACACCCCTTTGGAACATACATCTAAATCAGTCTTTAAAGTCTTAAAAGGAATTTTGTTCTTATTTACTGAAGAAACAACTCCTTTTCAGAGAGAATCAGAAGCGTTTTATAATCCAAAAATTGAGAAGGTCGCCCTGTGCAATAAATGGCAATCTGATCATTTTGATTCGGGCCGTGGCTTTTACCTCACCAACACTTTGATGAAATAAAAAAGTTGTTCGCCGAGGTAGGCAAAGGGATCCTGCATTGATCGCGTATGTAAAAAACTTCGCCTTTATGATGTAAGACTTGAAGACTACTTAAAAGTAAATATGGGCTGTGGTTAGATTTTAGATCCCATTTGACAACAGTTTTGTTTGGAAGTGGAGAAAGGATAGGACAAGATGGTATACAATAAATATTCGCAAGAAAGCAGACAGAAACGCGCCAAAACAAATGCATGTTTTTTATGGTTTGTGATGCTCATTAAACATTGAAGAAAACGGGCTAACAAGACGCAGCTCATTAAAATGCAGAAGAAATATTCAAATAAAAAACAGATGGATAGTTTGAATTTTCTTCCTAAAGATCCGCATGTTCTTTTATCTGTGGGATTACTGGTGTGGGAAAACTGTTTTTGTACTTATTTGTTACAAACAATATACAGGTTTAAATTACGACACTTTGTTAAAATTCTGCACAACCATTAAGCACAACAAGTCTTACAAAGAAAGGAAGTTTTTTGGACAGACGAAAAATATATTCTAGTTGATCCTAGCGAAAAACTGAGCGACTGTTTAGAACATTACTATAGACTTTTTGGGAGGAACTGAAAAACTGTTTATTATTGATGACTGTTCACTGAACGAGGACATTGTTAAAAAAGAAAAGCCTTTCAAAGCTAGCCTTTAGTGACGTCACGCCCTAGTTTCTGTGTGGCTCTTAACTCAAAAATAAAAATGCAGTCTTAAAAGACTTTCGATCGCAGTTAAAATCGTTGTTTTATTTTACACTAAGGACAAAGATAGTTTTGAAGAATGTTTAAGTGAAAATTATATAATAAGGGACAAAGATGAGTTAAAAAAATAAAAGAGCAGTTAGAAAAATCTAAACACGCTAAGCTATCTACGGCCCTGACCCTCCATTTTCAATACTTTTTGTTTATTGTAGATTGTTTATTATTTACTGTTTAAAACAATTTTTTAAATTATAATTGTTTATTATAAAAAAGAATGTCTCAGGGTCCAGAATCAAAAGCAGAGCTAGCTCCTAAATCACTGCAGTAGAGCTAAAAACTAGGAACACAACTGAGTTTGATCTAATAGGAGTGCCAGGAAATGTTTATGGATTTGAGTACACAGATGACGGGTTTACAAACGAACAGAAATTGAAGAAAAAAAAACGACAGCAACATCCACCCAAAAAGAAAATAAGAAATTTAAGAGCAAACGATTTGGCAAACCCCAATACAAATTTTTAAATAAAAGAGAGAATGCTTGGATGTTATTTCCTGAAATTGCGGGAATTATAAAGTTTGAACTACGAAACCCCAATGAAACTTTGATAAGAAAAACAATTTTAGAAAGGCTTTGAATGAAGGGCCCATTTTTGTTACCTGGTCCCAGGAACACAACAGAAAAAACAGATTGAAATAGCTTGGCGGGGCTCTGAATATATCTACAGAGAAAGAAGTCCTTAGCTGAAGTGGGGAGCGACACCGTCGCTTAGAATTTACCCCAAAACTAGAATCACTACCTAGCAAATGACGATGCTTTTTCGCTTATTTATTACTCCGAGGGAGGGATCCAGTTTGCCAGAACATACGCTAATCAAGGCATAAAAATAAAGGCTGAAAACTTGGATGCTCCTCTTAATTTTCGGTATTGAAAATTACTAAAAACGGAGGCAAAATAAACACCCATGAAAATCATCTGACAAGGTTACTGTGATGGTTGACCAAACAAACTAACAGTACTCGACTTTATTCTCATTAATAATGTTGATTTTATTGCGTTTTACTCTGTTGATGAAGTGCTGCCAAAGGATTACTAAAAGATTTTTTACAAGATTAATTAATAAAAATAATCTTATTTAAAAAATGGAGGTTCAACATTTTAGGTTAGAGCAAATAACTGAACTTCAAAAGGAAATAGAAGGCGACTTGGATAAGTAATAAAAGTTACTAGAAAGAAATAGCTAAACATTAAATACTCTTTCTTATGTAATTACTGGCCCCTCAGCTGTAGCTAGCGTAAGTGCTGGTCTGGCATTGCTGTTTTAGCTACTGGGGTTGGTGCGCCAGCCTCTTAAGCATTAGGAGGCCTTTGGGTTTTAGGTTTAGGCGCCATGTCTAATGGTTTTAAGTGCTGTTTTAAAAAAATTAACTCCTAAATTACAAAAGCACACTGCCATTGTTGCCCTAGCGTCAGCAAAACTTTTGCTCATTAAGATTAAGAATAAGCAAATCATTACAGGATGAAAACATTACGGATGAAAAATTTTCCCAGAAGCTATGGCTGACGGTGATGATTATAGACGACAGAAAATGAACTTCAAAAGGGGTGGAGAAAGACTTTTTCTTCACGACAGTAACACGATGCAATTAAACAAAACATTGGGAAAAAAAAACACATATCAGTTAAACCCAAAATAGAGCAAAAAAAATAAGTTTAACAAATAAATAAGTTTAACAAAAAATAAACACTATTTTTTTTGTTAACTAACTGTTGTTTGGGGGGACAACTGCAGCTCTTCACGACAAAGGATCTTTTAGGGGCAGGGTTTTTAAAACGCAGTAGCGCCGCTAGAAGAGAAGTCCTCTTAAATAATAACGGGGGGGTTTTGTTTTCATAATTCTTTTCAACTTCATACACACTACGCTCCAAAGGATCTGTGGCTCTAATTCTACATCACCTCTGCCTCTCCAGGGGCAACAGGTATCTTACTTTAGTTCCAAACGCAAGAGTTTTTGAGCCCCCTGCCCATCTTCAGTAATGCTAATTTTTTTTAACTTAATTGCGTTTACTGGGTTTTAAAGGGCCTGTTGCTTTAAAATTCTCATTGTTCATGGCTGCGTAAGACTGCTGGCAACCTCCTAACCCATTCTGTTTGCGCGTTCTGTACTTCGTAGTGTCCAAAATTTCTCTGTGATATTGATAGGAAAAAAGGCGTTTTAGCTAATACTTATTAAAGTTTTCTACTAGGGCTTGTGATCGATTGGTTGCCCTGGGATCCCTCTCCTAACTGTAACATGATGTTTTAAAAACAGCTGTTTGGGAGAACCTTTAAACTCTTTTCCATCATCAACTTGAACCCTCCTAGGGTACTTAATGGACCCCGCAGTAAATTTGTTGTAAAGCCACAGCCACAGCAGTTGAGCTTTTATATCCGTTAAAGGTTCGGCGTCTTTGTATCTTGAAAACCATGTCAACAACTGTCAGAGCATACTTAAACTTTTTTCTTCTAACTTTACATGTGGAAGATACAGCAAGTCCATCTGTGGGTGTCTTTGGAAATGATTAACAAATCTAGGCCTTATTTTTCTTTTTGGGGCAGGCAAATATATTTGCCAAATTGCTTGTTTTGAAAGCCAGTCTTTCGCATCTGATTTAGAAAACTCTAGCAGCTTTACTCAGTTTTTCAATAGCAGTCTTTCCTTTCCCAAAACCCCTTAGGAGAATAATATATTTTGTGCTTATCCATAAGAAAAGGGGTGTTTTTTAATTGGATTTTAAATTGTTTGTGCAAGAATTAGATTTGCTCCCATAGCACCCACAAAAAAACCAATTTCTGCTATTTTCTGTTCTTCTGACGGTTCATAAAAATCAGACAGTTCTGGCGTGCGATGTTAGAAACTTTTTTCCTTCACTAAGTAATACCTCATTCATTGCTTCATCAACGTCTGTAAATGGTGCTCTGCATGCCCCGTTCCCTTTAAATTTTTATTAATAAAAGTCTAAGTGAGCAATCCTCCTTTTCTCATAAGCGTCTCTTGCTTTGGCTAAATCTTCTATTTTTTTTTTTATGGCGTTCTCTTTCTTCATCAGACCTCAATTTACTAAACATATAATTTCTTCCAGAGAAGGCCAAAGCATTAACAATAGCTCCTCCAGCCATCATAACTACTCCTGCCACTTTTTATAAATTAATATTTTTTTATGAATTAATCTTTCTAAAGAACTAATATTTCTGGGATAATTCCTAAGAAAGTCTTTGGCGCAATTCCTGTTCTCTTAACTTTTTATTAAAGGCGTCTAAGTGGGCAATTCGTCTTTTCTCGTAAGCGCCTCTCAACTTAGCTAAATCTTCTATGCCTTGTTTTTGACGTTCTCTTTCTTCATCGGGCCTCAATTTTAAATAAACATATAATTGCTTCCAGAGAAGGCCGAAGCGTTAACAAAGCTCCTCCAACTAACAGGTCCAAAACCAACATCTTTTTATAAATTAATATTTTCTAAAATAATCTTTTTATGAACTAATATTTTCTGGGATAATTCCCTGTTTCAACAAGAAATCTTTTGACGCAATCCTGCAGTAATTACAACTATAACCTTAACCCAAAGTCCTCAATGTCTAACCTTCCCAGATCCGCCGGCTTCATTTAAACATGTTTTTGCTAACCGCTATAGAATATACTAAGACCGCCAATCACAGCAGAGTGGTAAATCGTATTGATATCTTTTTTTCACTCATCTTTTTATTAACTAAAAAAATAATTCAAATAATCAATAATACGAAGGCTGTCTATGTGCTTTTTAATCAGATAATCTTTTGTTGTTAAAGCTAAAAATAAAGTGCAACTAGTTTTGGCGAAACTTCTATCTTTCCCATGTTGGGCGGTTTTATTCCTAACAAGCATTTTGCAAGGGGTTTAATAGACTATAAACACCGCGATAGGCACTGCAATAATTAACCAACGTTAAACTCATGGTTTTAAAAGTATTATATTAATTTTTATTGTTTTTAAAAATGGATTGTGACGAACTATTAAAGTGTGAGGAGCAAGCAGGGTACTCAACAGACAACTTCATAAAGAAAGATTATATTTTCTGGCTGCGTGTGGAAAAACTAAACAGTAAAAAAGGTGTTGAACTAAGTATTGAACAGATTCAACAACTGCCTACATCAGACGTGAAAAGTACTACGCTAGGGACGAAGCACAGCTAGGGTCGAAAATGGTTAGATCAGTGGGCCAGACAATGATTAGTTTATATGCTAAGTTAGAAGTAAGAAAGCGCCGGGTTTATTCCAGAAGAAGATTTAAAATACGACTTACACAAGATCCGGTTTTAAACAAGTCACTAGAAACTCTTTCATGTGACATGTATTACAGATTTGGGACGATGTAAAGTCCATTTATCATGGATTAAAATTACTTTAAATCATATTAATTTGATCATATTAAATTTAATCGCAATAAAAAAATGAGCGATCAGGAGAAGAAGACTGCAACCCGCAGGACATCCGCAGGGCCCTCCAAAGGGGCAGAATGCACCCCAAGTGAATGTGCCACAAGTGAGTAAAAGTTACTAAAACTAAAAATCCTGGGCGTAATGAGGCCGTGGCGTAAAACTAGCTGAATGGAACAGACTGCAAAAGGCAAACCAATCAGCAAAACAAAAATTGTTAGATAGTAATACAACATCACCCGCCAGCACCAACAGCTCAATTAACAACAACACAATCGCAAACAAACAATAAGCTGTATTATTATGTATTTGCTGCTGTTGTTGCTGGGGGTGGGTTTTTTAGCATACAAATACCTAACGCCATACCTAACAACAAAGCCACAAGCCCCCACAGTAAAAGAAGAAGAACCGCCTTCTGCAAAAAAAGTACAGCCTCTTGCAGTAGACCCATTTTCTCTGAAAAAGTTTTTTAAGAACTAAATAAAGTACAAGTTAAGAACTAGAAAAAGTACAAGTTAAAATTATTATCAAAAGTACTTTTTAAGTTAATGCAAGTAAATTAAAAAGTCAATGCAAAAAAAAATTAAGTTCTTTTTAAGTACTAGTTAGGTTCTTAAGTTAGTTCTAAAAAAAGTACTAGTTAGGTTCTTAAATAAGTTCTTGTTAAGTTCTTAAGTAAGTACAAGCCAAGCCTGTCAAGTTTAATCTTTTTAAAATTCTCCAATGCCCTACAGCATATGAAAACTCAGGATTGACGTAAGTTCTCTTGTTTTGTTAGAGACTAGTGATTTTTTGTTTAAAAGCAGTTGTGTTTACTTGAGAAGATAAGCGCAGATTAACATTTGTGTGATGAAATACTTTGTTTTTCAAAGAGAGCTTGCTTGTAGTTATCGTGAGATATTTTTTGACAACTTCTTTACTTATGCCTTTAGCCTTCTTCATTACAGAATCTGGCTGGCAACGCTGTACATCTTTGACCGCAAACCAACATATTCTTTGATAACTGTTCCATTAATTCATCCTTCATCTTTCCAATCACTTTCTTTGTTTACAGTTGAATGTAAAGGACTGTCTTTTGGATAGTCGCATGTGTCGTCCCCCCCATCAGCCCCTTAGCCACTTCTGTTTCTAAATCCTTATAGAAGTCTTCTGTAGGGGCGTCTAGAATAAAACATCGGTGTCGTGTAAAGGACTCTTGCTTCTGGTACAGTGTTTAAAAGTAGTCGACAGAAATTCTAACATTAATAGCTTTGACAACTCTAATACAGTAAAGCCGATAAACACTGGCTTGTCCAACTTAACATCCTTTTTTTTCATCATAATGCCGACCAAGCTGTCGTTAAAACTTTTAAAGTCTTGATAGTTGGGTTTAGAGGCAAACTTAATTGCTTGGTTTTCTTTTGTAACTAATTTAACATCTTTACGATTGTGTACGTTTTCCATGGTTTGCCAAAAACAGCTGTTGTTCAACAGTTTAAAGAAGTCTTTTCTGAAGCACAGTGGCTTGGGTTTCTAAGGGCAGTATTCTTCTTGATGATGCCTCATAAAAGGGCTCTTGGGTTAAAAGCAATGATTCTAAAGAACAGCTGTCAGTTTCAGGCCGTGTCTTAAGTAAAAAATGTAGGAGTCTGTAATGAACACATATTTAGTTTTGTTGCGAAGATTGGGCACAAGTTTAGGAGGTTCGATAGGACTCCTCTTTAATCTTTCTTGCGGCTAGGGGGTAATCGTTATGAAGAACGGTAGTTCATAAGGGTATTCTAAGTCTACTTCCAAAATTAGTCCTATTGGATTATTAGGCGGAAGCTGTGACAACATACTTAACACAGTATTAACATCATGAGGCCCTTTTAAACATTGTAAAGTCTCTCAGTGGGAGCGATTGGCTCATGGCCCATCCATACAGATTGTTGGCGTCTAAGTACATTAGATAGTTGGATGGTTTTTGTGAGATCATAATCATCTAAATATTTGTTGTTGGCTTTGCAGTAAGGGTGTGAGGCCATGCTGATACCTCCCCTCAAATCCCGTCTTCAATCATCTGAGTGTGGGTAATCAGAAATTAAGTCAATCTGATGTTTTTTAGACTTTAAGAAAGCATCCCAAAAAGGCCCAGGCGCAGAGATGTAATGTGATGAGTCTAAGTTGTAATGTTTTCATGCATGTAGATCTGTAATTCGAAAGAGCTGCTAATAAAAAACACGTCCACCATTAAATATTGATCATGATAATCGCCCATTTTTTCACAGTGTAATTTTGTCCAGGCTTTCTGCGTATTTATATTCAGAATCAGTTATGTCTTTGCCTCTAAGACTAGAAAAGAAAGCACCTTAGGGGGAACGATCCTTCATCAACCTATCCCCCAAGTTCATGTATTCATAAGGGTAAACTCCTTTGCGCACTAAAAATGGATCAAAGTATTTTTTAGTTATTGGATAGTCCTTGTAGAGATCCTGCAGTTTATCCAAACCCCCATCAGATTGTTGAGCAGAGTCATAAAAGGATAAAGAGTGAAAGTAAAAGTCATGTACTTTTCTGAAGACTTGCAAGCAGGTAACCCTCTTTTATTCAGAAGTCACTGCTTGCATGATGAAATGAGAATCGTAACCTCGAAGGGTTTTGAAAGAAGATAGGCAGTTTCCCTGTCTTAGGACAACCTTAAGTTGAAGATTACAATTGTTTTGCGCAGCCCCTCTAAACTTTCCGCTAATGTATCGTGGTCTCTCACGTTCGTTACCTAATAATTCTTTAAATTTCAAATCCAACAGTGTGTAGATGAGGCACAACGTTCTTGGTCTTCAGGAGTCAAACAATGTCTGAAAGATTTAGTTGGTTTTTTATAACTGATTGCGAAGTTGTTTCAACTGCTCTAAAAATATACTAGCTGCATTGACCTCTGTAAATCTCTGGACGGGGGTGTAACCCCGTCTGACCTAACAGCAATAAACGCATACGAACAGAATCTGATGGTGGGTTAATAACGTTGTTTTTTTGTTTTTTGCTGTTGTGGGCCATAGTACTGTGGCAAGATTGATTCAAAGTCAGCATAAACACGTACGGACTCATTTGCATTTGTGTTAAAATTTTAAAACTAAAATTTAGACCCTGGTTTAGGTGTAAGGAGTTTGGTTTCACAGTCAACAAAACTTTTACAATGGCTCTATGACTGGCAGCTGCTTCTATAGTAGGAATTCTAACCAAACACCTTCTAAAAAAGCCCTTGTTTAGCATGATCCTTGATGTTAAAAACCAAAGTCCGCTTACTGTTCTGATTAATACATATGGACTCTTTGGACCGTCTGCAAACAGTATCAAGTCTACATGTTTGTCAAGTGATTCCCCCTAAAGTAGGAGCATTGGGAGAAATCCTTCGAGGGACTAAATTGTCTACAAAAGACCATTTGTATACTTTACGTAATTGGTTGTTTTGTTCTTCAAACGGAGATATACTTTCTAATACTTACTGGGAAGGTTTTTGTTATCAAAGTTCAGTTTCTTTCTTATATGCTTCATAATTAGAAACTCGTTTGCATGATTTTTGACAGGATGCAAGTGCGCTAAAAAAACACCACATAAAACACATGTTGTCAGAATTATGTAATGTTTAAAACTGCTCGTTTTTAAATCTAACTCTTTGGAAAGAAATGTAAAATTGCTGACTAAGGATAGAACTTTGTTTGCCTCAATCTGATTTCAAGGACTGTCCCTTCAACCACCCCGAACCCCTTAACTTTGCCTCCTCCTTGCATGGTTAAAACTGTGTAAGCATGTAGTCAGCCCCCTTAGAATTAAAGTCGCGATAGCTGATTACTCTTTTTGCCTTGTTGAAACCCAGACTGGCATGTTAAGTATCATCAGGCGTTATATAATCAATCAGAACGGCCAACAGCACTTTTACTGGTGGCTCCATCTGAAGAGACTCTGGGATTTTAGAGATAGCATGTGTCACGCTTTCATGAACATTTGTGGGTTAATGATGTCCATGTCCGCCTCACTAAACATATTGCTTATTTGTTTGTCACTACGAATATTTTTTCCATCGTATATAGTTTTTCTGTCCCCGGATTTTTGTGGTCGTCATTTTTAAAGCCAAAATATTTACGTAAATCAAAAAATAAATGTATATAAAAGTAAGTAATACAACTTTTATTCTTCGCCCAAGCGTGCAACACTTCAAGACCACGTTAACCTTACAATAACACCCGCCAATATTTTAGCTTTTTCTAAATCACTACAACCAATGTTCATCACTTTTAAATTTCTTTTTTTTTGTTAAATAGTTCACTATGACTTTAAATTATATTGTCTAATGTCATTCTCAACCCAAATTCACTAAATCAATGTTTAAAAACTTTCATTGCCTCGTCAAATAGTTCATTGCACTTCTTTAAATCAGATTCGCTGAGTTCAACAGTCATTTTTTAAATCTAAATAAATAAAAAATAATTGTAAATTTAGCTGTTATTCATAGTTCACCTTTTCCTAAATTTTAAAAACGTTCAGGTTTAAAGGTAACAGTTTACTCCTTCAAGATCATCAACAATGCAGGTCAGCATCTTCGGGGCAATATTATCAAGAAAATAGCAAAAAGGCTTATAACTTTGGTTTAGGCCAAGACTCTGGGATTTTACTAACAGCTTCAATACACTTTCTCGAATAGTTAAACTTTCAAAAAGTTCTGTATAAATCCATCAAACAAGTCCTTTAAAACTTCTTTATCAACTCCAGCATTAATCGCCCACCCAAAATCATCAAATATTTTTGTAAGCTTAAAAACACGTGGGGGTTCATTTTTAAAAAC
>CM031597.1:117601252-117603752 GCA_018398815.1 Conus ventricosus | reverse complement strand
CACACAAACACACACCCTTCAACACACACACACACACACACACACACACACACACACACACACACACACACACACACACACACACACACACACGCACACACACACACAGAACACACACACACACACACACACACACACACACACACACACACACACACACACACAAGCACACACACACATACACACAGACACACACACACACACACACACACACACAGAACACACACACACACACACACACACACACACACACACACAGACACACACACACACACACACACACACACACACAGACACACACACACACACACACACACACACACACACACACACACACACACACACACACACACACACACACACGTGCCCATCGATTGACAGCGAAATGAACTAATTGTAAACTTTCAGGAAGATGTGGGTTTTCAGAGAGCGTTTGAAGGAGTCAAAGTTATCAGTTTCTCTTATTTCTGCAGGGACAGTGTTCCAGATGGAGGGGGCAGCACGCGAGAAGCACCTGTCACCTAATGTCTTTTGGCTATTGACAGGACGATCTTGTAAAGCGGTAGCGTCAACAGATGAACGCAATTTGTATTGATGATGATGTTGCTTTAAATGGACTAAGTCCTTCAGATAATCTGGAGCACAACTTTGGACACATTTATAACAGATAGATGCCAATTTAAATTCAATCCGAGCAGACACTGGAAGCCAGTGAAGAGAAATCAGATGAGGAGTAATATGGTCCCTTCTAGGCACTCGAAAAACCATTCGCACTGCATTATTCTGAACACGCTGCAGACTTTCAAGAAGATAATCATGGGAACCATACAGGATGGAATTGCAGTAGTCCAGCCGGGACAGAACAAATGCAGAGACAAATGTGGCTGCTGTTTGGGACGTGAGAAAACGGCGGATGGAAGCAATACGGCGGAGCTCATAATTGGCAGCCGGAACAACCTTTCTGATAAGAACTTTCATTTCCAAATGATGGTCAAGGGTAACTCCTAGATTGACAACAGAGGATGAGAACGGGACAGTGGCATCACCAACTGTCATCGTAGAAGGGCAATTGATTTTGGGCGACATTTGGGGAGAGGAGAGAAGCATTACTTCAGTTTTTTTTCATTGTTCAGCTTTAGTTTATTTGCTGTCATCCAAGATCTGACATCGGCTATACGATCCTGCATTGCCTCTAGTAGTTGGGGAACTTCAGAAAGTGCAGCTGATTTCAGCAACTGTGAATCATCAGCATATGAATGATGAAGGACTGAGTGTTTGTCAATGACATTGGCCAATGGAGAGGTGTAGAGAACAAACAGGACTGGTCCGAGGACTGAGCCCTGTGGGACTCCAAAACATATAGGGGCTGCAGAAGAAACCTGACCGTCAACAATAACAGACTGAGTCCGATGTGACAGATAAGATGAGAAACCACTGCAGTGCTGTGCCACCTATGCCAAAGTCATGGTGCAAACGACTGAGTAGAATAGAGTGATCAATGGTGTCAAACGCAGCTGACGTGTCTAGCAGAGCCAGAATCGAGACTTTGCGATCATTCAAAGAAAGGAGTAGATCATATAATATCCTTAAAAGAGCTGTCTCAGTGCTGTGTCCTGGTCTGTAGGCAGACTGAAATGGATTGAAGAGGTTACTGGAAATCAGGTATTCGGATAGTTGGATGAGGACGATCTTTTCAATTATTTTAGAGATAAAGGACAAGTTAGATACTGGACGGTAATTCTTAAGTACATTTTGATCAAGAGTGACCTTTTTGAGAAGAGGTGTCACCAGAGCAGCTTTACAAGCACCCGGAAAGGTGCCAGAGGTGAGAGAAGAGTTGATAAGGGCTGTGAGAGATGGTAATAGACTATCAAGACATTCAATCAGAATAGGGGTAGGAATAGGATCAAGATTACAAAATTTGGGAGTGGAATTGATGATGACGTTACGAACAGCATCTGATGTTACAGGTTGAAAGGACGAAAGAGAAGTTTTGGTGAAAAGCTCACCTGGCAGAGGAGGGTTGGCTACAACCATTGCGTCTAAATCACGTCTGAGAGTGGCTATTTTGTTACGGAAGAAATCTGAAAAAGACATGGAAGCTCACGTGCGGGATAAATAGCAGGCAGCTGACTATTTGTTTTTCTACACAACAGATTGTCAGTAATTTTGTAAAGTTTCTTTGTGCTTGAGGCACACTCAATCTTGTTACTGTAGAAATTTGCTTTTGCTTTTTCAGCAAGTCGAGAGACTTCTTCTTCACCATCATGATCATCATCATCATCATCATCATCATCATCATCATCATCATCATCATCATCATCATCATCATATAACAACAACTACAACAACAACAACAAACAACAACAATAACAACAACAACAACAACGACACCACCACCACTACTACCACCACCACCACCAACAACAAAGAAAGAAACACAAACTAATAAGTGTGGCAAATCATGACCAGCGTCGGTAACTTGCAGAAACACAAGTCA
>CM031597.1:117591252-117596252 GCA_018398815.1 Conus ventricosus | reverse complement strand
GTTATCTGAGTGTCGAAAAGTTTCCAGAAAATCGATGGTTCAACTGAATCTAATTTTCTCAATGTTCTAAGAATTTCGATCACCCCTCTCTTTCCTTTTCTACACATTTCTGTCAAACCTGCATTAAGACTGAGCTTGGTTGTGAATATCAGACGGAGGTATTTATAACTGTTTGTCACTTTTACTTCTGTGTTACCGTACCACCATTTTTCGTGTCTAGAAAGATGACCCCCCCATTCTAAAAATCATAATATGTGTTTTTTCCAGATTAACAGCTAATTGCAACTGATCTGCTTCTCCTTTTAATGCTGTCAACTGGTTTTGTAAACTAATTATCGTATCAGAAAGCAAAACAACATCATCTGCAAACAACATCAGGAAAATTTCAATAGCATCTGGTATCATTTGAATACCGTGTCTGCCTCGTTTGTTGATCTCTATCGCTAATTCGTTGATGAAAAATGAGAAAAGCTGAGGGCTTAGTAAGCATCCCTGCTTTACACCACGCGGACAGTCAAAGTAATCTGATAATTTACACTTATCACGTACGCAAGCCACTACAGATTCGTACACTCCTCTAAGTGCCTTATACATTTTCCCGTTAATGCCATTATTTCTCAAAATATTCCAAAGAATGTTCCTGTTCACCGAATCGAAGGCTTTTCTAAAGTCAACAAAGGCTACATATAATTTAGCATTTCGTAGTAGATAAATAGTCTTTCCTAAAACCTGCTTGTTCTTCTATTATTGTTTCTTCGGTTTCTGCCCATTTAGTCAGTCGTTTGTTTAAAATATTTGTGTATATTTTACTTATGACGTTTGTTAAAGCCACCCCTCTATAGTTGTCTGGGTTATTTGTGTCTCCCTTTTTATGAATTGGTATGATTATAGATTTAGACCATTCTCTGGGGAACATTCCACTGTCAAAAATAACATTGAATAGTTCAACCAGAAAGTCTACTACCACTGCGCTTGAATGTTTAAACATGTCACCTATAATTTTGTCCGGACCAGGACTTTTTCCACTTTTCAGGTTTTTTTATTCCATTTACGACCTCTTGTTTAGTGATTGGATCATTAAAGAGTGGCTCTTCGTTTCCCCCCTCCGCTAGCTCCTCGTGATCAGTAACTTCATGTACAGGCGTACTTCCGAAGTCACTGAAAACACTGGGGAAATGGTCGTACCACTGTTGGCTGCTAATCTCATTAAAAACCATGCCTTTCCTGCTAACAGCTCTTATTGTTGACCAGAAAAGTTTGGGATCGTGGATTGAGTCTTTAAGCTTCTTAATTTTCGTTTCATTAGACAACCTCTTTTTCTCTCTTTTCAATTGACCATACTCTTTCCTTTCTTTTATGTAAGCTTCTTTTTGCAGTGCTTTGTATTCAGGTAATTTTGCTCTCCGAAAAGATCTCAGAAGTCGTAAGACAGTCCTTTTCTTTTGTTCGCACTCAAAGTCAAACCAATCATTGCACCGTTTTTTCTTTCTCCCAACCCTCCTAACCATAGACGCTGCAGCCCCATACATTGCACTTATTAAAATGTCGGTCGCCCTGTTAACATCCGTGGCAAGAATCAGTCGTGCTGTATTCAAACACTCTTTAAACTCATCAGATTCCATTTCCTCTTTGTACAACCCACAATACTCTTCAGACCACACTACCTTTTCTTCTTCTATGTGTTCAGACTGCGGTAACTGGGGCACACAACCTTCACTCAAACAACTTCTCCAGGACAATTCGACTGGTAGATGCCAAGAGTATAAACTCTCCCCAACTTGTAAATTACACATGTCCGATAGTTCCTCTGAAACAATAAAATAGTCGATAACACTGTTTCCCTGGTGTGACACAAACGTAAATTCACCATTCTGATCATTGGCACAAGACCCATTAATAATACTCAAATCAAATAAGAAACAAAAATCCAACAGTGATTTACCGAAATTATTCACAACCAAATCCTTTGAAACACGCCTACCACTTTCTTTCACATCATCCTCACTTTCATCACTGGGCAAAAAAACTGATCATACTCTCCAGTCGCACTTGCTCTGGTCCCGTTCTCGCATTCAAGTCTCCGCACACCATCACATATACCTCATCCTTATCTATACACTGTAACAAGTTCTCTTCTAATATATGTATGCCATTTTTTAATTCCAACTGATCATATGCAAGCCCACCCTCAGGAACAATGTAGCATGCAACCATCAGTAGATCTTTATCAATGTTCAGCAGATCTTTTCTTATCTTAACAGCAATAGCATTATCACAACCCAGTCTAATTTGAACGACAAACTTTTCAAAGCAATTTTTCACAAGTAAAAAGAACTCCACCTGAATTTCTGCCACGAATAGATAGTTTTTTGGCAGGAGCATGAAATTTAACGTAATTTTGAAACATTCCATCAAACTCAAAACAACTGTCTGTAAACGTTTCCGTTAAGAGAGAGAGAGAGAGAGAGAGAGAGAGAGAGAGAGAGAGAGAGGAGAGAGAGAGAGAGAGGCATGTCTACGCTAGACACATAAATCAAAACAACATTTTTTTTTTTAATTTTAAAAAAAGAATGATGAGGCAAATATTGATCACGTAATGATTCAGATTTTCTTTCTTTCATTCTTTTTTCACAAGTCCGACCCATACTACGCGTCATGTTACAGCAAATTCCACTTTAGAAAGAGCCATGTCCAGATCTCTACTGCTCTGAAGTCAATGATGATATTGCCCTTGAGATGTAAATTCGGAACGAATCCCAATCTCAGTCTTGGAAACAAAAGGCTACCGTCACTGCAGGCCAGGCTATTAAACATAATTATAACCAACAATAAGCAAGTAGGGTAACTCTTGCTCCCACAAGAAAACATAACTCCAAAGGAATGCTGGCTGCTTACGACACCGAATCGGCTAGCAGACGTGACAGCACTGAGCCACACAGAAGAAAAAGGAAACATCCTCTTTGTTTCTTGTTTATTGTTTACTGTTCCCTGACTCATTTCATATTTGATTTCATAATATAAGCCAAAATAAACGGCTAAGAAGTAAGAAGGGGCAGTGGGCGTCTAAAGACAATCAGAGTAACTCAATCATCAAACCTCCTCCTCTCCAGGAGTCCTTGACATCTTTCATCAACACCATTGTTCTCTTTGCCTCTAGGAGGAAAAAAACGAACAACTGTAGCCACGGCGGTAAGAGGGGGGGGGGGGGGGGGGGGGGGGGGGGGGCGAGAGGGTTAGGGCAAGAGAAGGGATAGGGGAAAGGGAGAGAATACAACCACCAAGCCTAAAAGCTGCAATGTGATCATAACCATCCTTGTTAGCGGTGTGCTTGTGTCTCCCTTATGATCACAGCGTTAGATCACAGGCAACTCTCTTTTCTTTCCGTGATCGAAATAGTGTCGCGTGTGGAGATGCGTCGGGGGGGGGGGGGGGGGGGGGGGGGGGTTTGAGTGAGCGACAGTCTGCTGCTCGACGAGGAAGTGGGTCAGTAAAACGTGTCAGTGAAGCGGCGGCCTTATCTTTCCAATCTCCCTTCGTCTTGCTGTGTGTCAGGGTCGTCGTCATGCTAAAAGAACATGGCTCGGGATGGGCCGTGAGGTTTCACCATTCGTGTTCAAACTTTGTTCATGGGTTGAAGGCGGATTGCTATCACCGACCAGTCTTGTAGCATGCACTGACTATCAGGATAATATTTGCACCACCCATCACTCTTACCCCCACCCCCACCCACCTCCACCCCATCTCTCTCTCTCTCTCTCTCTCTCTCTCTCTCTCTCTCTCTTCTCTCTCTCCTTTATTTTCTTCCTCAGCTTTCATTTTGTGTTCAAATACGTTTACGCATCCTTTATGCTGTCAAAACAGGAGCATACTCTGTGTGCTGGAGAATCTCTAAAGGCAAAAATGTACAAGTTTGGTTTCTAGTTTCATTTCCTTATAAACTGAGACTTTGGAAACCTTTTCAGTTGACTTGTCCTTTCTAATGACAAATGGAAAAGACACAGCTCTAGAAAGTGTATGCAAAGATACTTTGAGTTCCAGACTCCAAGCGGAAGAGTCTAATGATTCATGGAAGAAAGGAGCCTGTTACACAGTATGTGGTCGGAATTACATGCATCAACAGCTTTCAGCTGTATCTCAGAGCTGAAGTCAAGGTGTGAAAATGTAGACACACAAAGGTTATTAAAAAAAATGAATGTAGCAGTATATTTTACTGGCTGCAAATAAACTAAAGGGAGTTGAATCCATTATACTGGGCTTCATTCCTACAAACTATATCAGTGTAAAAATGTATTACAAAACAAAAGATGAAATTAGATTATTATGATCATAAGATACTAACTTCTGTCTACATCAGTTTGGTGTCTGTATTTTTTCTTTTTTTCCCCTTTTTTTCCCCATTCATTGTGTGTGTGTGTGTGTGTGTGTGTGTGTGTGTGTGTGTGTGTGTGTGTGTGTGTGTGTGTGTGTGTGTGTGTCAGCAGAAGTTATAATTAGCTCCAGAAAAGGGGGGGGGGGGGGGTAGTACTAAAATTAAGTAAGCACACAGTAGCTAAAGTTAAACGTAAATCGCATGTGACAAGTTCAAGGAAAACAGAGAGAGGGAGGGGGGGGGGGGGTGAGAGATGGTGAGTGAGAAGGGATGGGGGGGGGGGGGGTCCAAGGTATCTAGGACTTGTGGGAGGCGAGGCGGCTGGGTTAGGAGCCTAAATCGTGAACATTGTTGTCCTCTGTCTATGATTAAAAGACAGAGATTCCTGCCATTATCCTTCAGAGGTCACTGACTCTGAGCAAACAAAACAAATGGATTTGTTCAAGGTTTTTGAATAATATTCTGCGCAAAAGCCTGTCATATCACTATCAAACAATGGAACGGAAATTCTAACCGACCAATGTAAGCAGCCTAAACAAGGACTCTTATTCCCTTCAGGCGATGGTATCTGGTTTACTTTGTCCTTGTTTGCATCTCTCTCTCTCTCTCTCTCTCTCTCTCTCTCTCTCTC
>CM031597.1:117581252-117586252 GCA_018398815.1 Conus ventricosus | reverse complement strand
GATAAGGAGAACACGTTAATGTGAGTCCACACACACACACACACACACACACACACACACACACACACACACACACACGCACGCACGCACGCACGCACGCACGCACGCACACACACACACACACACACACACACACACACACACACACACACACACACACACACCACCACCACCTTTTTTGTACTGTACTGAACGGCATATTTTTTATGCTTTTTCATCCATGGCATACACTTCTTGGATGCGTCTGTTAGTGCTGGAACAAATTGGTCAGAAAACAGCTTCAATGATTTCCATAATCTCCTTCTTTATCAATATGAAGTCAATGACAGCACGAGGAGTCACAGGCACAGATGTTGGTAATTGAAAAACGTCGTCTCTCTCTCTCTCTCTCTCTCTCTCTCTCTCTCTCTCTCTCTCTCTCTCTCTCTCTCTCTCTCTCTCTCTCTCTGACATCTCCTCTTCACACCATCCCACTTCTTCTCTACACCCCTCCTCCCATCTCCCTTTAGTAACATTATTTGATGTTGTTGTCTCATTTGCTTTGAGGTGAAAGGTATTTTTCGTTACATTGTTACAGAATCTATCCTTGACACACATTTTGCATATTGTAAATCCGTCATCCCCCTCACCACCACCACCACCTTCACCAGTACCGTTCTGGGATGATAATCCCACATGGCATGCAGTACATTGTTGGTGACTGTGAGCGTTCAACCTGAAGGAAAATAACCAACACAAAGCAGAGACCTGGAGAGGAGAGGGACGTGTCTTAAGAAAACCGTTGAAAGAGAAACACTCAGTTATCTATTCCTAACAATTCCAAACTATTCCTGACTATTCTTGAATATTCCTGTCTTAGTCCTCAAAACCTTTCATAAACATGCCATCACCAATTTACCTCTAGAAAAGAAAACAAACAAACAAACAAACAAGCATCAAACGATTGACGCTGGAGGGGGAAGTGAGATGGGGAGAGTAGTGGGGCGAGGAAGGGACATAACCACAAAGCCCAAAGCTGCATGCAATGCGATAAGAACCATTTTTGTAGCAGTGGTCTTTTATCCTTGCGATCACGGCATTAGACCTGAGGCAATGTCTGTTCTCTCCACTCCCAAAGTGGCCAGTGTTGCGTGTGGAGATGCCTGCTGGTAGAGCGACAGCCTGCTACTCGACGTGTGAGTGGGTCAGTGAAACGTGTCGTGTGGCGGGGGCCTTATCTCTCTCATCTCCCTCCAACTTGCACTGTGTCAGGGTCGTCGTCATGCTAAGTAGAACAGCCCGGATGGGCCTTGAAGGGTCACCATCCGCCTGCAAACTCTGTTCGTGGATTGAATGTGGATAGTGCTTACCCACAATCAGTTTGCGTTCACCGACAAAAAAAAAAAGAATTGTAGCCCTCCCCACCTGCACCTCTCTCTCTCTCTCTCTCTCTCTCTCTCTCTCTCTCTTTGCTTCCACTTTGTGCTAATATATGTTTATACACCGTTTGTGCTGTCATGGATAGGAACATTCCCAGTACATCAGAGAAAAAACTTAGGTACAAAGCACAGTTGTTTTTGTTCTTTTTTTACCCTTTTAAACTGAAACTTAAGAAACCCCAACATCTCAATTCCATCAACCTTTTATCTATCAAACAGTTCCGGACTCAAAGCAGAAGAGTTGTAAAACAAATGAAAGGAAACTTCATATCATACAGTGTGTGTTAGGTGTGGATTACATATATCACAAGCTTCCAGCTATATCCATCGACTGTTGAGCCAGCTGACGTTGAAGTGCGGAAGTGGAGAGTGGCAATTTTCAAAAGAAATCCATAGTGGCACATTTCTTTGGATACAAATAGATCAAACCAAATCCACTAAACCAGAACTTTGTTGGTACCAAAAGGAAAGATGGAAACAGATACTTCCAGTCGACGCGTATTTCTTTCTAAATTTCCTTTGTCTTCTATGAGGAGAATATTTTTTTAATCTAATTATTAATTTGTTGATCATAGATCACTTTGGTCAGTTGCATTCCAAGTTCTAAAAGACGAAACCTTACGTACTACAAGAAGAAGAAAAAAAAAGTAATTCTCTTTTGAAAAGCAAGATCATAGTGAATTTGAAAAAAAACTGCCAGAAGTATTTCATCTTAAGAACAAACAAACAAAATTACAAGAAGGAAACCAGATGGCGACAGCTTTCTTTATAACATAAGGCATACAGCAAACGTTGTGATCTACATACTACATCTATCACCTAACAATATTCAGAATCCTTGAAGACGACGCTCTCAGCATTCATTTGTTGATAAATGTAGACTTTCCAGGTTTTTTCAAACATCCATTCTAAGTTGCACCTCACATGGTATATGGGAAACCAATTTTTAAACGAATTAAGATAGATTGAGTAAAGTCTCACAAATGTGTATTCTAAAAGTGATTACGATTTTGTGTGGCTCCACACACTCTGCCTTCAGATAACTTAAACTGATAGAAAAATCATTTTGTAGAGAGGGGCCATTCTGAGTTTTCAAAAGGTATCATAGTCCTGAAATTGCTGACCTCCCTATTCTTAGTAATCTGCGCGACTAACAGTGTATCTCAGTGCTACTTTAAACTAAAATGCTGTATCAGGCACGCTAGACACTCAATATGCTATCTAGTATATGGGATACTATTAGGTTGGTATTTCTTCCGACTGGTAGGGAAAAAACAAATGGTTATTCAAAATGCCTTGTTAAGCTTCTCCATTGATGTGGTAGGATCTGTTTCATGTACGCTGTATTCATCGCATCTTTCCTGTGTCTCTGCCTCTGTTCACTAATACTTTCTCTGTATGCTGACAGCGAAGATTGTGTGAGAGTATTGATTCAAACAATGCTGGAGCTGTTTGAACCAATCAGCCAAATTGCTGCCTCGAGTACAGTCACAATCAACCAGTAAAGCCTAGTCCACAGACATTCGCCGTCCTTCTTGAGCAAACCCTGTAAACTTACTTTTCTTTAGCTAAACAAAACAAAACAAAACAAAACACACAAAAAATTTAAAGGCAGGCTATTTGAAATAACTCCGCCAGTCAACATGGACAGTCAGTACAACCGAAATGAAGAACGAGCAATCACTTTTCTTCTCAAATTTTCGTTTTCATTTTCGTTGTCCTGAGTGTCGTTTCTCTTGCCTGAAGAAGACCTAAGAGGTCGAAACGCGTCGTGTTTTGTCTTGTGATTCGTTTGTCCATGTTAACTGGCGGAGTTATTTCAAATTTGTTTCAATTTCCGCCTGCAGTCGCCTCACTTTGCAACTAATGTTGTTTGGTACACATTCTATTTTTGTTAAGTACGTATTCTAACATTGCATGGGTAGAGAATGCAGGAATAGGGGTGGGGGTGAGGGTGGTGGGGGGGTTAGGGGGGAGAGAATATGAGACGAGATAGAAGGAATAGAAGCAGGGGAGGTTTACTATTACCACTGTTAAAACAACAGCAAGTTACCATCGTTTCGTTTCGCTAACCAAGCTGAATGAATTGATCAGGAGGGTTGGGCCTTATCAAGGGCCACGCATCACAAAACAGCCCGACACCAACGTTCTGCCAGGGTCTGTGAGATGCTTGACAAACAATCCCTGGCATTTCGGTGTAGGACTACAGCGGAGATTCAATCACTGGTCGTGTTGTAATAGCGCTTCGACCACAGTGTTGCCGTGTTAGTTCAATAAACACGAAAGGCATGTACGCGGCGCTAGCGTGAAGCGGCGACAACAAAAGGCTCTTATCGTTCCTATTTCCAATGACGGTGAAAAGCCCTGTCTCTCCATCAGTTTGGCTCGGTTGACACGGAGTGTTGCAGCTAAAAGTGGCCCCTCTCCCTTTTGTGAAGTCAGTGGACAAATCTGAATTTTTCTTTCTTTCTTTCTTATCTTTTTTTTTTCTCATTTCCCGAATTTGTTACTCTCTTGAGACTTCAATTTTAAATGTAAAATTGTGTTTGCCTCTTCCGTCTTAGAGTTTAGTTTGGTTCACGACTTTGCATAAAGCTCTTTCGTGTTTTTGTTTTTAAAAGGAATTCGAGAAATAGCTGTTCATTTATTATTCTTATGGTATTTTAACCGTTATTCACGACATTTTATTTACTTCGGTATTTTAGCTTTTATTCGCAGCATTTTATTTACTTTCGGTCATTCACTATCGAAGTATGATGTTAAAAGCGAATGAGGTCATTCTTTATCTTTTCAAAAGGTTGATCCCAAGACTGTAATGAGTTGATCAAACAACCAAGATGGTTGTACGTATATGAAATCGTAATTATACAGCTCAAATTGATAAGCTATGACTTGTTTTACAGTTCATTCCTGTTAATCACTCCTTGTGAACTTCCAGAGCGGGCACCTTCAGCTTGGTAAAACGATGCTAAGTCTGGCTTGGTATTAGTCGGCCAAAATATGCAGCCTAGGAGCAATGCAACCGAAGAAGCATGACAGTTGGGACAGACAGAACGAAGAAGCATGACAGTTGGGACAGACAGAACGAAGAAGCATGACAGTTGGGACAGACAGAACGAAGAAGCATGACAGTTGGGACAGACAGAACGAAGAAGAACAGAAGGTAATGGCACCCATTATGGAATCTAGGATGTTGCAGATTTCATTTGTACAGACTTTTCGTTCAGATATTAATGTGAAAAGAGACCGATTCTACGATTATATTAATCCAAGCATTTAAAAACCTCTTTCCATAAAAGTCTTCGCTAGAAAATAATCTCTCTCTCTCTCTCTCTCTCTCTCTCTCTCTCTCTCTCTCTCTCTCTCTCTCTCTCTCTCTCTCTCTCTTGTTTGCTAACGACCAGGTGCCCTTTATCTGATTTAAACATGATTCGTCATGGTTGTCATGCTGAAAAAAGAAGATACTTGAACCAGGAGATAGATACCAACTGATAACGATCAATCTCAGTTCAAAGTTTTTGATACGGCAACAAGTAAACTCGCATCAAAACAGGCAGAAGGCACTCTGCTGTTTGAACAAAC
>CM031597.1:117563752-117573752 GCA_018398815.1 Conus ventricosus | reverse complement strand
GCTTGTTCTCCATGTCATATTTTTTCCATGTAAGAATGTGTTATTCTGCAGCTCCTGTCTCATCACGTGTCCAATAATGTGAGCTACCTTTGCATTTCAGATAAGTTTCTGGGTTCTTCTCTGGTTCCTATTTGCCTCTCGCAATACAATTCTGCACCTCAAATCTGTCTCTCGCCCAGTATTACAAGTTCTTCGCCGCCTCGTATGTCTCTTGTCGTGTAGCATGGGGTACTCTCCAGTTCATAATTGTCTGTCAGTTAATAGTGTATGATTGTCCAGCTTACCTCTCTCTCTCTCTCTCTCTCTCTCTCTCTGGTTCAATAGTACGGGTCATTCCCCAACGCTTTAAGCCTCTAAACCAACAGCACATGCTATATCCATATATAATCTGTCTCTCTCTCAATAGAACCAGTATTTCTAAAGCAAAGGTATGCCTCTCTTCCAATATTGTGGCCATTCTCTGTCTACGTTTAGACACTCATCCAATAGTATATGTTATTTTTCCAGCTTCTATTTTTTTTCTAATGGGAAATGCGATACGTTTTAGTTCGTTTCACTGGAAATGAGATCGAAAATAAGAGTCTTCAGCCATCTTGTGGAATTGAGTCCTTTGTGTCGTTTGTGTTGGCATGCCAGCTGTTGGCAATAGTGTTTGTATATCGTGGTCTTCTTGTCTTCGTGTTCATTTTGACTGGTGTGTTTTCTTGCCTTCAACGTCTTGTCTTCTTCTTGCTTTGTAATGAAAGATAAACAACACAAGCCGGCACAGCACAAAACGACAGAACACATTACACTACAATGCAATGTAATAGCTGGGCATTGCAAAGCTACGTAATGCAACGCAATGTAAAGCAAGGCGATATTACATATATACAACGCAAAATGAAAACATCAGGAATGGCAGTACATGAACGCGGTATGGGTATTCTTTTAAGGCATTCTATCTGACGGGAAACGAATAGACCTGGAATAATCTTATCCCTCTATCTGATGAGATACTACCCGAAGATGGAGACTAAACACACACACACACACACACACACACACACACACACACACACACACACACACACACACACACGCACGCACGCACGCACGCACGCACGCACGCACGCACACGCACACACACACACACACACACACACACACACACACATATAATATATATATAATATATATATATATATATATATATATATATATATATAAAATCAGAGTTAAAAAGCCACTCAGAACTTTAAAAGTGCTCAACCATGTAGGGAGCGACATACCAGTTTAAAATAGGATTTTAAAATGAAGACGTTAAAACCTACAAGCTTGTTTCAAGCTAAAAACGCTCTCCTCAGGGTATAAACAACACCGGTGGCGTGCCCAAATTTTTTATACCCTGAGGAGAGCGTTTTTAGCTTGAAACAAGCTTGTAGGTTTTAACGTCTTCATTTTAAAATCCTATTTTAAACTGGTGTATATATATATATACATATATACATACGTTCAATTGTTGCTGTAGAATGTCTTGTTTAAAGCATATGCAGAGAAACTTTGTTGTATGTGATCAATATCGCAACAGAATACATTTTCTTGTGATTCTTTTTTTCATAACATACCTTTTGCAGCATTATACCTTTTTTCTTAAAGTGCATAATAGTAGTGAACAAGCAGATGGTACTTGCGTCTGATAGTGAATGTGTTTTGAGTGAGTATTATGTATAAAAGAAACCTTCACCTCAAATGGCAAAAGAAAAAAAATCACACTCACAAAATATCGATTTCGAATTTTAAAAAAAACAATGAAACACTGAGTCTTTTGCGTCGGCTCTATTCAGCCCTACAATCATTTATAACAAATATTTATTCAACTTCTTTTTTGATTCGACAGAAAAATTATACATGAAAACCTGACTGATATCGTACTGGCATTGCAACACTATCTCATAAACAGTGAGAGAACCAGAAAAAGGAAACGGTTTTCTTGTATAAAAAGCACCGGCATAGAACAAAAACAAACAAATAAACAAAGAAACAAAAAGACAATATAATCGAACGAGCAGATTTGTAAAGGCAGACAGCTTTCAAACACGATTATTAAAACATGTACTCTGGAGAGAGAGAGAGAGAGAGAGAGAGAGAGAGAGAGAGAGAGAGACTAGGGGATGTTTTATTCAGCATCAGATATTGCAGCATTCGTCTCCATGTCGTTCATTGCGGAAAAAGACAACAGTCTGGGGTTTTTTCCTCTTTGTTTGTGTCATCATAGTTATGAATGAAGCCTGTCAGATGTGTTTTATGGAAGTTACATTATTCCAGCCAATAAAAGATATCTGCAGTGAGAAGCGGCACGTCAGCTCTGTGTTGCTGAGAGTAATGACTAAGTATTGGGAATGGTGAATAATTTAAAGGAAATGGAATTGGTTGTCTGGGAGAAACATGTCCTTTGATTTGGGTTTCAAGTTCCAGATCTCTTGTGTGATTTTGACTTCTAAGTTCCATCTCTCTCTCTCTCTCTCTCTCTCTCTCTCTCTCTCTCTCTCTCTCTCTCTCTTTCTGTCTGCCTGTCTCTCTTTCTCTCTGTCTGTCTGTCTGTCTGTCTGTCTGTCTCTCTCTCTCTCTCTCTCTCTCTCTCTCTCTCTCTCTCTCTCTCTCTCTCTGTAGGTTCGAAGTTTGTCCAGTGTAATTCGGTTCTAACGCAAACAGACATTTGCTCAACTCTGGCACAAACGTCTGAATACTCTTTGGATGACGAAAAAACTTTTTTTTAACTTACATCCAATGTCTTTGAAGATGTGAGAGCATTATGCAATGTTTTCTAGCTCTACTTAGCTGAACGACAGGATCTACGTTGTATATTATCATCAGATTATGGATCCTTGATACAGTCTGTGGCAAACTGTATTGCAGATGCATGGTGTATTTGAAAAGGCTAACAACCTCTTCGAATCATCTTAGAGTGTATTGTTTGGAAAACGGGAAGAACTTGTTCATTTGACGTGTGTATTGTGCTGGAGTATTCATAACATTTTATGTAGCATTCATCTGTTCTGTATATTTTCCATGTATGTAATGTGGATGTCATAGTACATGTCACCAAGGTTTCAGTTAATCTGCATGTTCTGTTTTCATGTTTGTGTGTGTGTGTGTGTGTGTGTGTGTGTGTGTGTGTGTGTGTGTGTGTGTGTGTGTGTGTGTGTGTGTCGTGCGTGCGTGCGTGCGTGCGTGCGTGCGTGCGTGCATGCGCGCGCACGTGTGTGTGTGTGTGTGTGTGTGTGTGTGTGTGTGTGTGTGTGTGTGTGTGTGTGTGTGTGTGAATTTGTTTCTATGATGAGTCTTTTTCTTGTGATAAATTCAAAATTGAGAATGTATCATTTAGTCCATCCCATACATGAGCTGCTTAGAGATGAATTCCTGTTTGTTTGTTTGTTTGTTTGTCTTCCATTCCACTTTTTGGGAGACCGGTTTGGCAATAACAATATATTTCAAAGTATCAGCTCCTACGTGTGTCGATTGATGTTGATAATCATCGGAAGTTTCGAGTCCGCGTTTCTTTTTTTGATTATAATTTTCTTACAAAACATGTGTTCTAAATCGTCCGTTGTCTCAAAAAAAAAAAAAAGGTAATATCCGTTTGTAGCGGTCTGGGTTCACATGACTTGTGAGAACGATTGCTTTTACAAAATATTTACATGCGACTCAGTCTGTTAGATCTCCTGCTGTTTATATCATCTACAAATGAAAATATCATTTCAAAAATGGGTTAGTTTCTAAACGAGGTGAGTGAGGACGGAAAATGAAGCTCTTTTTTTAAAAAAGAAACGGTATAAGTTCCACCCGACGATACAGACAAACAGATTACGGGACAAAACACGATGCATTTCGACCTGTTGGGTCTTGTTCAGGCAAAAACAAACAACATCTAGGACAATGGAAACGAAGAACGAGCAGCCACTTATCTTCTCCTAGTCGGCGCACAGTGGGTGTTGGCTGAAGCCACAGTGGGTGTTGGCTGAAGCCACAGTGGGTGTTGGCTGAAGCCACAGTGGGTGTTGGCTGAAGCCACAGTGGGTGTTGGCTGAAGCCACAGTGGGTGTTGGCTGAAGACGAGCCAGTGAGAAGGTAAGTGGCTGCTCGTTCTTCGTTTTCACTGTCCTAAATGTTGTTTGGTTTTGCCTGAAGAAGACCCAACAGGTCGAAATGCATTGTATTTTGTCCTGCAATCTGTCTGTCTGTATCGTCTGGTGGAACTAATATCGTTTATTTTTAAAATAATAAAATAGTGGTTCGCATGTTACTTGTACGAAGCCTTTCAAAGGCGATGCGGTTGTTCACTGCAACATTTATTCGTAAGATTATTTAACCTGTGTGGCTGTATGTAGACCCTGTGCTCAGGGTTCATGGCCAAAAGACGAAATAGATGTTACAGCAACGTTCCTCCGTGTGATCATTCAGCATGAACGTTTCGTGTTGACCCCCTTCTGCCAGGTCATGGCCGTCAGAAAATGAATTAAAGATCAGACTCTAAATCTGTCTAAGGTCGTTACTTTTTCCTGACCCATGAATAGCCAGCTTGCACAACAGCAGCGAAGAATAGCACACGTAGGCTGCAAGCGAAGACAAGAGAAGTAAACAAAACAAAAGGTGATGGGCTAGTCTCGACACAGCATATGAAATGAGCCTGTAAGCAGGCAGTGAGACCATGGGAGTAATCCGTGTGATCAGGATTGGTTTTCTGACACTTAGAAACTGAGGGAGTTAGTTACCGCCAAGGACATAGACAAACAAAGTAGGCCTACAGGAGTCTTGTCCTGTGCTTTGTTTGTCTATGTCCTTGGCGGTAACTAACCCCCTCTCTTGCTTCATTTTCCGCCCCCACTCACTCTGTTTAGAAACTTTCCAACACTTGTTACAACGCGTCGTATCCTAATATCATAATACGACGGGATACACATTGTTTCGCCTTAAGTCGTTTCGCCCAGTCTTTGACATTGACGGTGTCAACTCCCTCCCCCCCCCTACCCCCCGCCCCTCCGCCACTCACTCCAACCACCCCTTGCCCCTTCTCCTCCCCTTATTTCTGTTCGTCCTGTCGTTAATTTAAGTCCTGTCAGCTTATTCGGCTTTCAGAATGGGATTCGTCTGGCCTATAATAGAGCCTCGACTTAACAAATTTCATGCTCAATGAAGGTCAGCCTTGTCTAAAATATGTTCACATACACACTTTTCTCTTTTTGTCCCCCCCCCCCCCCCCTCCCCCCGAGCGTAGTAATCACCTTTCTGTTACCGTTGTGTACAGTGGTCAGTTTTAACGTAAACCTGTCTGACTTGGCAAAGAATGTGCTGTAAGTGTTCTTTTCTCTTTCTTTTCTTTTTTTTTTTCCTTTCGCTTGTTGAACACTGACAATCCATCATATATTACACCACGTAGGAGTTTTCAGCATTTACATTTACAAAGAAAAAACAAACAGTCAACACGTTTTGCTTTTAAACAAGCTCGGAATCTTTTAGATTTGATAACTATGTTCAAATGCGCGCGCGCACGCGCGCGCGCGCGCAAGCACGCACGCACACGCACGCACGCACGCACACAGAGACAGCGCAGAAAAGAGTAAGGTGACGGTGAACAGCCGCAATGCAGACCTGACCGTAAACATCACAATGAACGGACAACATGCTGGAAGAGGTGGAAGTGTTTAAATACCTCAGCTCTGCATTCACCAAATACAGTCGCAGAACAGTAACCAAAAAAAAAAATCAAGGTCAGATTTGTTCTTGCCACATTACCTATCAGCTGTTCTTTACAATGCTATAAAGAAGTGCTGAGATCAGCTTCCCAGCAAAACTCTAGCTATACAAAGCCATCGTCCTTTTCATTTTCCTGTACGGGTGTGAAAGCTGGACTTTCACGGGGGGGGGGGGGGGGGGGGGGGGGGGGGGGGGGGGGGGGGGGGGGGCAGAGCTGGAGAGAAGGATCCAGGCCTTTATAATGAAGACATACAGAAGACTGGTCATACATCTGGACAGAGCACAGAACCACCGACTCTTTCCGAGAGCAGTTGACTGCGCTGGCAGAACCACGGGAACCTCTCTCGGCTACGGTCAAGAGGAAAAAGCTGATGTGATTTGACCATATGACACGACACGACTCGCTGACTGACAATCCTGCAAGGCACGCTTGAAGGAGGAAGGCGCTGGGGCAGGCAGAGAAAGGGTTGGTCGGAGAATGTGATAGAATGGACAAACCTCAAGGTGCCAGAACTTCTGCGAGAAGCAGAGGACAGACTGCTGAGGAGAAGATCGGCGGAGTCGTCTCTCATGTCTCCCTACGACCACTTAAGTCACAGGAATGAGGTTAGATGGTATCAGACATTCTGCAGCACAGGGCAAGAGGGAGAGCTCACTCACGCCGTCTCCGCGACTAAGCAATTATTGTCGTCAGTAGGGAGCTTAGTAGGTGGTGTCCTGCGTATGTTAGATCAGAACAGGCGCCACTGATCACCACCGAAGTGACTCGGCAGCTGTGCAGTGTCTCCTCCGGTGGATTGCCTTCTGACGACTTGACATTGACTGCTCCCTGTGGATTGCCGGTGCTGCCGGGGCTGCGGCGGGACCGACCGGGTTGTGGCTGTGGACGGGGTGTCGAAATGAGCGGCGTGGGTGCACTGCCACTGAGGTGGCACAGAAGTTGGGACAGAAAGACAAAAAGAAAAAAGAAAAAAAAAAGAAAAAAAAGCAACAACAATTGGCCTGTTGATGACAAGTACTGCGCGCATCTAAACCAGATCCACTAAGTCAGTTTCAAGGCCAGATGACTGTTGGTAGAAACTGGAACAAACCTAAAAGAACAACATGCTGTTCCGCCGGACGAAAGGGACACACAAGAAAAACATGCTGTTCCGCCGGACGAAAGGGACACACAAGAAAAACATGCTGTTCCGCCGGACGAAAGGGACACACAAGAAAAACATGCTGTTCCGCCGGACGAAAGGGACACACAAGAAAAACATGCTGTTCCGCCGGACGAAAGGGACACACAAGAAAAACATGCTGTTCCGCCGGACGAAAGGGACACACAAGAAAAACATGCTGTTCCGCCGGACGAAAGGGACACACAAGAAAAACATGGCTGTTCCGCCGGACGAAAGGGACACACAAGAAAAACATGCTGTTCCGCCGGACGAAAGGGACACACAAGAAAAACATGCTGTTCCGCCGGACGAAAGGGACACACAAGAAAAACATGCTGTTCCGCCGGACGAAAGGGACACACAAGAAAAACATGCTGTTCCGCCGGACGAAAGGGACACAAAAGAAAAACATGCTGTTCCGCCGGACGAAAGGGACACAAAAGAAAAACATGCTGTTCCGCCGGACGAAAGGGACACACAAATTATAAAAGAATTGTGTTTTCCAACAGTATGTTTTTCTCTTTAAGTTCAGATCTACTAAAATGAAAAGTCTAAGATCAAATGAAAGCTATTTATCTCTTTCAGAAACTCAGAAATCATATCTGGAGCAACATCTAGGAACAATGTATGCCGCAGGAGGGAAATGTTCAGAACACCGATTCTATCGCAACCTGCTAGAGACATGCAAGGGAGCAGCAGCAGCAGCAGCAGCAGCAGCAGCAGCAACAACAACAACAACAACAACAACAACAGGCATGTAAGACAAACCACGCCTTTAATGGAAATTTATTAGACCAATACCGTCAGTGTGTTACCGACTGTGGCCACAATCACTTCGATCGATAAACGCTGCACGTTCGACTCGATGGATGAACACATTACTTCCCTTTCCTTCCTTCCATTTTCTTACCTCCCCTTCCCTTCCCTTCGCCAGGCCTTTGCTTTCTCATTCCCCTCACACTTTTTCTCGACTTCAGCATCATATCTGGGCGTTTACCGGGACACTCTCCTCAATATAGTTTTGCATTATTTTGCCGCATTTTACTGATGACTGAGTTATTGTGTATTGATGCAGAGAGATAGTTTTCAAATAATATCAAACCAAAATGCTGTTTATCATGGAGTAAAAAGAGTGCATCGAGCATAGTTTCAACACAAAGGTGATGTTTCAAAACACATCAAATACAAAAAGGTGAAGCTGGAACGGCTGGAGACTCGAATCATTCGTAGAATTTCTCATTTCTGCAACCAGCATTGTTTTAAAATGGGTGAAGATTGTTGACGAAGATTGACATAGCTTTCCTCAAGAGTAAAGAACGTTTTCGTTTGCGAAAGTGTTGCACAATCCAGAAATTCCAATAAATATACACCAAACGGAAACCTGGTAATGTGTGACATTACGGACAGATGTTGTAAAGGTGAATGAAATATGTTAAAAAATGTTGTACTCGATTTTATGTCAAAAGCGTGCGAAGTGCTGCATATGTTTGTACATGTTGCACATGCTCAGATAAAGGCTAAATAATGGGCAGCCAGGTATAGTACTGAAATATAGATCAACAGAAGAATGCCATACCCAAATCGATATCATCTTGGTACAGTTTAGCATAAATCGGGTCTTTCATTGCTTTCGTCAAAATATAACGAGTCATCCCAGCACTTTATGTTCTTTGAGTACTGCCTGGGGACCTTATGACCACTGACTGTCTTTCTTTGTGTGTGTGTGTGTGTGTGTGTGTGTGTGTGTGTGTTGTCAGTTTGTTTGTTTTTTCACGTTGTAGTCATTTTCAAAATGAAGGTCCATGTTTTGGTTATAGTGAAACCGCCTTGTTCTGTTCCTCAATGCTCCGCCTTCACCCAACCCCCCACCTCCGTTTCCTCCCCCCTCTCTCTCTCTCTCTCTCTCTCTCTCTCTCTCTCGGGTAATTTTTGTTTCTTTGTTTGTTGCTGTCTTATCTTCGAAACCACTTCAGTGACACTTCATTCCCTGGGCTTATTCCGGCTCGTCGACTACGGCCACAAATAGCATACGTCCACATATAGCATACGGCCACATATAGCATACGTCCACATATAGCATATGGCCACATATAGCATACGTCCACATATAGCATACGTCCACATATAGCATACGGCCACATATAGCACACCCACCGAAGCCCTCCCAGCGACAATTTACAAGAAGCGGTCAATATCAAGTCGCCCTGAGGTCTTCTACCAGAGAAGACTCTGCACTTCTGCTGAGTCTCCTCGGTGGTGTTCAGTGGCGCCTGTTCCTATCCAACCTTTACAGGACACCACCCACTAAGCCCTCGGCAGACAACATACAATAACTGATGAGTCGCGGAAACAGTGTAGGTGAGCGGCCCTTTCCGGAGGACGCTACCACGTCCGTCCAACGACCATACCCATGAACTTGCCGATACGAGCATACGTATTAAGGGTGTAGATGTAGAGAGAAAATCGAAACCGAAGTCACATATGAGCAGGAATAGATGGGCCACAGAACTTGAGACCGTTAATGCCGATCGATTAGACAGAAGATGACGAAGACGGTGCTATGTATTCCATTGTGGTTTTAATAGTCTACTATGACGGCTGACCTACAAATTTGAAGATTTGAAGAGACTGCGTGGCAGGTCTGTACTCAACGCGTAGTGTCACAATATACTCCCGGTGTCAACCAGGCCCGAGGGATGCAGACAACTGCAGTGCTGGCAAGAACATTTGAGCAACACTCTCAGAGACGCATCCATTAGGTGGATGAAACTCGAGTGTGTGGTCCCAGTCTTGCCAGCTGAGCCCGTAGCAAACACAACGTTGGGTGGGAGCTGGTCATGGAGTCTTAAAAATCCCACACATAAATGGTTCTGATGGAACTCGACTCCACGACCCCTCAGCCCGGAATCGGTGGCGCTAAATTTAGGTATGTGTCTATTGTAAATCATGTTTGCCCATGGTTTGTTTTATGCTTGATAAAGATTGTATCAATAAACCGAAAATTTGCAATATGTTTATTGAGTGTCGGTGGCTTTTACCATTCAATAAATCATGTGTGCCTTGCAGTTTGGTTGCACCTTTCTGCAATCGTGCTGTTATTA
>CM031597.1:117546252-117556252 GCA_018398815.1 Conus ventricosus | reverse complement strand
CTCCTTCCTGCGTTCTCTCTCTCTCTCACTCCGCCCGCCTTTACCCTGCAAGAGACATGCAGGTCGAAGCCACTTGTCAACGAGTACTTACTTAGCAGGTCAATGGCTCTTAAAGATCAAAAGCAAATCAACTATAACGCGTTCAATATAGAGCAGCCTAGCAGCTTAACAGGTCTATCTGTTTAAGAGAGCAAAGCAGATATATTGTATTTCACGTGCTGCACAGCTTATTAGCTCTTGATAATGAAAAGTCTTGCACTAACTTATACCGTGTTCAGACTGGGCTACCTGAACAGCTCAGCGGCTCTTGCAGGTGAGTGGCTCTTGAAGATTAAAGGCAAGGCAACTAGAACGTGTTGAATATAGAGTCGCGTAACAGTTTAACAAGTCTATGTGGTTAAGAGCAAAACAGGTAGATTGCATGTAACGTGGTGTGCAGCTTAATACCTCTTGATATTTATGAGTCTTGAAATGATTTTTTACCGAGTTCATCATGGATTCTCGTGCAGCTCAGCAGCTCTTGCTGATCAAAAGCAAAGGGTCTGCAGCGTGTTTCAGTTAATAGTTACTCGACAGTTTAACAGTTTTCTGTGATCAAGAGAGCAAAGCAGAAATGCTGCTTTTAACATGGCGAGCAGCCTAACCGCTTTTAGTGATTAGACGCTTAGCAATTATGCCATGCTCAACATGGAGTACTTGAACGCCTCAACAGCAAGAGAAAAAGGCGTTGAACATACAGTACTTTGACAGCTTAATAAGAAAGCAGAGCAGGTGTGTTACATTTAACAAGGCGCACTTTATCAGGTTAACAGGTCTTGCTCATTAAGAGCCATGAAATTATATCCAGCTTAATAAAAATAAAAAATAAAGCACAGCAGGTATGTTGCATTGAACGTGGAGTACCTTAACAGGACTTCATCTCTCGATGATAGAAGTGAAGCAGCCATAACGTATCTGACCAGGAGTACTAAACAATTCCACGGCTCGGGTGATAAAGAGCAGAGCAGTATCAAGACATTCAACATGGGAAACTTTGACGGTTCTACAACTTTCAATGATTCAGAGCGAAGCAGATGTAACGTATTTAAGATAAGGTACTTTACAAACTTTAAAAGCCACAGTTTTCAAAGATTCAGAGCAAAGCAGATATCACATTTAAGATACGGTACTTTACCAGCTTAAAAGTTACAGCTTTCAACGACTAAGAGCGAAGTAGATGTAACGTATCTAAGATAGGGTGATTTACCAGTTTAAAAGCTCTCCGTAATTAAGTACAAATCAGCTGTAACATACTAGCACACGGGGTACTGAAACAGATAAGCCCTTTGGTGATCTTCGCCACAGATAAAGCAACTTTGGTCTGAAGTTAAGGTCAATGCGGTTATAGATTATTGCATTCGCTATTGTGTAACAGATTAGCGCAGCACATATCTGTCATCACGCATAGTGACGTACAACATGCAACACAGGTCACTTGAACAGATTGGCACATCTCTCTAGGTAAGAACAGTGTTGTTATTACATTTTTAAAACCGGTTAGGTAAGATAAGATAATGTTGCTTATAGCCCAGCCGACCGCAAAGGGCTGTCACCACGTTAAAATCAACTCACAAGTTAGTCATTCACACAATTCTTTAAAATACATCGAAAAACCATCCGAAAGTTTGTTAAAAATCTTTCCACTGTAAAATCTCAGATCCGATGAAAAATGTTAATCTCTTTCAAGAACTCAAAGATCGCGTCAGGTGGGACATCTCTGAACAAGGTTTTCATGGAATCCGCCGTAAAATATTTGTGTCTCACATCGTGCAAGTCCCAACACTCTAAAAGAATATGTTTCATTGTGAGTGGCACATGACATGGAATGCACCACGGAGCTTCTTCACTCTTTAAAAGGTACGAATGGGTAAAATACGAATGGCCGGTGTGCAGCCTGCACAGAACTGTTTCTTCTTTACGACCACCAGACGTAGATGAGAGGAACTCCTTAAGGTTTGGACGGATCTGAAAGAGTTTGTTTTCCGTCTGTGTATTCCAATCCTTCTGCCAGAGGTCTCTCACATAATCGTAAATTTTGGGTTTCAGATCTGAGCAGGGGATATACATGTTGGACAAATTCTCTGTTGTGGCATTCTTGGCTAAACGATCAACCATTTCGTTCCCTCCGATGCCAGCATGACCTGGAACCCAAGCCAGAATAATGTTATAACCATCCGCTTTCAAATTGGTCAAAAGTTCAAAGAAGTGTAAAATTCAACAGAATAACATATCTCTACCTTCAGGAAAAAATGTTGTTATAATCGAGTTCTTTAACAGATAGCAGGTCTGTGTGTTATTTCGCACAATGCAGCTTCCATTATCGGACAGAAGAGGAGGGGGTTAGGTGAAGGCTTTGGTAGCTTACCAGTATTGGATGATGAAGCATAATGCATCCCCATTTACTCGAAACGATGTGATTTCCAGGTTAACCAGGTCTTGGTACGTGCAGTTCAGTTGTAACTATAACGACCTCAACAGTTCTGAATGGTTACATGCGATGAATGTATAGTCCTGTTTTTCTTATAAATGGTGGAATCTAAAAGTAGAAAATCGCTCGTAGATAATGCAAAATGCAGATATAAGCCGCTTCAAATGGGGCTGCGGATGGTCATTAACGGCAATGCGTTTATAACATCCTTACTGTCCCATGAAGTCAGGTCGAAAGCATTTTGTGACAGGTGCTTCTCAGGGAATTTCACACACCTCTGTCTTCAGCCATGTGCAACATGAAAGAGGTGTTATACCCAGTCCACCCTTTTACGTTTTCCATCCATGGCGTATTTGGTCTGTTTTTGAGACGCTCACCTTCCACTGTCCGCTGTAGAACGAGACTTGGGCAGAGAGTTAGGACGAGATACGGTGTTTGATCAACACATGGAGAAGTTCTTGTCTTCAGACCTAGATGCTGACCCGCTGCCTGACATGCCTCAGTCACCCTTGACAGATGCGAAGTTTGAAGCAAACAATTTCAGAAATCTAAAGTTTTTGTTCCAGATTAGCCTAAGTTTTGTTTCGCTTCATTCAAGTAGGTTAATGTTATTAGCAAAACAAGATTTCAAAGATATCCGCTTCTGATGAATACGAAGGGGTTGAATTTCAGGAGTGTTTCCTGAAGTTTATTCTTCAAACGTTGAACAGAATGAAAGAGGGGAGATAGCCATGGCGCACTCTCACAGTTGTTCGAATGGAATGTATAATTTGTTCAAAGAAACTGTGCCATCTACAGCCTTGTGTAGTGCCGCTATCACTAGGATGAGCTTGTTCTCAAAGCTAAAGCTGCTCATGGCCTGCCACGGATACTCAAACCATCTGCGGTCAAAGGCTTCATTGAAGTCCAAAGTGTGGTAGCAATCACGTCGGCGCTAAGCTTGCTTCTCCTAGAAGAACTCTTCATAAGTGTAATTTTTCGTCTCAGTTCACTTGTTCTACAAAAAAAGTTCTGTTCGTTTGCTTGAATTTGTTAATCTGTTTAAATGGATCCTCAACATCACTTTACTTGGATGGCTGGTTACACTATCGGTCTTGGTAGCGGAGTCGTGGGTTGGCCACGTTTTTTGTTCCTCATGTTCTGTGACAGATAACTGCTGTGTCCTGAGACTTGTGGCCCTCCGTTTTTCAGTAGTTGATAATTCCTTGAAACTTGCCCGCCTCGAGTGTGCCGACAGTAAAATAGGAGCATTCCCCGATTCCAAGATTGGCTCTTTGTGTAGACAGCATGGTGAAGTTACTGGTTTGTAACTTTAATGTTCTTTGCAGTTGTACGTAATCTCATCACTCCATTAGTTGGGAGCTGTTCTTGTCCTTATAGCTGTAGTTCTGGGTTGCTACGGTCCTTGCTTCAGTATTATCGCACAGATTGACGATTTATTTCTGTCTGGCCTCTGTATTTTTCCCTGGGTCTTCTTCTTCACTGATTGGAGCTGGGCACATGCAAGACTGCTGTGGTCTAAGGACCTTCAGCTTTTCCATGCTGAAAGCTGATTGTCATTGGTGCCCTGCCATGATCGTTGCTGCTGTCAGTATGAGGGAAATTCGAATTTGTTTCTCTTTTTTTTAATGCTGGGCTTGAGCCTTTAGTGAATGAGGATGAGCCTTTAGTGAATGAGGATGAGCCTTTAGTGAATGAGGATAAGGTCGATTTCCTGTTTGTGTCGCTAAATTTTTGGGACATCTTGAGCTTGAATAGTGTGATGGACACGGTGACCTTGACCTGACAGTAAACGCTTGAAGCGTCAGTCCCCTTTCATGGATCTCTTCAGCCCCAAGGTATCCCGCTGCCCTCCCGCTAACTTCATGCATATGACTTTGGACGACCTTCTTTGGGGTTCTCTCAACACAACGTTCTATAGCCGCGCACAACCCTTCAACAGCTTAATCATTATGGTCTTCTGCTGGAACCTAAACTTAGATGACCATTACCTTCTGTAGGCGTGTAGGGGTATGTAGGACCGTGATGTTGCTGGATATTGGCCTTCAGCTGATAACAGAACGCCTTATTTCTATTTGAACGATAAAACCAGTCTCTGAAGGAGTGTGGAGCCCTTCGCTTGCGAGTGTTGCCTGCGCTCTCTCCAAATTGTCCCGTCTCTCCTCAACTAATAGTACTGGTACAGCTCTGTCGAATCTGGCAAACTCACACGTCAGCTGTTTCACTTTTTTTTTTACATCATAGCGGTGAACAATTTCTTATCCTGATGAGGGTGATTTCCTGAGAAGTGTAAACGGCGTTCATTCATTCGTTCGTTCATTGTCCATTCGTTCATTCATTCTAGTGTTGATTCTCCAATAGCAAAACTTTCATTTTCACTTCACGATGCTGCAATGGAAAAAAAAATGGTCGTTGCTCTTTTGGACTTCGATCGATCTGCCACGCTGTTGTCTGACTGACCGGCATCATGGCATTTCCGTGGACGATAGGGGAAATATTGGCGGTGCCATCCTTTTTGAAATATCCAGAGGTGTGAGAGAGGAAAGTGGGGAAGGCGAAGGGAAGGAGTGGGGGGGGGGGGGGGCGGAATCCACCCACAGTGTGCTTCGATCTGGAATCTCTCTGGACAGTCAATGTCCAGGCTAGCGCTGCAGCCGTGGGTCTGCCCTCGAGTCCATGCCCTTGCAACGCGCTTGAAATGTTCCACAGCTCAACATTTTGTTGTTGGTCATGTGAGATTCGGATACAATCTACCTGAAATGGGGTACTCTGCCTTAATTGTCGAGGATCAGTCACAAAGTAGTTTAACTTAGACCGTACTTCTTAGCGATTAAAAGGACACTGTATTTGTCTGCAAATTATAATGGGGTCAACCGGTAACAGTTTTGTTCTTATGTTGCAGTACAAAATTTCACCCATGATAAAAACATCAACCGAACTGGTATTTTGCACTGATGCCGCATATGCACATACACAATAACGACGACAACAACAACAACCACCACCACCACCACAACAACAACAACAAAAACAATAACAACAACAGCAACAACATTTTTTTTTCTAATCCACAGGAGATACAGAACCATGATTTAACCCACAAAAAGTTTTAAAATAGCAAAATAGCCAATATATGCTTATGGCTTGAGAGAGAGAGAGAGAGAGAGAGAGAGAGAGAGAGAGAGAGAGAGAGAGAGAGAGAGAGAGAGAGAGGAGAGAGAATTAAGTTGTTTTTTTCTTTTTCAGACTCCCACCACCACCACAACCACCACAACTTCAAGCGCTCACCATATCCACCGGCCCCCACCTACTTCATTCTCTGTCAACCGCATTCGTCAATCCCCGGTCAAGTCGCTTTTCTGTAGTTTCCAATATTGCACTAATGTTGTAGTAGTTATAAATGCATCATGTGCTAATCATTCAAAATGGGAAATACAAACCATTTTGACCAGTTATCCAGAGGAAAAATGTGTTTGAAGACCAGAATACTATACACGTGGCATTATGACCCGTGTACGATGAAACATATTTTATCGCAGCTTTTTATGTCCGGATAACTGTTTGTCTGCAGTTTGTAATATGATGATATTTAAATGCAAAAAAAAAAAAAACACCCTCTAGAACTCTGTTTCTGAGAGATGAAAATGAAGGAGGAGGAAGAGGGGGGAGAAAGGGGAAAGAGAGAGAGAGAAAAAAGAGACAGAGAGACGAGATAGAGAGAGAGAGACAAAAGAGAGAGAGAGAGAGAGAGAGGAGAGAGAGAGAGAGAGAGAGAGAGAGAGAGAGAGAGGAAAGAGAGGGGAAGGAGTTGGAGGGAGCAAAAGAAGAAAGATTAAAAGAGACTGGGAGAGGGAAGGAGAGAGACAGAGAGGTAAAAAGAGAGAGAGTGACAGAGAGACAGAGACAGACAAAGACAGAATGAGAGACAGAGAGAGACAGAGAGATAAAGACAGAGACAGACAGACAGAGACAGAGACAGAGACAAAGAGAGACACAGAGAGACAGCAAGTGCGCACACCAAGCTCTCTCAACTTTGGCGATCAACCACTCTAATCTCAGCGCGACACTTAACAATTCCATGTCCCTTTTTTTCTGAGCGTTGTATCCCCCACCACACGGACATCTACGCAACAGCCGGTGACAGCGTCGGCCAGTCAATACATCACTGCGGCGATCAGACCCACGAACCATCATGGTGCCAGAAACAAGATGGCCTCGAGTGTAATACAAGCTCTGCAGGGATGATGGAGCTTTTGTCTGTGATAATGGAGAGTGAGGGTGGAGAGGCTGGGATGACAAGGGAAGAGAGAGAGAGGGGGGGGGGGGCGTGGAGGGGCAATGGATGAAGAGGTAGAGAGAGCGCGGGAGGGGGGGGGGGAGGGGAGGTGGGACTACATGCGGGGGAAGGGTAGGTCCTCTAGCCATGTAGTCTTTTCAAGCGTGGAATGGTGAGAGTGCGACAAGGGTCTGAGAATGAAACGGCCTTTGTTGTGCAGCACCGCCGACATTTTCATCGGCAGTCAATTATTCAGTGAAAAGCGTCGCGGCCCTTTCGCTTCATCATCTGTCTGTCAAAACGGGGAGACTGAGTAGGGTAGGGGGGCGGGGGAGGAGGGGAAGTGATGGAAAATGGGCGGAGGAGGGGGTGGGGGAGGAGGGGAGAGGGGTAAGGGAGCGAACCGGTCGGTATTCCGTTCGAACGAAAATAGACTAGGTTGGAGCTGTGTCCAGGTGTGTGTTCGTTACGTTGGGAAGATGTGTGTGTGTGTGTGTGTGTGTGTGGGGGGGGGGGGGGGGGGGTGTAGAGGAGGGGAGTGAGAGGTTGGGAGGAATACTGGGATGCATTGTTACTGTCTTGGGTTGTAGGCTAGGTTGTAGCATTAAGTTGTACAACGACGACACGAAGAAAAAAAAAAAAAGAAGGAAAGAGATACAGAAAATGAGAGGAAGTATGTTCAGGCGAAGTTCACACACACACACACACACACACACACAGAGGAGAGAGAGAGAATGTCACTTTGTATGTAACATTATAACCATGTGAAACCGAAAGTGTGGTCTGTACGCACTCGCGTGCAAATGGTGTGCGGCGCGCGCGCGCGCGCGTGTGTGTGTGTGTATGCACGGGCGCATTTGTGTGTGTGCGTGCATGTGTGTGTGTGTGCGAATGATAATGATAATAATACAAGCAACATTACCGCTACTACCGCTTATTGCTGCTTCTGCTTTCTGTCGTTACAACGACTACTACTGCTGCTGCTAACTATAAGATCAGACGAAACTTTTCAAAACATAATACACAAGAACAATAGCAAACTATAACAACACTTAGCACTTGAACGGATGAATACGTTATGAGCAAAATGACAATAAAGCCGACGGTTAGAACACACTCGTTAAGAGAGAGAGAGAGAAAGAGAAACAGGCAAAGAAATTAGCATGTAATAGATAAAATCACTAGTTAATTCTATGAGTAGCAATGTTCTCTCATGGTTAAAATTGAAGGAATGTATATGTATGTGTACACATTATGTATGTGAACAATGCAGGACTGAGGTAAACAACTACAGGATAACAGTTCCTGGGTCGTTTTAACAATTTGGAAAAGGTTCAACGTGCCTTCAATACATTACATTAATGTAATGACTTGGCCAACAAAAGAATGGAGGGGGAAAAGGAGAGAAAATGGGATTACAAGTCGGAGGTATAAGACTCCAAATATAACATCTTCCTCTAGAAGTAGATTGGGGATAACTGTCGTATCTAGTGAGAATATAAAACGACTCGGATCACCCTCAAAGGACATATATACGCTGATACGGACTTTTCAATTGAACTCGTACTTTTTGTGTCTGTGTTCAAATGGAAATATACCACAGTCTATATAATTCTATGGTGTTTTCACCACCAAAGGTTCAAAACCAAAATCCAATGGCACATAAAGCTGGCAGGGAAGGGTAGAAAAATAAAGCGAGAAGAAAGCGCTGTAAGGAATGAAGTTACTGAAAAAAGTAAAATCAGTATATACAGAATATCAAAATGTGGGGGGAAATCTTTGAGCCTATACCTGAGGATTCTTGAAGGACACAAGGGAGGTAAAAAAATGTCAACAGTCAAAGAGGTCAGCTCAATTGTTTAATAACCTAAGCATTTTCAGTCACGTAAGTGCTGACAGCGGCTAAGAACAGCCTTTACCTGGTGTCTCAGAAGAAGTTATCGAATGCCATAAATACACCCCCCCCCCCCCCCCCACCACCACCATTCCCTATGTCTGTGTTTGTCCATGGCCGCAAAATATTAACATATCTGAAGAGGAATGTCTCAAATTCCCCACCTCTCTCTCTCTCTCTCTCTCTCTCTCTCTCTCTCTCTCTCTCTCTCTCAAGCTAGATTACTTTGTCTGCAGATAGAATACTGTAGTGCAATTTCCTTTTTGATCCGTTTCTTGGTTTTGTATATGTATACGTTACGTGTGTGTTGTATTTGTGTGTGCCATTTGCAAGGACTCTGTTAATTGTTCCCCTAGACAGGAAGGCCAATTAGGCTATTGTCAATAAAACTGTCAAATTGCTAAAGTTGTCAAATAACACCTCTCTCTCTCTCTCTCTCTCTCTCTCTCTCTCTCTCTCTCTCTCTCTCTCTCTCTCTTTAAAGTGATGTATTTTGACCATTGGCTCCATTTTCATGTTGGCTTCCTGCCTGCAATATACATTATACCATGTTCAGATAGCTTTTCTTTATCAAGAACTTTGAAATGTTTAAATACCATTATTTAAAATACTTTTAGTAAGTAGTAGTATCAGCAGAAATAGCAACATTGGTAGCAGTGGTTTTGATGCCATATGGTCTGTGTTACTGTTACATTTTATAGCCTTTTCTCATGTTTTGGTAAGAGAGAGAGGCACCCAGAAGGCAGACTGGAAGACTAGATACAGATTAAATTTACATGCATCAGTAATTAAGTTTCTGTATCAAGAGTCTGTCTTGGCATCCTCTCTCTCTCTCTCTCTCTCTCTCTCTTCTCTCTCTCTCTCTCTCTCTCTCTTCTCTCTCTCTCTCCTAATCACTTAAAATCTATACTGATGGTTCAGTTATGGACACAGCTGACAGCGGTTCTGGTTTCGTTATTCCAAGTCTGAATATAGGAAAACATTTTCATCTCGGAAAGGGATTTTCAATATTCACTGCAGAACTGTATGCTATACTGATGGCTTTATTTTGTGTATATAGTACTCCAATATCCTTTTTTAGTGTGCTGTTTTGTGTTGATTCCAAGTCTGTTTTGCAAGCACTGCAAACTTGGGATTGTAAGGCCAGAAAAGATTTACTATATGAAATAAGGTACCTGATACACTGTATTATGTCTCAGGGTATAATAGTAGACTTCTGTTGGATTTCCTTCACATTGTGGTCTCAGAGGGAATGAAATAGCAGATAATCTAGCTAAACGTGGTGCACAGAACTGTTCAGAATGTGTGCAATATTTGCCATTACATCCTTCCAAGTGTGAAATACTATTCAACCTGGAACACT
>CM031597.1:117531252-117541252 GCA_018398815.1 Conus ventricosus | reverse complement strand
ATCATGTGCATAATAGTAAAAGTTTTGATTTTTACAGACAGTTTGGTAATTCTCATGATCTGAAACCTTATATAACTTTAGAAATGGATAGACACTATAAATACATAATGGCAAAATTTAGACTTGGAATATCGGATTTAGCAATACATAAATTTAGATACAAAACCGATGTTGATGACAATGATATGCTTTGTCCTCTCTGTAAAGTGTCACAAGAAAATGAGATGCATTTTGTTCTTTGTTGTCCAGCCCTTATGGACATTAGAAATGAACTGATTAAGCCGAAATTCTATAGACAGCATTCCCTATTTAGATTGACCCTATTGATGTCGTCAACGTCAACAATAGATGTTAAAAAATGTTCGTTATTTTTGTATAAGGCATTTAAAATTAGGGAAATGGCTACCTCTTAAAAGTTACAAATGATTTGTCTTAATCTGGTATACTTTGTTGCATGTCGCATACATTTGTTTCCAATGTACTATTTCCATACCCCTTCATAAGGGGCCTAGACCTATGTGAATAAATCATCCGAATCTCTCTCTCTCTCTCTCTCTCTCTCTCTCTCTCTCTCTCTCTCTCTCTGCATGCGCGCGCGCGCGCGTGTGTGTGTGTGTGTGTGTGTGTGTGTGTGTGCGTGTGCGTGTGTGTGTGTGTGTGTGTGCATGTGCGTGTGCGTGTGTGTGTGTGTTAGCGATCTTCAAAGAAAAACAAACACAAGATGTAAACTAACCAAAGAAAGTTTCTCAATCATCCGTAACGGAGTGAATCTGATCAGTTGGTTACTCACGTTTAGGTTAAACGCCCATCGCCACGCTCACCTTCGGTGCTAGAACAGTTGGAGGAAGGGGGGGGGGGGGGGGGGGATGGGGGGCGGGGGGATCTTACACTTCATACTCCAAACGAACAACAACATATTAAAGCTGGCAGCGACACTGAACATTATTATGTTGGGCGCCAGTGTGTTACAACTTTCCACGTCCGATTAACTATCTCTCGTTGGATCTGAGTCCGTGAACTGATTTATATAAAAACGACTGGTATGCGCGCGCGTGTGTGTGTGTGTGTGTGCGCGCGCGCGTGTATGTGTGCGTGCGTGTGAGCGCCTGTGCGTGCGTGTGTCCGCGCGGGCGTGCGTGTGTGTGTGTGTGTATGCGTGCGCGCGTGTGTGTGTGTGTGTAACTCTGTGTGTTGCGTGTGTAACTCTGTGTGTGAAAGAGAGAGAGAGAGGGAGAGAGAGAGTGTGTGTGTGTGTCCGTGTGCGCGCGCGCGTGTGTGTGTGTCTGTCTGTTCGTGTAGTTAATTCATTTTGCTTGTTTGCAGCTAGCACGCGCGTGTGCGCACATGTGTGTGTGCGTGCATGCGTGTGTGTGTGAGCTTGCTTAGGGGATCTTTTTTTTTAGGTGCAGGGCTGTGGATGTTTGTGTAAAATGCACTATCATGGTGTAAAAGTGCACTATGTAGTGGTGGGGACATGTAATACATACAATTATTATGAGTCTCTGACAAAGATCGTTTTCTGATCCATTTTTCTTAATTTGCCATCTATTAACTTAAAAAAAAAAAAATTGTTTGTTCGCTTTCCAGAACGCCGATTTTTCTTTTTTTATTTTGAAAGACGAGTCTTTTTTTTTTTCTAAACTGACATCATAAATCAAACAGGTACATATACGCATATCATGATGCAAAGCTACCATGAAGCATATATTCATGCATAAATCAATATAAACACATTACTCTACGGCAATTTGTATCACAGTATCCTCCAACCCTAATTCCCAACCCCTACCTACATTCACACACATAAACGCGTACCGGTGTTTGAATGTTCTGATTTTCTTTTCTATAATAGTTAGTTTCAAATGCTGAACAATTAAGTAGTGGGGGAAAACAAGTGCAGGTTAACAGTTCTTCAGTCGTTATAGTAATGACTTGGCAAAGATTTGAACTTTAAAAAAAAAAATTGAAGATGAAAAGTGGGTGGAATATATTATAAATATGAGAAGCCCTTCACTAGCTACCTGAGGGAATCATCATAATCCCCTTTGAAAGCACATTTATTTGTATTGCCTGCTCCTAGGCCTTTCGTCCACTGGATCGGACTCATCAGGGAGACACGGCTGATTGTGTCAGTGCTCTTGGTGTCAAATAGAGACACACCACAGTCCATAATTCTGTGGTGTTCTCACCATCAAGGGTTCAAAAAAGAATCCAACAGCACCCTCAAAGCAGCCAGCGAAGGGTAGTAAATGGAACAAAACACAAGTGTGGAGAGGAAAAAAATTGCTGAAAAACTAAAAGCATTATGCAAACAGTATAAAATGTAGGGGACAATCTTTGAGCCTATGCTTGAGGATCCATTCAAGGATGCAAGGGAGATAAAAAAAAAATGGAACAGTCTGAGTGGTCAGCTCTGCTGTTCAATAACCCAAGCATTGTGAGTGGCTAAGAATTGTGCAGAACAACCTTTACTTGGATCTCCTAAGAGATGCAATCTCCCACTGATTGACCAAACAATAGAATGCTGAACAATTAAGTAGTGGGGGAAAACAAGTGCAGGTTAACAGTTCTTCAGTCGTTATAGTAATGACTTGGCAAAGATTTGAACTTTAAAAAAAAATTGAAGATGAAGAAAATGGGTGGAATATAATAAAATTATTATAAATATGAGACGCCCTTCACTAGCTGCCTGAGGGAATCATCGTAATCCCCTTTGAAAGCACATTTATTTGTATTGCCTGCTCCTAGGCCTTTCGTCCGCTGGATCGGACTCATTAGTTTCAAAGTGAGGTGATTGTAGGCGGAAACTGAGACAAATTTTAAGACAAATTCTTAGAGAGTTCCTCAAAAAAAAAAAAAAAAAAAAAAAAGAACAAACAAATCACAAGACAAAACACGACGCGTTTCAACCCCTTAGGTCTTCTTCAGGCAAGATAGATATCATTTAAGAGAATGGAAACGAAAAATAAACAATCACGTATCTCCTCGAAATCCATTTTCACCCAATTAGAGGAGATAAATGATTCATCGTTCTTCTTTTTATTTGTGCTGAGTATTATTTATCTTGCCTGAAGAAGACTTAAGAGGCCGAAATGCGTCGTGTTTTATCTTGTAATTTATTTATCTTGTTTGGGGTGGATTCACTAAGAATTATCCTATTTTTTCCCTCAGTAGTTATAAACGTAGCGTGTGACGGAGAAATACAATGTGAAATCAGTTCTGCTCTACGGATGCGAGACATGGCGGAAAACACAGACGATGCAACAAAAGATTCAGACATTCTTCAACACATGTCTGAGGCGCATCTACAAAATACGATGGCAGGACAAGATCCGAAACGAAGATCTGTGGGAGCGTGCGGGACAGGAACCAGTGGCCAAGCAGATACTGCGAAGGAAGTGGGGCTGGATCGGACCACCCTCAGGAAGCCAGCATCCAGCACCACACGCCAAGCCCTGACCTGGAACCCGCAGGGAAAGAGGAGAGGCCGGCCTCGCAACAGCTGGAGGCGAGACACTGAGGCGGAGCTGAAACAACAAGGGACTAACTGGACTGGAATGACCAGAACAGCCCAGAACAGAGTGCGATGGCGAAGGGTCGTCGATGGCCTATGCTCCACCGGGATCGATGGGCATAATGAATGAATGAGGGAGAAAGGAATTATGACGATACAGTTCATAGGATCCGGATGTTTGTGCACGTTTTGCTCTATTCATTTGGCTTGTTTGCATGTTGATTGGTTTTGTTTCTATTTCATTTACTTGTGTAAAGAATGTGCACACAACAGTGTTTGCGTAGATGATATCTTTAAAGTTAAACTAGTGATACTCGTATCAAATTAAAATTTAGCCTGTGGCTCTGTCTTAGGTTTATAACGTTTTGTTACAGTCTCGTTTTTGCTAAAAGCTCAGTGTCACATTTCCAAACAAAGTTGTGTCCATGAAGTGATTTTAATACTGTATTTGTGGGTGATTTTTTAAATTACATTTGCTCTTGTAAATTATAAGTCTTTGTCCATAACATTGATGATCAGACTACATTATGTTTGTCTCCTGCCGTCACACCCAGATAAAACCGATTCTCTATTTTGAGTGTATATTCATGCAGCTCTCTTTCCAGAAATATTATCAAAAGGTAGAGTTCACAAACTAATGGTCCATGGATTTTTTTTCTGAAGTTTTACGCACGGTTCATTTATTGTATTAAGCTATATCCATTCTGTTTAATGCGTCGCTTGTTGCTATAGTTATGTAACACACTTGCTACAGAACTCAATTTTATTCCGTTTATCAAACCAGGTTTATATCGTGTTTCTTTTTTCAGTTAACAAAATCTTTAATGCCAAATTGTCTAATGTTCGAAGTTGTAAAAGATGTTGTGGGCCTTTGTACTGCTGCATGTTATTTGGGTAACATCCCATTTGGTCTACTCCCATTTCGTCTACTCCCATTTAGGAGGGTTAGGGTTAGGGTTAGGGTTAGGATTAGGGTTAGGGTTAGGGTTAGACAAATGGGAATTTTTCCTTGCTACGAAAGGGGAATTTCTGAGTAGGCGAAATGGGAGTAGACCAAATGGGAACAAACCGTTATTTGCCATGTTTGTTCTGTCCGTTTTTATCGTTGTACTGCTGCATGTTATTTGCCCATGTTTGTTCTGTCCGTTTTTATCGTTGTACTGCTGCATGTTATTTGCCCATGTTTGTTCTGTCCGTTTTTATCGTTGTACTGCTGCATGTTATTTGCCCATGTTTGTTCTGTCCGTTTTTATCGTTGTACTGCTGCATGTTATTTGCCCATGTTTGTTCTGTCCGTTTTTATCGTTGTACTGCTGCATGTTATTTGCCCATGTTTGTTCTGTCCGTTTTTATCGTTGTACTGCTGCATGTTATTTGCCCATGTTTGTTCTGTCCGTTTTTATCGTTGTACTGCTGCATGTTATTTGCCCATGTTTGTTCTGTCCGTTTTTATCGTTGTACTGCTACATGTTATTTGCCCATGTTTGTTCTATCCGTTTTTATCGTTGTACTGCTACATGTTGTTTGCCCATGTTTGTTCTGTCCGTTTTTATCGTTGTACTGCTGCATGTTATTTGCCTATGTTTTGACTTTTTGACCTTTGTACTGCTGCATGTTATTTGCCCATGTTTGTTCTGTCCGTTTTTATCGTTGTACTGCTGCATGTTATTTGCCCATGTTTGTTCTGTCCGTTTTTATCGTTGTACTGCTGCATGTTATTTGCCCATGTTTGTTCTGTCCGTTTTTATCGTTGTACTGCTGCATGTTATTTGCCCATGTTTGTTCTGTCCGTTTTTATCGTCGGCTTTCCTTTCACCGCTATTTTTTCTTTCTTTTTTTCTTTGTAAAGTATCAGTGGACTGGACGCAATTGAGAAAAATCAGTATTTTCACTGCTGTCTGTGATTTTATTTCCTTTTATTAGAACTCCGCGTGAGTTAGAAAATTTTCATTTTCATTCAAAACGTTTCTTGTGTTCATTACCATCGATGCATTTGATGATTACTCTTTTTCAAGGGCATTCGTATGAAGCTTGTAAACTTCAAAAAGCATCACTGTTCATTTGGTTGTTTGCTTGTTTGTTTGTGACGGTTAACATCGTTTTATTCAATGGTAACTTTTCTTCTTCTTTGTATGAAAGTTATAAATTGCAATAAAAGCACTATTGGTTGGTTGGTTGGCTGATCGGTTGGTTGGTTTTGATTGTTGTTGATAGTTCCCGAAACTTGGAAAATCTCTATTTTTTTATGTAACATTTCTGAAACCAAACATCTTACCTCCATTGTCCATTGCGTAGAAAAATTGGTCTTCCATTTCGCTTTAAACATATCCTACCGTGCATTAATGTAGGGACGTATGTATGTTGGCTATCATAGCTGCATTGCACATTTGGACTATAAAAAAAAGAATATTTATAGGTGTCATCCATAGATATGCTCATTATATATGTGTGAAAATCTCCGCGCACTGTTTTCCTTCTCCATATTTGTAAGCTCTTATATTGCCTGAATGAAATGCGTGAAGGAAAAAGATTAGACTTCCTTCTTCGTATTTGTAAGCTCTTATATTGCCTGAATGAAATGCGTGAAAGAAAAAGATTAGACTTCCTTCTTCGTATTTGTAAGCTCTTATATTGCCTGAATGAAATGCGTGAAGGAAAAAGATTAGACTTCCTTCTTCGTATTTGTAAGCTCTTATATTGCCTGAATGAAATGCGTGAAGGAAAAAGATTAGACTTCCTTCTTCGTATTTGTAAGCTCTTATATTGCCTGAATGAAATGCGTGAAGGAAAAAGATTAGACTTCCTTCTTCGTATTTGTAAGCTCTTATATTGCCTGAATGAAACGCGTGAAGGAAAAGATTAGACTTCCTTCTTCGTATTTGTAAGCTCTTATATTGCCTGAATGAAATGCGTGAAGGAAAAAGATTAGACTTCCTTCTTCGTATTTGTATGCTCTTATATTGCCTGAATGAAATGCGTGAAGGAAAAAGATTAGACTTCCTTCTTCGTATTTGTAAGCTCTTATATTGCCTGAATGAAATGCGTGAAGGAAAAAGATTAGACTTCCTTCTTCGTATTTGTAAGCTCTTATATTGCCTGAATGAAATGCGTGAAGGAAAAAGATTAGACTTCCTTCTTCGTATTTGTAAGCTCTTATATTGCCTGAATGAAATACGTGAAGGAAAAATATTAGACTTCCTTCTTCGTGTTTGTAAGCTCTTATATTGCCTGAATGAAATGCGTGAAGGAAAAAGATTAGACTTCCTTCTTCGTATTTGTAAGCTCTTATATTGCCTGAATGAAATGCGTGAAGGAAAAAGATTAGACTTCCTTCGAATCTTCACATTTAAAGTAAAACATCTGTGACCAAATATCTTACCTCCATAGTCTTGTTAATTTTTTTTAAAAATAAGACTTCGTTTTAACCTCCATCTTTAAGGTAAAGCATCCAAATAGCTTACTTCTACTGTCCATTGTCTAAAGAATTAGACTTCGTTTTAATTTCCATTTTAAGGCCAAACTACTGTAACCAAATGCTGCCCATTGTTTAGTAAAATAATTAGACTTCGTTTTAGCTCCATGGTTAAGGTAAAACTTCTGTAACCAGATATCTTACCTCCAATGTCCACTGTTTAGAAAAAAAGACTTTGTTTTAGTTTCCACTTTAAGATAAAACTTCTGTAACCAAATATCTTACCTCCAATGTCCATTGTCTAGAGAAATTAAACTTCGTTTTAATCTCCCCCTTAAGGTAAAACATCGAAATAACTTACTTCTGCTGTCCATGAATTAACAAAACTACACTTTGTTTTAATCTCCATTTTTAAGATTAAACTTCTGTAACCAATACCTCACTCCGTTGTCTATTTTTTAGAAAAAAATTGACATCGTTTTACTGACTTTTAACTTTGCATGACAAATAATAGCTTTATATACCACTTTTGTGCAACGACCTATGTGACTATAAAAGTTAACAAATGCTTTGAATTCACCTTTCTATTGAAGGGTCCAACTGATTTTTCCATACTTATTTTTACCCATAATTGTTTGTGTTTTTTTTTTTGTTGGCTTCTGGCATCATTTCTTCCCCTTTAACAATTGTTTCCCGTAGCAGGGCTCCCGCGAATGCTTTTTCAAATCATGACATTGCTGGATCTCATTTTTCCAAGTTGTTCTGGTTTTATCTTCAGCCGCGCCACTCTTCCACCATTCTTTCTTTCCCTGACCTGTGATCAAGACTTGTCGGGTAAGCCACCCCTCATAAGTCTGGCTGTGTATGGTGTTGGAAAACTGCTTCCATCAGCTGGTGAGTGGTGTTCTCACAGGTTGGTGAGTGATGTTCTCACCAGTCGTGTATGGCCCCACTCCTCTCTTGTGTTGAGTCTCAACTCAGGTGGTGTGTTGTTAATCTTGACAGCTTCAGTAATTTGTCTTCCCAAAGCAGATTCTTGGTAACTCGTTATCACCATGCTGTACTGGGGGTGGGGGGTGGGGGGGGGGGGGCAGTCACTGTTGCTGTGTGTCTGTGCTGTGTGTCGCCACAACACTGAATCATGGTCTCTCTTTGCCAGGGCTGTCATGTGTTGTTGACCTCGGTAGTGTCCAGTGCGTGCTGTCTCTCCAACATACACGCAGGTGATAACGAGTTACCAAGAAACTGCTTTGGGAAGACAAATCACTGAAGCTGTCAAGGTTGATCCCAGGTCAGTAAAAGAAAGAATGGTGGAAGAGTGGCGCGGCTGAAGATAAAACCAGAACAACTTGGAAAAATGAGATGCAGTAATATCTTCATGGCTAGAGTCTATGGACTATCAAAAGACATTGCTGGAATGAATCTTTTATGTCGGGTATTCCTATCGCACCTCTTTTTTTCTTTTGTTGGCATGAATGTCGTGCGTTCTTTTAAAAAATCCCAAACACACATTCAAAACAACATTTTAATAGCAGTCGTACTTCATTTTCTGGAAGATTTGGTTCTGGGGTCCATAAACAGAAAAACCTGAAAATAATGACAAATCTTGATTCAAGTGCTATATCGTTACATCCAGAGTTTCAATAACATTTCTGTCTCGGCAAGCCCGTTTTGTTACCTGAGTTTTTAAAGTCATTTGAAAATTGGAGCCTGAGGATTTTAAAATGATAAGATTCCGGGCCTTATTATTGTGGGATAAAATCACAACAGCTGATAGTTTTTCTTTTCATTTAACCAAACGCTTGTTGTCTGTTCACTTTATAAGACCAGTTCTCAATGTCATTCATTCATTCTTCTCCTGTTTGTTTGTGTGTTTTTTTCCTTCGTCTTCCTCCTCCTTCTCTTCCCCTTTCTCCTCTTTCATTTTTTTCCTCTTCCATCTTCGTTTTCTTCTTCTTCTTCTCATCCTCGTTCTCCTTCTCCTCCTTCTTTTGTTCTTCTCAAACTCCTTTTGTTTTCTTTTTTTTTTGACTCTGACGATTCTTGCATTTGGTGATTAAGTAGATTTTCTTGTGGTTTTCTTTTGTCTTGTGGTTGCTGCAAGTCCTTCTGCTCTGTCTGATAATTACCATCGATTGTATGATGTCGTCATTGCTTGGTAGTTGTCCTTTTTTAGGCACCATCACCACCACTACCGTCACCACCACGACCACCGTCTCCACACCACCACCACCACCATCATTATCATCATAATCATAATCGTCGTCGTCGTCACCTCCACCATCGCCACCGTCAGCAGCAGCAATCAGTATCATTGGAACGATTTTTTCTTCTTTTTTTTATCCAACAGCCAGTGATGGACTGCCATCCGTGGAGAGTGGGTGGGTGACCTTTGCCAGCGGCTTTTGTGACTTTCCGTTCCTACGTGAATGACCACCATTTGACCGCCCAGTCATATCAATCATGACCAGCGATTTCTTCCAGTTCCTCCACATTTTGGACGGCAATGGCTGAACATTGATTTCTATTCTCCCTCTCTGTCTCAGTTTTGTATGTTTTCCTCCCCCCCCCCCCCTCTCTCTCTCTCTCTCTCTCTCTCTCTCTCTCTCTCTCTCTCTCTCTCTCTCTCTCTCTCTCTCTCTGTGTGTGCGTGAATTTTATTTTAAATCTGTATTTCTTTTCATTTTCTGGTCTTTAAATCTCATTGCATAATTTACTTTAGCAAGAACAGATTGGAAGAATAGGCTCGGCCTAAAATCTCAATCCTTGATCAAACAAAAGTTTTCTGAGTTCTGAGTTCTGAGTTCTCTCTCTCTCTCTCTCTCTCTCTCTCTCTCTCTCTCTCTCTCTCTCTCTCTCTCTTTCTCTCTCTCTGTAAATTCGAAAGCCGTCCAGAGTGTTGGATATTTATGTTCATGAAATGTACAGTATTATTCGGTTCTAACGCAAACAGAAAATTGTTCTATATGGCATACTAATGGAAACAAACCGCCGAATTTGTGGGTACTGAGCAGATAAGGAAAAACTGTTTTGTTTTGTTTTTTAATAATTTTTCATTATCGTTCTTACAATCC
>CM031597.1:117511252-117526252 GCA_018398815.1 Conus ventricosus | reverse complement strand
CGTTATAAACTCCTCATAACAAAATTTTGAACATTCAGATTTTTCATGATTACGTCTATTGCAATGCAAGGGAGTGAATTAAGCTGTTTATATAGACTGGAGCTGGGTGTGTTACTATGTTGGACACAAGCATTCCATTTGCCCTCTGCAATCTGTCGATCTTTTCCATATCCAGCAACCTAAGTATGTCCCTTAAACACCGATAGAACCGTGCATATTCCATCCAAAGCTTATATGGTTTAAATTTTTAAGTTTTACCTTTTTCAAGCAGTTCACTTTGCCCCTATTATCTAAGTCACATAACGTAGTATCAACCTGTCTGGCAGTCGAGTCATGCATTTGTGTGGAGTTTACCTAACACTGAATGTATAAAGTCATACAATGTAAACATACTAGATATTCGTTTGACCAAGCAGTTTTATTAATTGGTGTTTGCGTTAACACCCACGAGAATTTTTTAGGCAAACAAATGAACTATTTCACAAGTCATGCCACGTTCTTAAGACCAACACTTCAGCACAATATTGTAAATTCGACTGCACCTGAGATTCAAATTCCATACATTAAACAATCCAACAGAGACTGACTTCTGAATGGCATTCTTGAGAGACATTACATATACATAAAATAGCGTGTTTTGCTTTGCTTGCATGAATGTTTAAATGTCGGAGCAGGCTAAAATTTTATAGAGTTGAAAAATACTTACCAAGGCATTCCATGGAAACTAAGGGCGTGCTAGGTCAATTACAGTGATCCTTCACCTAAGAGAGAGAGAGAGAAGAGAGAGAGAGAGAGAGAGAGAGAGTTCACTGATCTGGGCATGGTCTCTAATGAAGGAGAGGAGGATGAAGAAAAGGGATGGGGGAAACGTAAGGTTATTTCAACTATTTTTGGCTGAAGAGGCTGTTCAAATTGTGCGCGAGTGTGTGTATGCGTGCGTCTGTACGTGTGTGTGTGTGTGTTGTGTGTGTGTGTGTGTGTGTGTGTGTGTGTGTCTGTCTGTCTGTGCGACGGCGGCATGTGCGCCGCACGGCATGTGTGTGTAAGCAAATGCAAGAATTCTGTCCAGGAGACGTGTCATTATGTTTTCATTGAAAATCAATCCAGGCCCACCACCTTGGCGTGCCGGCGGCAGACGTCAACAATACCGGCACGGTGGCCCCGAGGTGTGTGTGCATGTCTGGCGGACTGCTTGGTCACGTGGGACCACGCATTGCCTGACGGGAACGGAAATGGCCAATTAGAAATGATGGCTCGTTCAGCATGGGCCCTTGTCGATCGTTTAGGCCACCCTTGTCGTCACTCTTTTCAGTCATTTAGATCACACTTGTTGTCACTCTTATCGATCGTTTAGGTCACTCTTATCGATCATTTAGGTCACCCTTATCGATCGTTTAGATCAACCTTCTCGATTGTTTAGGTCAAGCTTGTTGCTCATTTAAACCTCCCTCATGTCACCCCCACCCATCCTCTAACCTCTGTGCATTGTCCATTGTTTGGGTCGTCTTTGTTGATAGTGTTCAATCATCCCTCTGATTGTTTCAGTCCTGATCAGTCACTGCCCTCCTCATCCTCTCCCTCTCCCTAACCACCCTTCCCCTTCCCCTCCCCTCCTTTATCAACTGTTTGACTTAACTTTGTCAATCGTTCGGGTCCCTTTTTGTCCCCCCCTCTTGACTGTTTGAGTCCCCCTTTGGGCCACTTTTTGATCACCAGTTGCCTCTCTTGCCATTGCTTGGGTCATCCATTTGCCCCCCTTGCAAATTTTTTTTGGGGGGGGGTTGGGGGGGGGGGGGGGGGGGGGGGGGAAAACCTTTTTTTTCCTCCCCGAAAAATTTTCTTTTGAACCAAATTTTGCGTTCCTCACGGTTTCCGGGTCCCCTCGTTCTCGTTAAGGGTCACCATTCTCCACGCGATTAGTACGGGTCCCTTTTTTTGACCCTCGTTGACGTTTGGGTCATTCCTGGGATATTTTTTTTTACTACGTTAACCTCTTTTACTTTCGGAAACATTTTCGTTGATCGGGGGGGCCGCCCTTAACGTAAAGCAACAGTTTTTTTTTAATCACATTGTTATTCTTTAGGCTGCCCTTAGGGTTGTTGGGGCACGTGTTGTCGATAATCAGGCGACCATTTTTTTGGTCACATTTTTTTGGAAAGTATGGGGGGTTTGTCATTGTAAGGTCTCTTTTGTAAAAAATTAGATTGTTCTTGTCAAGTTATGTCACGTCGTTGTTAGTTCGGACACTTTGTCAATTTTTTTTTGGTCCCCGGGTTTTGAAGCCATTTCACGTTGAGGCAGCAAGTTGAGTTAAATCATCAGCTGTCAATCGTTTAACCTGCCTTACGACGGATTCTACCATTATTGATTGTTTAAAAGTCCAGTTGTCCCTTGTTTAAAGGGGACAATTTAGGATTGTTTTGGGCCAGATTTTATCGTTGTGCACCCTTTTGATTTTTTAGGGCAACCTCTTTTGTCGCTTAATAAACCCTTTAAGTGAATGCCACAGCGGGTCTACCCTCTTTTTCGGGTGACCTTCCTCGACGGAAAGGAAGCACAAAACCAACAGGCGAGATAAAGGTGAAAAGGGACAGGAACATGGAAGACACAAAGAGAGAAGTGTGAAGGGCCATGGAAAATTTTGTCATCGTAAAAAGTTTGCGTTAGAGTAAATTTTAATTTTTATGCGCATTTTTTTCCTACCCACTAAAAAACGTAACAATTTCAGGCCAAAAACCCCCAAAGACCTTTTAGGTTTGCTGCGTGTTTGGATAAGGGCACATCTTCAAATTAAATTTAAAATATAGAAAATACCGGCACACAAATTTTAGCCTAAAGAAAAATTTTATGAAGACTCTTCTGGGTTAATGAAAGTATTAAAGCCAAATCGAGTCCACAATTAAGACAGATAAGAAAAAACACATGTATAAGTCAAAATCCCCAAAAAAAGGGAGAGACGAAACAGCAGCAGATAAGAGAGAGGAGAGAGAGAGAGAGAGAGAGAGAAGGAGGAAAAGAGAGAAGAGGAAAAGAGAGAGAGGGTTTTGAAACGGGTGCCCATGTAAAAATTTTTAAAGGCCACAAAACAGCAAAAGGGGTTACAATGTCTGCTTTCCGTTTCCGCAAGACAGGCTTAGAGTTCCTCCTTTTTATTCTGTTTTCACATAATGTATTGCGCTGCAACCTCTCTTCTACATGAACTTCAGCCTGCTTCCTGGCAGAGTGTTGCAGCCCATTGTGCTGAGAGTTTCAGGATCGTTCCAGAATGGCATGCAAGCAAACCAAACACATGATTTGGTCTTGCTGCACCACAAACACTTGATTTTGTCTTGCTGCACACAGGGGGAACTCGTTGGTTCAGGCTGAAATACTAAACACTGATGTTGTCTTGCTGCACACCGAACACTTGATTTTGTCATGCGCACACCAAACACTTGATGTTGTCAGGCTGAATACCAAGCTCTTGATGTTGTATTGCTGCACACCAACACTTGAAATGTTGTCAGGCTGAAATACCAAACACTTGATGTGTCAATTCTGCCACCAAACACTTGTTGTGTCTTGCGCACACCAAACACTTGATGTTGTCATCTGCACACCAAACACTTGATTTATCATGCTGCACACAAACACTGATGTTGTCTTGCTGCACACCAAACACTTGATGTTTAGTCATCTGCACACCAACACTTGATGTTGTCTGCTGCACACCAACACTTGATGTTGTCTTGCTGCACACCAAACACTTGATGTGTCTTGCTGCACACCAAACACTTGATGTTGTCATGCTGCACACCAAACACTTGATGTTGTCATGCTGCACACCAAACACTTGATGTTGTCATGCTGCACACCAAACACTTGATGTGTCATGCTGCACACCAAACACTTGATGTTGTCATGCTGCACACCAAACACTTGATGTTGTCTTGCTGCACACCAAACACTTGATGTTGTCATGCTGCACACCAAACACTTAATGTTGTCTTGCGCACACCAAACACTTGATGTTGTCTTGCTGCACACCAAACCTTGATGTTGTCTGCTGCACACCAAACACTTGATGTTGTCATGCTGCACACCAAAAACACTTGATGTTGTCTTGCTGCACTACCAAACACTTGGTTTTGGCATGTCTGTGTCACAGTACTCATTTATGTCGACAAACATGATTTGTTGTGTCACAGTTTAAACAAATCGATTCTCATACATAGTCAATATATAGTGTGTACGCAGTGGAGATACGCCTCCTTATTTCTTATCTCCTCCCCCCCCCGCACCGCCCCCCCCCCCCCCACCCCTTCCTCCTCACTCCCCCCACCCCCCGCCCCCCCCCCCCCCACCACCCCCCCTCCACATCCCCCCCGCCGCGCCCCCCCCCCTCACCCCCCCCCCCCCCCCCCCCCCCCCCCCCTCCCCCGCCGACACGCACCACCATTCAATACTTTCGACCTTCCCCTTTCTCTTTTCTCTGCAATAGCCGGGCATCGTTATATTGATGTTGTCTTGCTGCAACACCAAACACTTGTGTTGTCTTGCTGCACACCAAACACTTGATGTTGTCATGCTGCACATGATGTTGATATGCGCATGTCCAGCGAGGAGGCTGCCTGGTTTTTGAGCTCCCGTTTTAAATTCATTTTTACATCTTTTACGCCTTGCATCTTTTACTCATACGAGTATCCGTGAATTTTAAAATTCAGCATGTTAGCTGTTGGTAGTTTAACGCTTATTTCTCTTCTCTTTTTTTAACGAAATTGTGTTTTAAACCCTTTCAGGTAAGGTGAGTCTTCTTTCTCTTTGGCTTTTCAAGATGGCTACCGGCGTGTTGTTCCTCGGCTTCGTTAAAAGTTTTTCTATTTTTCTTGCTGTTTCCACATGTGACAGGAACAACAATATCCCTAGCACTCAGTTTAATTTTGAATTTTAGATGTAGACGTAGACGCCTTAGTTCCATTTTTGCAGGTTTTAAAACTTTGTGCAACCTGAACCATGTTAGTCCTGTGTGCACCTGTGCCGAGTAACTGTTCTCTACGTCTATTACTAGGCCCAGATTTGAACCCTGATTCAATTAACATCAGAAATAGTACAGTGATAAGGAATTGTTTGAATAAAAGAGTTTAGACATAGAGGAGTTAAATCATGCTTTTAAGCCTTATCTGCTATCGGGAGACATTGAACTCAATCCTGGTCCGTCCACCAAAGTAAAATATCCATGCGGAGTTTGCAATTTGAGAGTCACATGGAAACATAAAGCAGTTGCCTGTGACGTCTGCAATACATGGTATCACACTAAATGTATGTTAATGAATTCAGCAGTTTATGAAGCATTATGCAATAGTGATATATCTTGGACTTGTTTTACCTGCGGGCTTCCAAACTTTAGTTCGAGACTTTTTGAAGATTCTATTGAAGACTGCAGCTCAGAAAGCAACCGTTTTGACCTATCTCACCAGACCGATCCCCAAAGAAAACTTGAAATTTTGTCCTAAGTTTGCATCCACCCCTGATTCTAAAACTGATAAAATCCCAATTAATAAAGTGCAACTGAACCCCAAATCATTAAGAGAAAAAGATAAACTTAAATACATAGTCGTAAATTTTCAATCTCTTATCAAAAAAGGAAGAACTCAGTAATTTAGTCACCGAAAAAAACATTGATGTTGTAATTGGAACAGAAACTTGGCTAGAAACTGGAACATCCAGCAGTGAACTTCTAATGGAGGATTTTAATATTTATAGAAAGGACAGACTTGGAAAAAGAGGTGGGGGAGTCTTGATTGCCATTAGGAAGAACTTAGCCGATGAGTTTTTATATCAAGGCAAAAATAGTGAACGTTTATTTTTGTAGGATTAATTTTAAGAATAAGAGACCTGTCATTGTTGGATCGTTTACAGACCTCCAGACTCAGATGAAAATGTATGTTCGTCTATCTGCAGAGACATTTCTAACATTGTTTTGGCAAATAGGAAGGCAATATTATGGATTGGTGGAGACTTTAACTACCAGATATTGATTGGGTGAAGATGCTATACTTGGTAATCAATACAGTAAAAATATTAATACTCAGTTTTTTGATACACCAAAGACCTTGGATTAGTGCAGTCAGTTGAAGCACCAACTCGTGGTAAGGCATTCCTGGATTTATTTTTTACAATTGTCCAGGCGCTTTAGGCAATCAGGAATTAATTGCAGGCCTGGGATGATCATGACATAATTCTCTTAGAGAGCAACTTCAACCCTTTCGAAGAAAACCCCCTAAACGTACCATCAGACTCTGGAACCAGCAGATTACCAAAATTGCGCAGGGATTACTCATGATTTCAGTCGTCTTTTTTGAGGTCCCATAGTGTTAAAGATAATGTCAGTGACCTTTGGAAGTGTATAAAAACTAACTTGGAATTTATTAATGGATGACAACATACCTACTAAAATAACTTCAAGCAAGAACCACCAGCCATGGATTACTACAAAAACTAAACGTTTGTTGAGAAGGAAACATCGTTTCTTTAAGAAATTGAAACTACATCCTAATTCAGAAAGATTACTGGTTAGGTATAAACATATTAAGAGAAGTGTCAGAGAGAATGAAGGCTTGCTCACTCCAATTATGTTAATTCGATGATATCAGAAGGTGATCATCAAAACAAGAATTATGGTCTTACATAAGGAGTAAGAGACAGGACAACATTGGGATTCCAGACCTGAGAAACAACCAGAATAACCTAATACAGGACCCTGAAGGGAAAGCAAACTTACTAAACAAGCAGTTTTGTTCAGTTTTCTCAAATCCCAAACCTTTAATTAACGTTAGACTAAAGGATGATGATAAACTCCCTGAAATGCAAAACATTAAAGTAAACAAAGCAGGAGTATTTAAGTTACTGACCAACATCAATGAAAACAAGCTACTGGTCCCGATGGCGTTCTTGGCAAGCTCTAAAATTATGTGCCAATGAATTGAGTGAGGTATACCAACTACTTTACCAAGCTTCACTGGACCAGGAGTAATAAACCTGATGAGTGGCGAGATGCGAGCATTGTTCCCTTATTCAAAAAGGGTGACAAAACAAAAGCAGAGAACTATAGACCTCTTTCATCCATATCAGCTAAATTACTTGAACACTTAATATATAGTAGCATTAATGGACCATCTTGACAAATATGACTTCTTAAATAACGCCCAGCATGGTTTTCGACAGCGAAAGAGTTGTGAGACTCAACTTATAACAACATCTCAATTATTTTAATAGCTGTCTTAACAACAGACAGCAATAGATGCAATTTTATTAGACTTTTCTAAAGCCTTTAATAAGGTGACCATGAGGGCCATGCTGCTTAAATTAGAACATATCGGCATTGGCGGTTCTTTGCTAAAAGGGCTAGATCATTTCTCGTTGGGAGAACGCAGAAAGTTGTTGTGGAAGGGTCGTCATCCATTGTAAACCAGTCTTGTCAGGTGTACCACAGGGAACTGTTCTGGGGCCCTTGTTTTTTCTTATTTTATATAAATGACATAAGTAGAAATCTCTCTCCTGGAACTACTATAAGGCTTTTTGCAGATGACAGCTTAGTATATAGAACAATCAGAAGCAAGAATGATACACGCATTCTACAAGAAGATCTAAACGCTATACAAGAGTGGGAAAGAACTTGGAAAATGAATTTCATCCCCAAAAGTGCCAATGTTGCGTATATGTAACAAACGCTCACCAATTAGATCAGATTATTCTATCCATAATACTATTCTTAAAGAAACTAATGCTGCAAAATATTTAGGCGTGATTATAGATAGTCGTCTCAAATGGAAAGAACCATTACAATTTAGAATGTAAGAAGCAAATAACATCTTAGCTTTCTTATACAGGAATATCAATGACTTGCCCCAAAAGGTTAAAGACGACTGCTACAAAACACTGGTTAGGCCAGTAACTGGAATATGGTTGCTCAGTTTGGGATCCTTACACATCTAAAGGACATTGATAACCTCGAAAAGATTCAGAAGAGAGCAGCACGGTTCGTAACAGGGAACCACTCAGAGAAAAGGGAATACTAGGAAGAACATGAGGAATTAGAATGGAAACCCTTAGAAAGAGAGAAGAGCTTTTATCAAACTTAACATCTTCTTCAAAGGCAGATGCTAAAGTAATTGATATTCCAATGGAACAACTAGCATTGAATAAAAGTAGCACCAGGAGTGGCGGTCAATGTTATACCATACCTGCATCAAATATTGACAGCCACTTACATTCTTTTTATCCCAGTTCTGTACGGCTGTGGAACTCACTGCCGGGTGCCATCAAGATTGCCACAAATGCAATCTCATTTAAAAAAAAATTGATTCGACAGTTTTGAGATCTGCATATTGACGATTTTCTATTTTTACTTCCCCAGATATTTTACTATTACCTGGCCTGAATTTGGCCATTGCTTTTAACTTCTTGAATATCGATGCGAGCCCTTGTTGCCAAATTTGCTCCAGGGCCAACAGTCTGAGTCGCACTGTTTATGTTATTTTAATTTACTTTTTAACATGCGCGCTGCGACCTACTCGTTTTTGAGTGAACCATATTTTAGGAAGAAGAAGAAGAAGTATTGTTCCAGAAATGACCGCTGCAGGCCCCGACTGTTTTGTTATCGACGGGATTCTGCAAGGGAACCTAGGACCTGTATCTGTCCAAGATGTAGTTGTGCCTGCACTAAACGTCGTGCTGCAGACTAAACGCTTTCCTTTTATCTCTTCGTTTCAAGTAAAATCATTCCTCACATTGTCTGCTTCGACACACACCATACAACGCACTTGCATGTTGGTGTGTACCATTGACAGATAATGCACATCCCATTACGTCGTTTCTACATCTGTGAACTCCTGATTCGGTTCTCACAGCAAAACTACAGTAATGGTCGTAAAAGCACCGACAGAGATGCAGTGATATTTGCGAGAGAGAGAGAGAGAGAGAGAGAGAGAGAGAAGAGAGAGAGATTCATATTCCGATCATTTCTTCAGATAGACGCTGCAGAACTGATGGCTCGCTCAGCATGGGGCCTTGTCGTTTGTTTAAGCCACTCTTGTCGTCACCTGTCAATCCTTTAGATCACACTTGTTGTCACTCTAGTGAATCGATCAGTTACCTTTATCGATCGTTTAGGTCACTTTTCTCGATCGTTTAGGTCACACGTCTCAATCGTTTAGGTCACTCTTCTCGATCGTTCCGGTCAACCTTGTTGCTCATCTAGGCCTCCCCGAAGTCCACCCCACCCACCCTTCACCTCTGTGCACTGACTACTGTTTGGATCGTCTTTGCTGATCGTGTTCAATCATCCACTCCGATTGTTATGTCCTGATCAATCACCCCCTCCCTACCATTCCCTTTCTCCCTCCGCACCCGTCCCCTCTCTCCCTCTTCTCCCTCGTCAACTGTGTGACGTACATCATTCAGATCCCACTCTGTCGCCCCTCTTGATTGTTTAAGTCATCTTTATCTGCCGTTTTGATCATCACTGTTGCCTCTCTTGTTGATTGCTTGGGTCACCCATATTGCCTCCCTTGTCGATTTTGGGGGTTAACCATGTTGCATCTCTTGTCATTCTTTTAGGTCACCTAAGTTGGTCACCTATCGATTGCTCCGGTCACCCTCGTCCATCTCGACGGTCGGCCATGTCTCCATCGTTGATTATTTAAGTGTCCCTTGATTTCTCATTGTTGACCATTTGAGTCATTCTTATTGATGGCTTAGGTTTTATCCAAGTCGGTCGTTCATGTTCCGTCTTGTTCTCTGTTCAGGTTATTATTTGTAGATAGTTTAGCCCGAAACCTTTACCGTTAGGTCAACTGTCATTTTTTTACATCAGCAATCGTTGATTCGTTTAGGCTGCCCTTATTGATTGTTTGGTCAGCAGCTGTAGACTGTCAATTCATCAGTTGGTAAGTTAGGCTGTTCATGTCAATTGTTAGGTCAGCAGTTGTTAGTTTGGGCCGTGTTTGTTGATTGTAAGTTCATCAATTGTTAATGAATCAGACTGTCCTTGTCAATTATTAAGTCAGCAGTTATACGTTTGGGCCGCTTTTGTCGTTTGTTTGGTCAGCAGTTCTCAATAGCCATCGCACGATTGTAAGTTCAGCAGTTGTTGATTGTCTGTTTAAATTTACTTTTAATTGATAGGAAGTCGCAGACAATGAACAGACATAATCTTTAAAGTCTAAATTGTGTCATTACACATTTTGAATAGCTTTACATTTTTGTAATGATACGTCTATTCGCATGCGATTGAATGGATCAAACTGCCCATGAATTTGAGCCTGTCACTATCCTAAATTTGAGTATTTGTACTAACTATTAGCAATTTGTTGATCCTGTGCGAAGCATATTTAGGAACCCGGTCTTGTTCTTTATCTGCTGACTGAACCATGCGTGTCCCAATCGAAGTTTAGTTTATCTTTATCATCCACATTGCCTTGCCCTTGTCATCTAAAGCATACAACATATCATCAGTTTTCTTTGGCAGTCGACTCATGCATTCATCTAAGGTTTAGCTGATTCTGTATGCATCAGACTGTATAATTTAAACATACTAGATATTTGTTTGATCAGTTAATTTATTGATGGATGTTTGTGTTACCCACAGGGAATTTCATTGGGCCAAACAATTTCTCAAAGTAATGCCACATTACTGGGAGCAGGACTTCAGCATCATCTTGTACACTTGACCGCACCTGACTATCAAAATACATCAAAAAGTTTTTTTTTAATCAACGGAGACTGAACTCTGAATGCCATTCTATATAGACATTGCTCTGCTTACAAGATGTTTTAAATGTCAGAATTAAACTCACGCACAGTGAGAACTAAATACAAAGGCATTTAAAAAGCATTAAACACGGTGTGCTTAGTCTATTGCAGTGCTCTCTCGTCTGAGAAGAGAGAGAGAGAGAGAGTATATTGGTATGGGCCAAGGTCTCTAGTGAGCAAAGAGAGAGAGAGAGAGAGAGAGAGAGAGTGAGAGAGAGAGAGAGAGAGACGGAGGGGGAACGCATGGTCATTTCAGCTATTTTGGGCAGACTAATGTGTCTGAACTGCATGTGTGCATGCATGCGTCTGTGTGTCTGCATTCGCGTCTGTGCATTGGTGGCCCGTGCGCCACGCAGCATGTGTGTGTGTAAGCAAATGCAAGAATTCTGTCCAGGAGACGTGTCATTATGTTTTCATTGAAAATCAATCCAGGCCCACCACCTTGGCGTGCCGGCGGCAGACGTCAACAATACCGGCACGGTGGCCCCGAGATGTGTGTGCATGTCTGGCGGACTGCTTGGTCACGTGGGACCACGCGTTGCCTGACGGGAACGGAAATGGCCAATTACAAGTGATGGCTCGCTCAGCATGGGTCCGTGTCGATCGTTTAGGCCACCCTTGTCGTCACCCTTGTCAATCGTTTAGATCACACTCGTTGTCACTGTAGTGGTCGATCGGTCACCCTCATCGATCGTTTAGGTCTTGCATATCGATCGTTAGAGTTTTGGCTGCTTGTCCAGACCCCATATGTCGTCCCTGCAGGCCCCCCACCTCCCCTCCATTGCTGAGCATTTGGGTTACCTTTGTCTATTGTGTTCAAGTATCCTTGTCAATTGTTCAGGTCCCACTCTGTGCCCCCTTGATTTTTTGAGTCACCCATGTCCTTTCGCTTAGGTTACCTATGTTGCCTCCCTTGTCGATCACTTGGTCACCCATATTGCCTCCCTTGTTGATAGTTTAGCTTACTCATGTTGCCTTCCATGTCAATTGTTTGGTTACTCATGTTATCTCATTTGTCAATTGTTTGGGTTACTCTTGTTGCCTTCCTTGTCAGTTGTTTGGGTTACTCATGTTGCCTCCCTTGTCAATCATTTACGGGTTGCTTTTCCATTCCCTTATTGATCATTTGGCCCAGTCTTGTCAATGTTTAGGTCGCCATTTGTCGACTGTTTAAATAATGACTTCTTGATAGTTGGGGCTGCCCTTGTCTATCATTAGATCAGTAGGTGTAGATTGTTGGGTCAGCATTTGTCAATAAGTAAGACCACCCTGTTGCCCCTCAAATCAACATTTGTTTATTGTTCAATCACAGCCGTTGATAAATCAAACCATTCTTGGTGATCGATAGTCAGCAGTTATTGATTGTTACGTCACCGTTGTCGCTCATTTGAGTTACTGTTTCTCGATTATTTAGGTCAGCCTTGATAATCGATTAGGTCACACTTTCGAGCATGTATCTTTCACCAGCTGAATTGCTGACACTTCCTCTGGTTGTATGCTAACTCAAACAAGCTTAAAACAGAAAATACAGAAGACTGAGATAAAAGAAGAGAAGAGAGAGAGAGAGAGAGAGAGAGAGAGAGAGAGAGAGAGAGAGAGAGAGAAAGGAGAGAGAGAGAGAGAGAAGAGAGAGAGAGAGAGAGAAGAGAGAGACGCAAAGAGGGAGTCCAAAGGCAATGTAAACGTCGCTTACTTGTAACATGTTCGCTTTGGTAGGTATTTCAATTGAGTACAAATTATTTCTAATCCGACCAAGTGTTGTGAAAGTTCCAGGATATATGAAACCTGATGATCTACTTTTGGGGTGGCTAGCATTTTGAGGAGTCACTTTTCCAAAAGACAAAACATAGCCTCGTATAACACCATTAAAACCAATATTAATACCAAAATAAATGACAAATAAAGAATAATTGCATTACTTTATGGCTCATGTGTTGTGCTCCGTGAACACATTAATGCGCAAATCGAGTTAAAAAATAGGGAGTGGGTATACGAAAACAGTGGCACTCGCTCGTTGTGGTCAGCATCGGAGCAACAAGAAGAGAGAAGAAGAGAGAGAGATGAGAGAGAGAAGAGAGAGAGAGAGAGAGAGAGAGAGAGAGAGAGACAGACAACAGACAGACAGACGACAGAGAAAGAGAAAGAAAAGACAAACAGGCAGACAGACAGAGACAGAGCAAGATACAAGACAGAAAGACAGAGACAGAGAGATATAGAGACAGAGACGGCATTACTATGGCTTTGGAGCTACATAGATGTGTCACGCAGTCACAGATGTAAAGTATTGCATTGAATTGGCCTTGTATATGTATTTGATAAATCACCCACCCACACACACACACACACACATATAAGCGCGCGCACGCACTCATGCATACACACACACACACACAACACACACGCACCACACACACACACACACACACAACACACACACACACACACACACACACACACACACACACATACACACACACGCACGCAGAGGAGGGATGGGAGGGGGAGAGAAGGGGCCGAGGAAGTAGGAAGGAGAGGGATAGATACAAAAGTATTAAAAAGAAAAGTGAATAAATAAATGAATAAATAAAATAAAAGAAAATAGAAAGAAAAAAAGACAGGCGACTGGAGCTAAACCTACCAGAAACTCCTGGCAAAAGATATAGGCTCTCGAACGATCATTCCAGTAGGCGCTAGGCTCTACGTCACGAAGAGGCCACTGATGCAGACCAGCCATGCACAGTAAGTACTAAAGGGAAAGGAATGATAGTCATTGTCCACCTGATTTGGCTCGGGAAAAAAAGTACAGAGAATTGCTACGCTTTTCATTGATACCAGCTAGATTTCTGGTGCCCAGTTTCTGAATCAGGTGAGACTCCATACCCTTCCTGTCTCTAGAGTCACTAGTTTTCATGAGCCACAAGCCCTTCACTCTTGCATTGTGTGCGGAATGGCTGTGGAGGTTGAAGTGCTTGGCTACTGGTTTGTCCCTGTTGTATTTAATGTCAGCGAGGTGTTCCTTGAATCTGACAGTCAAAGTGCGTCCGGTCTCGCCGATGTAAAGTTCAAAGCAAACGGTGCAGTGGATGATGTAGATCAGGTTAGTGGTTTGGCAGTTGAAGAATTTGGAGACCAAGGATGTGCTTGCGTCACGCTCTGCATTGTGTGTGTGTGTGTGTGTGTGTGTGTGTGTGTGTGTGTGTGTGTGTGTGTGTGTGTGTGTGTTTTCGTTTTTTTGTTTGTTTGAGCAACCTCCATGTTTTCACATTTTTTACATTTTTTTCCCTTTTGGTAAGTCTTCCTTCCTCCTAATGTTTCCCAATTTTTTGTGTTGTTGTTGCTTCATCGACTTTCAATAATCATGCAAATCTATACGTTCTACTACCGATTGACATTTTCTTTTCTTTTTTTTTTTCTTTTTTTGTTTGATACAAAGCGTCTGGCTGACAGTTTCATTCTGTTTCTTACAGCACAGAAAAAGGAAGTGAGAGAAAGAAAGAGAGAAAAACAAGACAGACAGATAAAGGAGAAAGAGAAAAAGCAAAAGAGATGAAGCGGTCGAAAAGAGAGTGGGTGTGGATTGGGACTTGGGGATGAGATTGGAAGGAGCTGGGAGGGAGGGGGGTGCCGCTCTATCTTATCACCAAGTTTCGTTACAATCAGTGTGTGTGTGTGTGTGTGTGTGTGTGTGTGTGTGTGTGTGTGTGCGTGTGTGTGTGTGTGTGTGTGTGTGTGTGTGTGTGTGTGTATGCGCGCGCTTAGTAATCTTGCTCACCAACAGTTAAGGAAGCACAAGTGGGTCAAAACATAATCTGCTCAGCTAAGGTGGTAAGCCATTTAACGAAGACTGGAGAATCACGACGACCGCAGTTTGCTCTATTCCTCTAACTTGGTTTAGGTAGCCGACCATCGTAGCTGAATCAAAACCTTCATGATCAATTCATTTAGTTTGGTCGTAGGCAAAGGCTTCATGATCAATTCATTTAACTTGGTCGTAGGCAAAGGCTTCATGATCAATTCATTTAGCATGGTCGTAGGCAAAGGCTTCATGATCAATTCATTTAGCTTGGTCGTAGGCGAAGGGTTTGACCTGAAGAGCCGCTACATTATCCGGGTTGATCTCAAACATCTGATCGGGAGCAAATATGCAGTCATCTATGTGTTGCTTTGATTTTTCCTTTATCCTAGATCGCCCTAGACATGTTACTGCCA
>CM031597.1:117487876-117500252 GCA_018398815.1 Conus ventricosus | reverse complement strand
CAATATGTAAATTCGACTGCACTGAGATTCAATTCCATACATTAAACAATCCACAGAGACTGACTTCGAATGGCATTCTTGAGAGACATTACAAATACATAAAATAGCGTGTTTTGCTTTGCTTGCTGAATGTTTAAATGTCGGAGCAGGCTAAAATTTTATAGAGTTGAAAAATACTTACCAAGGCATTCCATGGAAACTAAGGGCGTGCTAGTCAATTACATGATCCTTCACCAAAGAGAGAGAGAGAGAGAGAGAGAGAGAGAGAGAGAGAGAGTTCACTGATCTGGCATGTCTCTAATGAAGGAGAGGAGGATGAAGAAAGGGATGGGGGAAACGTAAGGTTATTTCAACTATTTTTGGCTGAAGAGCTGTTCAAAATTGTGCCGAGTGTGTGTATGCGTGGTCTGTACGTGTGTGTGTGTGTGTGTGTGTGTAGTGTGTGTGTGTGTGTGTGTGTGTCTGTCTGTCTGTGCGACGGCGGCATGTGCGCCGCACGGCATGTGTGTGTAAGCAAATGCAAGAATTCTGTCCAGGAGACGTGTCATTATGTTTTCATTGAAAATCAATCCAGGCCCACCACCTTGGCGTGCCGGCGGCAGACGTCAACAATACCGGCACGGTGGCCCCGAGGTGGGGTGTGCATGTCTGGCGGACTGCTTGGTCACGTGGGACCACGCATTGCCTGACGGGAACGGAAATGGCCAATTAGAAATGATGGCTCGTTCAGCATGGGCCCTTGTCGATCGTTTAGGCCACCCTTGTCGTCACTCTTTTCAGTCATTTAGATCACACTTGTTGTCACTCTTATCGATCGTTTAGGTCACTTTTATCGATCATTTAGGTCACCCTTATCGATCGTTTAGATCAACCTTCTCGATTGTTTAGGTCAAGCTTGTTGCTCATTTAAACCTCCCTCATGTCACCCCCCCATCCTCTAACCTCTGTGCATTGTCCATTGTTTTGGGTCGTCTTTGTTGATAGTGTTCAATCATCCCTCTGATTGTTTCAGTCCTGATCAGTCACTGCCCTCCTCATCCTCTCCCTTTTCCCTAACCACCCTTCCCCTTCCCCCTCCCCTCCTTTATCAACTGTTTGACTTAACTTTGTCAATCGTTCAGGTCCCAGTTTGTCTCCCCTCTTGACTGTTTGAGTCACCCTTGGCCATCGTTTTGATCAGCCATGTTGCCTCTCTTGCTCATTGCTTGGGTCATCCATTTGCCTCCCTTGTCAAATTTTTTTTTGTTGGGGGGGGGGGGGGGGGGGGTAACCTTGTTGCCTCCCTGTCAATTTCTTTTGTAACCTAAGTTGCGTTCCTCATCGGTTTCCTGGGTCACCCTCGTTCATCGTTAAGGTCACCCATGTCTCCATCGTCGATTATGTACGTGTCCCTTGATTTGACCCTCGTTGATCGTTTAGGTCATTCCTGATGGATGATTTATTTTTACTACGTCAACCTCTTGTTGACTGTTCAGGTAATCATTTTCGTTGATCGTTTTGTCCGCCCTTATATCGTCAAGTCAACAGTCTTTTTTTTAGATCAGCAGTTGTTGATTCGTTAGGCTGCCCTTATGGTTGTTAGGTCAGCAGGTGTTGTCGATAATCTAGGCTGACCAGTTGTTTGGTCAGCAGTTGTTGGAAGTATGGGTTGGTTTGTCAATTGTAAGGTCGTCATTTGTTAATAAATTAGATTGTTCTTGTCAATTGTTATGTCAGCAGTCGTTGTTAGTTCGGGACACTTTTGTCAATTGTTTGGTCACCGGTTCTTGATAGCCATTTCACGATTGTAAGGTCAGCAAGTTGATCGTTAAATCATCAGCTGTCAATCGTTTAAGCCTGCCTTGACGATCGGCAGTTCTACCATTATTGATTGTTACGTCAGCAGTTGTCCATTGTTTAAGGCACAATTGAGGATTGTTTGGGCCATGAGTTGATCGTTTGTGTCACCCTTCTTGATTATTTAGGTCAACCTCTTTGATCGCTTATATAACGCTTTTAATGTGTACATGCCACGAGCTGGATCGTACCCTCTTTTCTGGCTGTACGCTTCCTCGACGAGATGGAAGCACAACACCAACAGGCTGAGATCAAAGGGTGAAAAGGAGGACAGGAGACATGGAGAGACACAAAGAGAGATGTGTGAAGGCCATGGAAAAGTTGTGTCATCGTAAAACGTTCGCGTTATGAGGTAATTCAATTTCATGCGCATTATTTCTAGCCCAGCTAAATACTGTAACAATTTCAGGCCAAAAAACCCAAATGACCTTCTATGGTTGGCTGCGTGTTTGGATGAAGGTCACATCTTCGAAATTATGAATATATAGTAAGAATACCGTGCACATCAATATTCATGCCTAAAGTAAATTTCAGTGAAGACTCTTCTGGTTAATGAAAGTATTAATGCACAAAATCGAGTCCAGCATATAAGACTAGATATGAGAAAACACATGTATAAGTCAAACTCCAAGCAAGAGAGAGAGACAGACAGACAGACAGACAGATAGAGAGAGAGAGAGAGAGAGAGAGAGAGAGAGAGAGAAGAGAGAGAGAGAGAGAGAGAGAGAGAGGAGAGGTTCGTGAATCATGGTGTGAGCCCAGTGTAAAGTGTTAACGGCCACAAAACAGCAAAAGGCGTTATCATATGTCTGCTTCCATGTTTCCGCAAGACAGGCTTAGGAGTTCCTCCCTTTTTAGTCTTTTTTTTCACATAATGTATTTCTCATCGAACCTCTCTTCTACATGAACTTCAGGCCGCTTTCCATGGCAGAGTGTTGCAGCCCATTGTGCTGAGAATTTCAGATCGTTCCAGAATGGCATGCATGCACACCAAACACTTGATTTGGTCTTGCTGCACACCAAACACTTGATTTTGTCTTGCTGCACACCGAACACTTGATTTTGTCAGGCTGAATACGAAACACTTGATGTTGTCTTGCTGCACACCGAACACTTGATGTTGTCATGCTGCACACCAAACACTTGATGTTGTCAGGCTGAATACCAAGCACTTGATGTTGTCTTGCTGCACACCAAACACTTGATGTTGTCAGGCTGAATACCAAACACTTGATGTTTGTCATGCTGCACACCAAACACTTGATGTTGTCTTGCTGCACACCAAACACTTGATGTTGTCATGCTGCACCCCAAACACTTGATGTTGTCATGCTGCACACCAAACACTTGATGATTGTCTTGCTGCACACCAAACACTTGATGTTGTCATGCTGCACACCAAACACTTGATGTTGTCTTGCTGCACACCAAACACTTGATGTTGTCATGCTGCACACCAAACACTTGATGTTGTCTTGCTGCACACCAAACACTTGATGCTGTCTTGCTGCACACCAAACACTTGATGTTGTCATGCTGCACACCAAACACTTGATGTTGTCTTGCTGCACACCAAACACTTGATGTTGTCATGCTGCACACCAAACACTGATGTTGTCATGCTGCACACCAAACACTTGATGTTGTCTTGCTGCACACCAAACACTTGATGTTGTCTTGCTGCACACCCAAACACTTGATGTTGTCATGCTGCACACCAAACACTTAATGTTTCTTGCGCACACCAAACACTTGATGTTGTCTTGCTGCACACCAAACACTTGATGTTGTCAGCTGCACACCAACCCACTTGATGTTGTCATGCTGCACACCAACCCTTGCAGTTGTCTTGCTGCACTCCAAACACTTGGTTTTGGCATGTGCTGTACACAGTACACTTACTTTTATCGTACTCGAACACATGATTTGTTGTTCACAGTTTAAACAAATCGATTCTCAGTATCATAGATCAATATAACTAGGTGAACAGCATGTGGAGAATACGCCTCCTCTATCTCCCTTCATCTCCTCCTCCCCCCCCCCCCCCCCCCCCCCCCCCCCCCCCCCCCCCCTCCCGACACGCACCACCACTTCAATACTTTCGACCTTCCCTCTTTCTCTTTTCTCTGCAATAGCCGGGCATCGTTATATTGATGTTGTCTTGCTGCACACCAAACACTTGATGTTGTCTTGCTGCACACCAAACACTTGATGTTGTCATGCTGCACATGATGTTGATATGCGCATGTCCAGCGAGGAGGCTGCCTGGTTTTTGGAGCTCCCGTTTTAAATTCATTTTTACATCTTTTAACGCCTTGCATCTTTTACTCATACGAGTATCCGTGAATTTTAAAATTCAGCACTGTTAGCTGTTGGTAGTTTAACGCTTATTTCTCTTCTCTTTTTTTAACGAAATTGTGTTTTAAACCCTTTCAGGTAAGGTGAGTCTTTCTTCTTTGGCTTTTCAAGATGGCTACCGGCGTGTTGTTCCTCGGCTTCGTTAAAAGTTTTCTATTTTTCCTTGCTGTTTCCACATGTGACAGGAACAACAATATCCCTAGCACTCAGTTTAATTTGAAATTTTTAGATGTAGACGTAGACGCCTTTAGTTCCATTTTTGCAGGTTTTAAAACTTTGTGCAACCTGAACCATGTTAGTCTCCTGTGTGCACCTGTGCCGAGTACTGTTCTCACGTCTATTACTAGGCCCAGATTTGAACCCCTGATTTCAATTAACATCAGAAATAGTACAGTGATAAGGAATTGTTTGAATAAAAGAGTTAGACATAGAGGAGTTAAATCATGGCTTTTAAGCCTTATCCTGCTATCGGAGACATTGAACTCAATCCTGGTCCGTCCACCAAAGTAAAATATCCATGCGGAGTTTGCAATTTGAGAGTCACATGGAAACATAAAGCAGTTGCCTGTGACGTCTGCAATACATGTATCACACTAAATGTATGTTAATGAATTCAGCAGTTTATGAAGCATTATGCAATAGTGATATATCTTGGACTTGTTTTACCTGCGGGCTTCCAAACTTTAGTTCGAGACTTTTTGAAGATTCTATTGAAGACTGCAGCTCAGAAAGCAACCGTTTTGACCCTATCTCACCAGACCGATCCCCAAAAGAAAACTTGAAATTTTGTCCTAAGTTTGCATCCACCCCTGATTCTAAAACTGATAAAATCCCAATAATAAAGTGCAACTGAACCCCAAATCATTAAGAGAAAAAGATAAACTTAAATACATAGTCGTAAATTTTCAATCTCTTATCAAGAAAAAGGAAGAACTCAGTAATTTAGTCACCGAAAAAAACATTGATGTTGTAATTGGAACAGAAACTTGGCTAGAAACTGGAACATCCAGCAGTGAACTTCTAATGGAGGATTTTAATATTTTATAGAAAGGACAGACTTGGAAAAAGAGGTGGGGGAGTCTTGATTGCCATTAGGAAGAACTTAGCCAGTGAGTTTTTATATCAAGGCAAAAATAGTGAACGTTTATTTTGTAGGATTAATTTTAAGAATAAGAGACCTGTCATTGTTGGATCAGTTTACAGACCTCCAGACTCAGATGAAAATGTATGTTCGTCTATCTGCAGAGACATTTCTAACATTGTTTTGGCAAATAGGAAGGCAATATTATGGATGGTGGAGACTTTAACTTACCAGATATTGATTGGGGTGAAGATGCTATACTTGGTAATCAATACAGTAAAAATATTAATACTCAGTTTTTTGATACCACCAAAGACCTTGGATTAGTGCAGTCAGTTGAAGCACCAACTCGTGGTAAGGCATTCCTGGATTTATTTTTTACCATTGTCCAGGCGCTTTAGGCAATCAGGAATTAATTGCAGGCCTGGGTGATCATGACATAATTCTCTTAGAGAGCAACTTTCAACCCTTTCGAAGAAAACCCCCTAAACGTACATCAGACTCTGGAACCAAGCAGATTTACCAAAATGCGCAGGGATACTCATGATTTCAGTCGTCTTTTTTGAGGTCCCATAGTGTTAAAGATAATGTCAGTGACCTTTGGAAGTGTATAAAAACTAACTTGGAATTTATTATGGATGACAACATACCTACTAAAATAACTTCAAGCAAGAACCACCAGCCATGGATTACTACAAAAACTAAACGTTTGTTGAGAAGGAAACATCGTTTCTTTAAGAAATTGAAACTACATCCTAATTCAGAAAGATTACTGGTTAGGTATAAACATATTAAGAGAAGGTGTCAGAGAGAATGTAGGCTTGCTCACTCCAATTATGTTAATTCGATGATTTCAGAAGGTGATCATCAAAACAAGAAATTATGGTCTTACATAAGGAGTAAGAGACAGGACAACATTGGGATTCCAAGACCTGAGAAACAACCAGAATAACCTTAATACAGGACCCTGAAGGGAAAGCAAACTTACTAAACAAGCAGTTTTGTTCAGTTTTCTCAAATCCCAAACCTTTAATTAACGTTAGACTAAAGGATGATGATAAACTCCTGAAATGCAAAACATTAAAGTAAACAAAGCAGGAGTATTTAAGTTACTGACCAACATCAATGAAAACAAAGCTACTGGTCCCGATGGCGTTCTTGGCAAGCTCTTAAAATTATGTGCCAATGAATTGAGTGAGGTATACCAACTACTTTACCAAGCTTCACTGGACCAGGGAGTAATACCTGATGAGTGGCGAGATGCGAGCATTGTTCCCTTATTCAAAAAGGGTGACAAAACAAAAGCAGAGAACTATAGACCTCTTTCATCCATATCAGCTAAATTACTTGAACACATAATATATAGTAGCATAATGGACCATCTTGACAAATATGACTTCTTAAATAACGCCCAGCATGGTTTTCGACAGCGAAAGAGTTGTGAGACTCAACTTATAACAACTCTCAATGATTTTAATAGCTGTCTTAACAACAGACAGCAAATAGATGCAATTTTATTAGACTTTTCTAAAGCCTTTAATAAGGTTGACCATGAGGGCCTGCTGCTTAAATTAGAACATATCGGCATTGGCGGTTCTTTGCTAAAATGGGCTAGATCATTTCTCGTTGGGAGAACGCAGAAAGTTGTTGTGGAAGGGTCGTCATCCCATTGTAAACCAGTCTTGTCAGGTGTACCACAGGGAACTGTTCTGGGGCCCTGTTTTTTCTTAATTTATATAAATGACATAAGTAGAAATCTCTCTCCTGGAACTACTATAAGGCTTTTTGCAGATGACAGCTTAGTATATAGAACAATCAGAAGCAAGAATGATACACGCATTCTACAAGAAGATCTAAACGCTATACAAGAGTGGGAAAGAACTTGGAAAATGGAATTTCATCCCCAAAAGTGCAATGTTGCGTATATGTAACAAACGCTCACCAATTAGATCAGATTATTCTATCCATAATACTATTCTTAAAGAAACTAATGCTGCAAAATATTTAGGCGTGATTATAGATAGTCGTCTCAAATGGAAAGAACATTACAATTTAGAATGTAAGAAAGCAAATAACATCTTAGCTTTCTTATACAGGAATATCAATGACTGCCCCCAAAGGTTAAAGACGACTGCTACAAAACACTGGTTAGGCCAGTACTGGAATATGGTTGCTCAGTTTGGGATCCTTACCATCTAAAGGACATTGATAACCTCGAAAAGATTTCAGAAGAGAGCAGCACGGTTCGTAACAGGGAACCACATCAGAGAAAAGGGGAATACTAGGAAGAACATGAGGAAATTAGAATGGAAACCCTTAGAAGAGAGAAGAGCTTTTATCAAACTTAACATCTTCTTCAAGGCAGAGCTAAAGTAATTGATATTCCAATGGAACAACTAGCATTGAATAAAAGTAGCACCAGGAGTGGCGGTCAATGTTATACCATTACCTGCATCAAATATTGACAGCCACTTACATTCTTTTTATCCCAGTTCTGTACGGCTGTGGAACTCACTGCCGGGTGCCATCAAGATTGCCACAAATGCAATCTCATTTAAAAAAACAAATTGATTCGACAGTTTTGAGATCTGCATATTGACGATTTTCTATTTTTACTTCCCCAGATATTTTACTATTACCTGGCCTGAATTTGGCCATTGCTTTTAACTTCTTGAATATCGAGTGCGAGCCCTTGTTGCCAAATTTGCTCCAGGGGCCAACAGTCTGAGTCGCACTGTTTTATGTTATTTTAATTTACTTTTTAACATGCGCGCTGCGACCTACTCGTTTTTGAGTGAACCAGTATTTTAGGAAGAAGAAGAAGAAGTATTGTTCCAGAAATGACCGCTGCAGGCCCCGACTGTTGTTGTTATCGACAGATTCTGCAAGGGAACCTAGGACCTGTATCTGTCCAAGATGTAGTTGTGCCTGCACTAAACGTCGTGCTGCAGACTAAACGCTTTCCTTTTATCTCTTCGTTTCAAGTAAAATCATTCCTCACATTGTCTGCTTCGACACACACCATACAACGCACTTGCATGTTGGGTGTGTACCATTGACAGATAATGCACATCCCATTACGTCGTTTCTACATCTGTGAACTCCTGATTCGGTTCTCAGCAGCAAAACTACAGTAATGGTCGTAAAAGCACCGACAGAGATGCAGTGATATTTGCGAGAGAGAGAGAGAGAGAGAGAGAGAGAGAGAGAGAGAGAGAGATTCATATTCCGATCATTTCTTCAGATAGACGCTGCAGAACTGATGGCTCGCTCAGCATGGGTCCTTGTCGTTTGTTTAAGCCACTCTTGTCGTCACCTTGTCAATCCTTTAGATCACACTTGTTGTCACTCTAGTGAATCGATCAGTTACCTTTATCGATCGTTTAGGTCACTTTTCTCGATCGTTTAGGTCACACGTCTCAATCGTTTAGGTCACTCTTCTCGATCGTTCCGGTCAACCTTGTTGCTCATCTAGGCCTCCCCGAAGTCACCCCCACCCACCCTTCACCTCTGTGCACTGACTACTGTTTGGATCGTCTTTGCTGATCGTGTTCAATCATCCACTCGATTGGTTATGCCCTGATCAATCACCCCCTCCCTACCATTCCCTTTCTCCCTCCGCACCCGTCCCCTTCTCCCTCTTCCCTCGTCAACTGTGTGACGTACATCATTCAGATCCCACTCTGTCGCCCCTCTTGATTGTTTAAGTCATCTTTATCTGCCGTTTTGATCATCACTGTTGCCTCTCTTGTTGATTGCTTGGGTCACCCATATTGCCTCCCTTGTCGATTTTGGGGGTTAACCATGTTGCATCTCTGTCATTCTTTTAGGTCACCTAATTTGGTCACCTATCGATTGCTCCGGTCACCCTCGTCCATCTCGACGGTCGGCCATGTCCCCATCGTTGATTATTTAAGTGTCCCTTGATTTCTCATTGTTGACCATTTTGAGTCATTCTTATTGATGGCTTAGGTTTTATCCAAGTCGGTCGTTCATGTTCCGTCTTGTTCTCTGTTCAGGTTATTATTTGTAGATAGTTTAGCCCGAAACCTTTACCGTTAGGTCAACTGTCATTTTTTACATCAGCAATCGTTGATTCGTTTAGGCTGCCTTATTGATTGTTTGGTCAGCAGCTGTAGACTGTCAATTCATCAGTTGGTAAGTTAGGCTGTTCATGTCAATTGTTAGGTCAGCAGTTGTTAGTTTGGGCCGTGTTTGTTGATTGTAAGTTCATCAATTGTTAATGAATCAGGACTGTCTTGTCAATTATTAAGTCAGCATTTTATACGTTTGGGCCGCTTTGTCGTTTGTTTGGTCAGCAGTTCTCAATAGCCATCGCACGATTGTAAGTTCAGCAGTTGTTGATTGTCTGTTTAATTTACTTTTAATTGATAGGAAGTCGCAGACAATGAACAGACATAATCTTTAAGTCTAAATTGTGTCATTACACATTTTGAATAGCTTTACATTTTTGTAATGATACGTCTATTCGCATGCGTTTGAATGGATCAAACTGCCCATGAATTTGAGCCTGTCACTATCCTAAATTTGAGTATTTGTACTAACTATTAGCAATTTGTTGATCCTGTGCGATGCATATTTAGGAACCCGGTCTTGTTCTTTATCTGCTGACTGAACCATGCGTGTCCAATGGGAAGTTTAGTTTATCTTTATCATCCACATTGCCTTGCCCTTGTCATCTAAAGCATACAAACATATCATCAGTTTTCTTTGGCAGTCGACCATGCATTCATCTAAGGTTTAGCTGATTCTGTATGCATCAGACTGTATAATTTAAACATACTAGATATTTGTTTGATCAGTTAATTTATTGATGGATGTTTGTGTTACCCACAGGGAATTTCATTGGGCCAAACAATTTCTCAAAGTAATGCCACATTACTGGGAGCAGGACTTCAGCATCATCTTGTACACTTGACCGCACCTGACTATCAAAATACATCAAAAAGTTTTTTTTTAATCAACGGAGACTGAATCTGAATGCCTTCTATATAGACATTGCTCTGCTTACAAGATGTTTAAATGTCAGAATTAAACTCACGCACAGTGAGAACTAAATACAAAGGCATTTAAAAAGCATTAAACACGGTTTTGCTTAGTCTATTGCAGTGCTCTCTCGTCTGAGAAAGAGAGAGAGAGAGAGAGTATATTGGTATGGGCCAAGGTCTCTAGTGAGCAAGAGAGAGAGAGAGAGAGGAGAGAGGAGAGAGAGGAGAGAGAGAGAGAGAGAGACGGAGGGGGAACGCATGGTCATTTCAGCTATTTTGGGCAGGGCTAATGTGTCTGAACTGCATGTGTGCATGCATGCGTCTGTGTGTCTGCATTCGCGTCTGTGCATTGGTGGCCCGTGCGCCACGCAGCATGTGTGTGTGTAAGCAAATGCAAGAATTTCTGTCCAGGAGACGTGTCATTATGTTTTCATTGAAAATCAATCCAGGCCCACCACCTTGGCGTGCCGGCGGCAGACGTCAACAATACCGGCACGGTGGCCCCGAGATGTGTGTGCATGTCTGGCGGACTGCTTGGTCACGTGGGACCACGCGTTGCCTGACGGGAACGGAAATGGCCAATTACAAGTGTGGCTCGCTCAGCATGGGTCCGTGTCGATCGTTTAGGCCACCCTTGTCGTCACCCTTGTCAATCGTTTAGATCACACTCGTTGTCACTGTAGTGGGTCGATCGGTCACCCTCATCGATCGTTTAGGTCTTGCATATCGATCGTTAGAGTTTTGGCTGCTTGTCCAGGACCCCATATGTCGTCCCTGCAGGCCCCCACCCCCCCTCCCTTGCTGAGCATTTGGGTTACCTTTGTCTATTGTGTTCAAGTATCCTTGTCAATTGTTCAGGTCCACTCTGTGCCCCCTTGATTTTTTGAGTCACCCATGTCTTTCGCTTAGGTTACCTATGTTGCCTCCCTTGTCGATCACTTGGTCACCCATATTGCCTCCCCTTTTTGATAGTTTAGCTTACTCATGTTGCCTTCCATGTCAATTGTTTGGGTTACTCATGTTATCTCATTTGTCAATTGTTTGGGTTACTCTTGTTGCCTTCCTTGTCAGTTGTTTGGGTTACTCATGTTGCCTCCCTTGTCAATCATTTACGGGTTGCTTTTCCATTTCCCTTATTGATCATTTTGGGCCCAGTCTTGTCAATGTTTAGGTCGCCATTTGTCGACTGTTTAAATAATGACTTCTTGATAGTTGGGGCTGCCCTTGTCTATCATTAGATCAGTAGGTGTAGATTGTTGGGTTTAGCATTGTCAATAAGTAAGACCACCCTTGTTGCCCTCAAATCAACATTTGTTTATTGTTCAATCGCAGCCGTTGATAAATCAAACCATTCTTGGTGATCGATAGGTCAGCAGTTATTGATTGTTACGTCACCGGTTGTCGCTCATTTGAGTTACTGTTCTCGATTATTTAGGTCAGCCTTGATAATCGATTAGGTCACACTTTCGAGCATGTATCTTTCACCAGCTGAATTGCTGACACTTCTCTGGTTGTATGCTAACTCAAACAAGCTTAAAACAGAAAATACAGAGAGACTGAGATAAAGAAGAGAGGGGAGAGAGAGAGAGGAGAGAAGAGAGAGAGAGAGAGAGAGAGAGAGAGAGAGAGAAAGAGAGAGAGAGAGAGAGAGAGAGAGAGAGAGAGAGAGAGAGAGAGACGCAAAGAGGGAGGTCCAAAGGCAATGAAACGGCTTACTTGTAAATGTTCGCTTTGGGAGGATTTCAATTGAGTACAAATTATTTCTAATCCGACAAGTGTTGTGAAAGTCAGGGATATATGAAACCTGATGATCTACTTTTGGGGTGGCTAGGCATTTTAGGGAGGTCATTTCCAAAAGACAAAACATAGCCTCGTTAACACCATTAAAACCAATATTAATACAAAATAAATGACAAATAAAGAATAATGCATTACTTTTGGCTCATGTGTTGTGCTCCGTGAACCATTAATGCGCAAATCGAGTTAAAAAAATAGGAGTGGGTATACGAAAACAGTGGCACTCGCTCGTTGTGGGCAGATCGGAGCAACAGAAGGGGGAGAGAGAAGAGAGAGGGGAAGAGAGAGAGGAAGA
>CM031597.1:117472509-117482509 GCA_018398815.1 Conus ventricosus | reverse complement strand
TGGTCTTGTCTGACTATATTCAAGATAAAAAAAAGGCTGTGGAAGTCTTGATATGTATTTGTTACTGTTCGTCCGTGGTCTTGTCTGACTATATTCAAGATAAAAAAAAGGCTGTGGAAGTCTTGATTTGTATTTGTTACTGTTCGTCCGTGGTCTTGTCTGACTATATTCAAGATAAAAAAAAAGGCTGTGGAAGTCTTGGTTTGTGTTTGTTACTGTTCGTCCTGGTCTTGTCTGACTATATTCAAGATAAAAAAAAGGCTGTGGAAGTCTTGGTTTGTATTTGTTACTGTTGGTCCGTGGTCTTGTCTGACTATATTCAAGATAAAAAAAAGGCTGTGGAAGTCTTGATTTGTATTTGTTACTGTTCGTCCGTGGTCTTGTCTGACTATATTCAAGATAAAAAAAAAGGCTGTGGAAGTCTTGGTTTGTATTTGTTACTGTTCGTCCGTGGTCTTGTCTGACTATATTCAAGATAAAAAAAAAGGCTGTGGAAGTCTTGATTTGTATTTGTTACTGTTCGTCCGTGGTCTTGTCTGACTATATTCAAGATAAAAAAAAGGCTGTGGAAGTCTTGATTTGTATTTGTTACTGTTCGTCCGTGGTCTTGTCTGACTATATTCAAGATATAAAAAAAAAGGCTGTGGAAGTCTTGATTTGTATTTGTTACTGTTCGTCCGTGGTCTTGTCTGACTATATTCAAGATAAAAAAAAAGGCTGTGGAAGTCTTGATTTGTATTTGTTACTGTTCGTCCGTGGTCTTGTCTGACTATATTCAAGATAAAAAAAAAGGCTGTGGAAGTCTTGATATGTATTTGTTACTGTTCGTCCGTGGTCTTGTCTGACTATATTCAAGATAAAAAAAAGGCTGTGGAAGTCTTGATTTGTATTTGTTACTGTTCGTCCGTGGTCTTGTCTGACTATATTCAAGATAAAAAAAAAGGCTGTGGAAGTCTTGGTTTGTGTTTGTTACTGTTCGTCCGTGGTCTTGTCTGACTATATTCAAGATAAAAAAAAGGCTGTGGAAGTCTTGGTTTGTATTTGTTACTGTTGGTCCGTGGTCTTGTCTGACTATATTCAAGATAAAAAAAAGGCTGTGGAAGTCTTGATTTGTATTTGTTACTGTTCGTCCGTGGTCTTGTCTGACTATATTCAAGATAAAAAAAAAGGCTGTGGAAGTCTTGGTTTGTATTTGTTACTGTTCGTCCGTGGTCTTGTCTGACTATATTCAAGATAAAAAAAAGGCTGTGGAAGTCTTGGTTTGTATTTGTTCATTTCTTCGGTTGTTGTTGCTGTGTCGATGTGTCCAGTACAGTTTATAAAGGCAAGCCTGTGTGTAGATGTGTCCAGTACAGTGTATAAAGGCAAGCCTGTGTGTAGATGTGTCCAGTACAGTGTATAAAGGCAAGCCTGTGTGTAGATGTGTCCAGTACAGTGTATAAAGGCAAGCCTGTGTGTAGATGTGTCCAGTACAGTGTATAAAGGCAAGCCTGTGTGTAGATGTGTCCAGTACAGTGTATAAAGGCAAGCCTGTGTGTAGATGTGTCCAGTACAGTGTATAAAGGCAAGCCTGTGTGTAGATGTGTCCAGTACAGTGTATAAAGGCAAGCCTGTGTGTAGATGTGTCCAGTACAGTGTATAAAGGCAAGCCTGTGTGTAGATGTGTCCAGTACAGTGTATAAAGGCAAGCCTGTGTGCAGATGTGTCCAGTACAGTGTATAAAGGCAAGCCTGTGTGTAATGTGTCCAGTACAGTGTATAAAGGCAAGCCTGTGTGTAGATGTGTCCAGTACAGTGTATAAAGGCAAGCCTGTGTGTAGATGTGTCCAGTACAGTGTATAAAGGCAAGCCTGTGTGTAGATGTGTCCAGTACAGTGTATAAAGGCAAGCCTGTGTGTAGATGTGTCCAGTACAGTGTATAAAGGCAAGCCTGTGTGTAGATGTGTCCAGTACAGTGTATAAAGGCAAGCCTGTGTGTAGATGTGTCCAGTACAGTGTATAAAGGCAAGCCTGTGTGTAGATGTGTCCAGTACAGTGTATAAAGGCAAGCCTGTGTGTAGATGTGTCCAGTACAGTGTATAAAGGCAAGCCTGTGTGTAGATGTGTCCAGTACAGTGTATAAAGGCAAGCCTGTGTGTAGATGTGTCCAGTACAGTGTATAAAGGCAAGCCTGTGTGTAGATGTGTCCAGTACAGTGTATAAAGGCAAGCCTGTGTGTAGATGTGTCCAGTACAGTGTATAAAGGCAAGCCTGTGTGTAGATGTGTCCAGTACAGTGTATAAAGGCAAGCCTGTGCCACAAGGGTGTTTCATTCGTGAAGTCTGAAGTGTAACGTTCGTTGGGTGTGCGACAGACCTACTTTCTCCTGTCGTGGTGTTGAAGCAGGATGTGGGAGGAAATCTTACTTCAGAAAGGGAACAGTAAACAATATGTAACAAACAAGTAATATAACTCTTGCTCCTGCGATGAAATAAACACACGACCATAACTCCAAATGAATGCCGCTTACAACACCGAATCGCCTAGCAGATATGCCAGCACAGAGCACACAGAACAAACAGGAAAATATACCCCCAAAAAAGATGTTCCAAGCTTGCTTATATACCCCATACTGGACATATGTACACAGTAACAACAACCAAAGAAATGAACAAATACAAATTGATAGTCATTGAAGACTAGCACAGCCTTTTCGACCTTGAACATAGTCAGACCGGAATACAGACGAACACTAACAAATGCAGGTAACCTCGATTTGATCGAAATGATAGGAAATGTTAGACGGGCAGGGAACAGTAAAAAGTAAATAACAAACTACCGGAATAAAATGAAGACACGCCTATAACTATACTGGAAGTGGAACTCATCACCAACAGGAATATTCCTTCTGTCGCGTTGCACTGCCCAGCAGCCACACTGATTAGTCCATGGGACTCAGGTCTGTTGATGACGCTGGGTAAGCAGAGGTCCGCTAGCAGGTCTTCGGGCACTCAGTTCTGGGACAAAGAATCTCTCTCTCTCTTCTCTCTCTCTCTCTCTCTCTCTCTCTCTCTCTCTCTCTCTCTCTCTCTGGTCGGAGACTTGGCACACACACACACACACACACACACACACACACACACACACACACACACACACACACACACACACACACACACACACATAAGAAAGTGCGTGGACTCACTGGAAGCAGACTAGAAGCGATGAGTTGGAAGATGTCATAGGCAGATGAAGAGATCCCGCCATGTACTTGTCGCCCTCAGTCTTCAAGAGCAGTCACGTGGCTGGCTGCCGTGGCGCCAGTGGCTGGGAAGGAAGCAAGTCCACAGACATGTGCTCTCAGTGACGTTGAAGTCCTGTGTGACGTCAGCTTAACCTCTGACCAAACTACCAGCGGACAAATACATTTTCCCGTTGTGTTTCCTGTCAAGAACAGCATGTTGACTCCTGCATTTGTACATCAAGAACAGCATGTTGACTCCTGCATTTGTACATCAAGAACAGCATGTTGACTCCTGCATTTGTACATACAATTTTTGGACCGAATCATTCCATATTTCAAGGGTTCCATTGTCTGGGTGTGGACGACGGGATCAGCCTGCTCCACGTATTTCTGTGACTTCTTCTGAAGTTGTTAAAACTTTTTCTTTGCTTTTGAAACAAAGCTTTTAAGTATAAAGAAATTTTGTCTTCTTGAAACTGCTTTCGAATTATTCTTGTTTCGTTCCGTAATGTATTGTCATTGATAGAACTAGTGTACGTGCGTGATCACACACACCTTTCATTAGGGGCCTTGGTCTATTATATGAATAACAATTTTGAATCTGAATCTGTGACAAGCAAACTGGCGAAGGAATCCGTGTTGCTAAATCAATATTTCAACAGATATGTAACACGTGCAACGTGTTGCGCTCGAACAGCAATAACATGACTGACAACGTGAGCCGTGTCCCCGATCTCCTAGCAACTTTCTACTGTTAGGGGTATTAACGTTTATTGTTATTGTTGTTTTGTTGGTGGTGTTTGTGTTGATGATGTTTACTGTATATTTCCCCATCAATGAGGGCTGTAAGAAAACAAGAAGGCAAATGCGTTGATTCTTTTCAACAAATTTTCCTTCCCGAGTTCGTTCACTCATTTATCATCTCTCTCTCTCTCTCTCTCTCTCTCTCTCTCTCTCTCTCTCTCTCTCACACACACACACACACACACACACACACACACACACACACACACACACACACTCAAACACACACACACACACACACAAAAACACACACACACACACACACCCACACACACCCACACACACGTACCCACACACACATACACACACACTTATGAGCGCATCCAAACACCCCTTTTTTCCTTCTCTCTCTCTCCCCCCCTCTCTCTCTTCTCTCTCTCTCTCTCTCTCTCTCTCTCTCTCTCTCTCACACACACACACACACACACACACACACACACACACACACACACACACACACACACAGAAAAAAGATATTTTATTATGATATATTCTGAACAAATAAAAATTTGACAAACAAAAAAATTCCATATAAAATGATCGATGCAACAGACTCACAGACACACACACTCTCAATCACTCCTCTCTCTCTCTCTCTCTCTCTCTCTCCTCTCTCTCTCTCTCTCTCTCTCTCTCTCTGTTGGGTAAGAAAAGCTGTCGAACTTCTCATAGTGATCTATCACATGCACATCGGATTGTCACGCCAATTCAGCAGCGTAATGCGGCGGGTCGATATCATAACTATCGAACAATTTGTTATCAGGGTACACGGTCACGTCACGTGACTTAGACACACGGCAACGTCACGTCACACCGACATGGTCACCTCGTGTGCAAGATCGTGACGGTCCCGTAACGTGACAAGGACATGTTAGAGCATGTCTCACAGAACAGCGTCACGCCATGCAACAAAGAGGGCGATCATGTCACGTCTTGTCGACACGGTTATACTTTTTTTTTAGGATAGACACAGTCACGTATCATAACAAAGACACATTTCCTCAAGTCACACAGACGCTGTCACATCGTGTGCCGTGGGCACGGTCACGTCATGGGAAAACAAATGCAGTCTTTGTCGTACACAAACACACGGTCACGTGGTGTGACACACAGAGAACACAGTCGCGCCATGTGACACACACAAAGTCGAATCATATGACATCGATATGCCATGTCACGGGATACAGACACACATATCTAACGTGACAAACACACAGTCATGTCACGTAACGCAGATTCGGTCGAGATTGGAAACAAAGAGGCAGGGTCTAATCATATGACACTCTCACAGTCATGCCACGTGACATAGATAATATTATGATCGAATTTGTCACAAAGTCACGTCACGTCACACACACACACACACACACACACACACACACACACACACACACACACCACACCACACCACACACACACACACACACACACACACCACACCACACACACACACACACACCACCACCACCACCACCACACCATCACCACCACCACCACCACACACACAGACACACACACACATGCACACATAAACACACACACTGTTGAATTACGTTATACAGTCACGTGATGTGAGACAGACACAGTCACGTGATGAGACAGACACAGTCACGTGATGAGACAGACACAGTCGAATTACGGTCACGCAAATAAGGTTTTGTGAATCGGATCTGGTCGAATTACGTGACAGAGACGAATAATTATACCGTGACACAGGTGCAGCCGAACTTCGTGACTGTGACGGTGGGAAAGGTGGCCCAGTGAATAAGACGCTAGCCTAAAAAAAAAAAACGAAAAACAAAAACAAAACAAAAACGAGAGAAGCCGAGCCTAGAGGTCGATCCTTGTACGAGACGATTTGGATTTTAGTTGTGTGTTTATTGCCTCTCCTTTCTCAGATCCTTACGTGGCAGGCTGAGACTTAAGTCTTTCGGATGAGACAATAAACTGCACCAACCGCTGTGGCGAAGTGGTTAGCATCAGAGGCTCCTGGCTGGGGAGGTCGTGGGTTCGGTTCCCATCAGAGCCATTTATTTGTGGGATTCGGGGATTTTTTGTTTTGTTTTGTTTTTCTGCTCCAGACGGCTCCTACCCAGAGTTGAGTTTGCTATGGGATCAACTGGCAAAACTAAGACCACACAGTCGAGTTTCATCCACCTAAAGGGCGCGTCTTTGGATGTTGCTCAATTATGTTTTCAACACTGTTGGTGTCTGTATCTCTCGGGCCCGAGAGACGCCGGGATATACTACGAAAGTAGGCGTAGAGTACAGCATTGTCATGCAATCCCAGACCCAACTGGAAATCCGTAGTATAATCTTCATCATCCTCATCCTGATCGATCAACATTAAAAAGATGCACACAAAATAAGAGATAATAAACTGAATTCCCGTGTCCAGCTTACACTTAGCACATGTACAGAACCTTTGGCAAAAAATTTTTGGGCTGGCAATATCTTGTAAGAAAATCCATTTTGAGAGACACACCAAAACACACGAACGCCAAAAAAAGGCGGGGCAGGATTAGCGTGACAACCGATATAATAGATCTTGAAACCGCTCATAATCCTTCAGGATCGTGTGAATTTTCAGTCGAGGTTCATTGGTGATCGCAGACATAGAAAATGTTGCACGCGCGTGAAATTTAATTCCGGTTCTAGGAGAGGATGCCAGTGAGTCAGGTGCATGACGGGAGAATGACAACTGGTTTCGTGTTGAGACATTATTCCCCAAGTCGGAATGGGGCCATCTTTATCTGGGTTTTTTTTTTTTTTTAAGACGGACTCATATGCCATAATCGCATCAAAGATAAACCTCAGAGTTTAGTTGAGAAAAAAAGAAGGAAGGAAGGGATTAAAAAAAATTGAAAACAGAAAGAAAGAAAGCATGCCTTAAAAAAAAAGTAGATCAACGGATTCATCTATCACATAGCGGTTTGTGATAAACGTCACACGATGAGTTTATCCATCATAACTGCTGTTTTCGACATAGACGCATTAACAACATACAGCTTCACCATGGGAAGTTGATATTATACAGTATGTGGTTCAAGTATGAAAAGACATACGGTTGATTCATCGATTATAAATTACGTATATATGGGTTCATTCACTATTCAATGATATTTGGATCCGTTATATATGACAGTCTCTCTCTCTCTCTCTCTCTCTCTCTCTCTCTCTCTCTCTCTCTCTCTCTCTCTCTTTTTTTTTTTTTTTTGTCTCTCTCTCTCTCTCTCTCTCTCTCTCTCTTCCTCTCTCTCTCTCTCTCTCACACACACACACACACACACACACACACACACACACACACACACACACACACACACACACACACACACAGACGGACGGAAAGACAGACTGACAGCAGAAGATAGTCAGACAGAGACAGACATAGACAGAGTGACAGACAGAGGGAGAGAGTTAGATAGAGACAGAGATAGAGACAGAGAGAGACACAGACAGACAGAGACACAGAGAGAGAGACAGAGACAGAGAGCAGGAGGGAAACAGACAGATAGACACCAAAATATCATGCAAATTAACAGTGCATCACTCAGCAGTTTGTGATCTAGTTACCGTGAGTTCACCGATCAAGTTCAATGTTACATCCGTCTGTTAGTGGTTAAAGCAGGCAAAGCATTTCACGGTGATGGGTTCGTTCCACACACTGCACTTTTCCAAGTGCGCACGAGACCCGCGTGGCACCGCCCGTAAATGCATATAATCGGATGAACCTGTACTTCATGACAGAAAATGGTCTGGGAGGCCGAGTCCAGCGATCTTGATGATGATCTTTGTCACTGTTCTTAACTGCTCCATCTGTTTGTGTTCGCGTTGCACGAAATGTTGAGTCACACGTTGTGGAATGTCCCAGGTTCTGTGTGTCTCAATCCGTTAGGGAATCACCGGGGCACGACATTGTGGGAGAGGTCGTCAAGTCACGTCTGTTCAGTGGCCAGGCCTGCGTCTCTGCCAGTGAACGTTTTCACTTTCCATTCCGCAATGTTGTTTGTCTGTCGTTTTGCTTTGTTTTGTTTTGTTCCGCTTCGTTTTTCTGTTATTTATTATTTATATTATTTATTATTGTTACATTGTTATTGCCAACACAGAACTGTGGAACAAGACCAAGCAAGTTCCAATAGAAATAGAAATCAGAAAACGGAAGTGGGGATGGATTGGCCACACCCTCAGAAAGACTCCATCCAACATCACAAGACAAGCCCTTGAATGGAACCCTCAGGGCAAAAGAAGAGTGGGAAGACCAAGACAGACATGGCGAAGGAGTACCGACGCGGAAGTGAAGGCCGCCGGAATGACCTGGGCCGAGCTGAAGAAGATCTCCCAAAACCGTGTCCGCTGGAAGAGTGTGGTTGCGGCCCTATGTTCCCCAGGGAATTCAGAGGACTAAGTCTAAGTCAAGTCGTTTTTCTGTCTTCCACTCTCCCTCTCTTACTCAACAGTTCTGTTGTAGCGAGGTCAGTGGATCTGGTTGTGCGGCCATTCCCAGGTAGTTTTTTGTTTGCTGTTTTTTGGTTTGAGTGATGCCAGTAGAGCTTTATAAATATAATCCGACCTGCCGCTTGATGGTTCCTTTGGTGTATCAGTATATCTGGTGTTTAGTATCTTGCGATAACTTCTCATTCAAATGGCTTGAATTGGTCTCTCTAGATCCGCTGTAAGGGTCTGTCTATGTCTCGCACGCATTTGTGAAGACGGATTGTCACCAAAGTGGGCAGTGGCCCGATCTTCTTTGTCATGGAGATGTTACTGTCCTTCCCGTGAGGTTCTAGTCCGGACAGTGTTGATGTTCGCTTTGCTTTGAGCTCTCACTGTCAATGGTGGACTACAGGACATCGACCATTGAGCAGTTTCTTGTTTCTGTCCATGGACTGTGAAATCAGTATTGACGATGGCCTTGTGGCTGGCCACAGGTTCACAGAGGGAGATGATCTCTCACCAGACTCTGGTTCTGTTGAGTTTTACGCTGAGGGGTGTAGACACATCAAACTCTCCTTTGACGTTAATCACTTTAGCCAACTGTCCGTTGACATAATTTGCACTCTTGATTCGTAGGAAAACATTTCGTGCGGTATGACCGTGATGTTTAACTTCACAGAACATCGGACATAAGTGTACATCTTTGAACTGGACCACAAGATTGCAAAACTCGAGTTCACTGACTGTTTAAAAAGTTCCAGGCACGGTACACCAATCGATCTAAAAAGCGGTGGGCCTATTTTTGTAGGATGTGGTGATGTATTATCTCTCTTGAGAAGAGATCGCTAAAGGAAGACAAAGATGCTCATCGTCGCAGTATAGCCATCTGTGCCAACAAGATCGTGGGTTTTCCAATTCGATTAAGAAAAAAAAGGCAATACAAAACAACAAAAGAGCATCTGAATTCGCGGTGTAGTAATGTCAACTTTAGTTCGTTCTATAACAAACAGACTAAATGACCGAACGGAAAACCACCTTCTGGCATACTCCCAGCTTGTTTAGTTTCTTTCTGCCCGCAAGAACGGCTAGGGTGGGTTTGAGCAAGCATTTTGTGAACGATACGTGATGAAACTTTTTGTCCAGTGTGAAACTGAAAATGTGTGTGCTGACCAAAATGATACGAACATACTGTGTAAAATGTTCGTTAGATGAATACATGCAGATGACATTCTTATCTTTGCTGAGTCACCTCAGACACCGCAATCAGGAGTTGATTCTATGTTTGATTACTGTCGGAAGTGAGATTTTGACATAAATGTTCCAAAGACAAAGTAACATTTTTACCGTGCCTCCTATTCCGGTTCAGCCCAGATCCATCTCCTTGTGTCCTCAGTAGCGGTAGTCTACTGGGAGTAATCGGTATTAGGTTGTCCCGGGGCAACCCTCCTGCGGAGACACTGCTTGGACAATGTTCAGTGAGGCTTGTTCCTCTTTGTCATGGGTTGGGTTAGGTCAGCTTAGAGTCGGCATTTGGCTC
>CM031597.1:117460009-117467509 GCA_018398815.1 Conus ventricosus | reverse complement strand
TTACCCGGCTTGTCTTCTCTTTGCGCAATTTTCTTTTGTTTTCGAAATTGTAAGAGAAATATTGTGTGAGACCTTTTCTCTGGTTAATTCAATCTTTAACCTGGCCATTCTAAATTATTTCCAAAATTCTTCTCCTGTTTATGCATCGGGTGATGGGGTTTAGTCGGTGGGGATGGGAGAGAACCTGGTGATTCAGGGTTGGAATTTTGCTTGGTCTCGCTCGTCCGCCCTGTCACATTCGCCGGACTCTTACCCTTCGGCCCCGGGTCTGTTTGTGTGTGCAAGGAGAACGAGTTTTATGTTGCGAGCGTGCGTACGCATGATTTGTCGTTCGGATGCGTGGTTGGGATTTGTGTTTTTTTGAAATGTGGCTATAAAATGTGACAATTATGCCATTGAATTATTATTTGCAAATGTGGGGGCAGGTATAAAGCGATGGTCGCTGTGTGTGGTTATTTCCTAAAAAAGGCAAATGTTAACGTGAGTGAGAAAAGGGTGAAGATAATTCATATTTGTTTTTATAACCTGTTGATTTAATGCAGTCTTTTACCTGCATCGTGTGAGAAGACCCTAGTGAACTTTCCCTGATTCGATGGGTTTACTGTGTTACCCTCAGGTCTGTGTTGAGCTGGGGTTACTGGTGCACTTAGTAGACTTCCCCTCGCCCATCTTTGCGAGTGGCTGTTAAGATTTAACAGCATGGGTCAGACTGTACTGACGGCGGGTTCCATTTACCCTTCCTCCTTCCTTCTTCCTTCCCTCCCTTTCTTCTCTCCTCCAGCTACGTTCCCCCCCCCCCCCTCCCGGGGGCTTCACCCGGAGTCTGGACTGGATGGTGCACGTGCTGGTTGAGGCCACGCTCTGGCTGGGACCACGGACTGGATGGTGCCACGTGCTGTTGAGGCCACGCTCTGGCTGGGACGCGGACTGGATGGTGCCACGCGCTGGTCGGGGCCATGCTCTGGTCGGGACCGCGGATGGTAGAGGAGCCCGCCGTCTTGACGGGCCCGGGCCCTGACCCGTCCAGGCCCTCCAGTAACAGCGCCACGTTCCCCCCCCCCCCCCCCCCCCCGGAACGCGCTCTTCACTGCCGGGCTTGTGTGTCGAGGGTGTCGGCTTGAGCGACTCCCTGCGAACGCCCCGGTTCGGAGCACCTAGTGCGATAGGGTGCTCCCAGTAGACTTGACAGAGGCAGGGTGTGGAGGCACTCCAGGGTGTGGGAAGGAATGGATGCTGGAAATGTTTCTTTATAATTGTGTATATGTCATATGTGCTGGATGCTGTAATTGTGATTGTGTACGTCGTATGGTAAAATGTTTATTTATAATGCGCATGTTGTGTGTTTTTGGAGGCTTGATTGTGATTGTGCATGTTGTGTGCGTTGGAATGCTTGATTGTGATTGTGCATGTTGTGTGTGTTGGAATGCTTATTTATGACTGTGTGTGCTGGTGTGAATAAATGGGGTGTTGTATCGAAATTTCTTTCTTGTGTGGGCTCTTGCGAGGCGTGCGAGGTCACCCACTCCCTTCATTTCCCACCTAGACCGATCCTGTCAGGGCAGACCTCCAGGGTCGGTCGTGACAATTGTGGGGGCTCGTCCGGGATGTGAAGGTTTGGGCTGTCTCTCTCGTTTCGGGGGAGTACCCTGTTTAGTTTTGTCTGTTTTGTATATGTTTAGTCAGTTTGTCGTGTTTGTTTGTGGGTGGTTGGCTGGGTGACTCTAGCGTGAAGGGAGTTTTTGTGGCTGAGGGAACATCCGGTGTGACTCGGGAGTCGAGGTGAGACCAAAGGGGAGTCGACCGGGTCCAGACCTCCTTCCGCGGGTGCCTCACGCAGGTAGGGCCCGTAAGTCTTGCCTTTCTCTTGCCGCTCAGTCTGCCATTCCTGTTTTGTATTTAGCCAGTTTTGTTTTTTTTCTCTACCGGGTTATTGAGTACAGGGGGTTGTTATCGGACGTTAGTGTCATTTTTTTTTCTCCTCTCTCCGGATTCCGTTGCCTTTTTTGTTTTTTTTCCGGCCAGCCCCACCGCACTGTTGCTCGTGCTGTGGAGCGGGGTGTTGCCAGAGTGGGGGCAGCCGGACATAGTTTTTTTTTTTGTTTTTTTTCGGTGAGCCCCACCGCACTGTTGCTCTGTGTAGAGCGCGGGTTTTGCCAGAGTGGGAGCAGCCGGAACTTGTCCGCACACACGCACACCCCACACATACACACATTATACACACACCCCAAAAATATTTGTTTTTCAAGTGGAATTTTTCTTTCCCCTGTTTTTGAAACTGTAGGATATAGTTGTCATGGCAACGTCCGGTGCTGGTGGTATGGCTACTCGGGCGTCGAAGAAGAAGGGTCTTCTAAATGTAGTCCCCACTATTAGTACCAGCACATCGACTACGGTGACTTCCACTTTTTCCAGTGCTGTACCCGATAGTCCAGCGAGTACTTTCACTTCTTCTTCGCTAGGGGTTTTTCCTGCTGAGACCCCTCTGTTCACTTCCGCGCGGGAAAACGTCAGAGTATAGCGAAGCAACTGTGGGTTCTGTTGAGGTCGCAGGGAAAACCCAAAGCCCCTATTCTCCATGCTTCCCTCGTAAGGAGTATGCCCCGGGGGACTTTCCTCATGGAAGGTCGAGACCCAAGGGACGGGTCAGAGGGTCATCCTCCAGTGTCAGGAGTGGTGAATCCTTCCCAGGACATCACCTCTGTCCCGATGTTCCCAGAGCAGCAACGACGAGAGGATTTCTTCCCGGCAGGAAGCCCTCCCTAGGGAAGGGGGTTAGGGAGGAAACCCTTCGTAAGGAAGAGGCTGCTCAGCGTGGGAAGAGGCCCCTAGGCAGGAAACTCTGCGAAGGGAGGAGTTGGATAGGATAGAGGCTCTGCGCAGAGAGGAGACTGACAGACAGGAGATTCTGCCTAGGGAAGAGGCTATGCTGCGCAGAGAAGAGGCTGCCCGACAGGAGGCCCTTCGTTTAAAGGGAAAAGGCTGCTCAGCGTAGGGAGGAGGCTGCCAGACAGGAGGCTCAGCGTAGGGAGGAGGCTGCCAGAAGGAGGATCAGCGTAGGGAAGAGGCTGTTCGCGTAGGGAAGAGGCTGCTCAGCGTAGGGGAAAAGGCTGCCCTCCGTAGGGAAGAACTAGACAGGATGGAGCTCTGCGTAGGGAGGAGATGGAACAACTTCTTTCGCGGTCTCCCGCATCTGTAAGTCAGGGGGTTAATCACCAGGCAGGTGATAGAGTTAGAGGCCCAAAGGTTTAAAACTTCCAGAGTTCAGACCTAGTGAGGACATTGATATGTTCCTAGAGCATTTGACAAGGTTGCTAGTTCATACCCAAATTTTTGAGGAACAAAAGGCCATGCACCTTTTTCTGGATTATCTGGTGTGCAGGGAGTGTGTGCTCACTCTAAATGAAGGTGCGTCTTATGCAGACATGAGTTGGCTCTGCGTAAGCGTTTCCACCTTACCCAGAGACGTACAGGAGGAAGTTCAGGTCCATGAAGAAGAATAACGACGAGACCTTCGTGCAGTTTGGTGATAGGCTGCGCAAAACGCTAGGGTACTGGCGTCAGTTGGGTAAGTTGGAGCTGGGGATCTGTCCTCATTGAACAGCTCACCAACACTGTGTCCCCAGAGTTGAGGATCCGGATAGGCGAGACAGCACCTCAGGATTTCGCGGCTGCGATTCACACCGCTGAGGTGTTTGCTGAAGCTCGCAGGGCTTATGGGCATCGCCCAGATACGGAGAGGAAGCCCTCCACAGGATTTAGTGGCAATAAGGCGCCCACAACTGCTAGCGGGGTGAACAAGGCAGGCAGTTCATCGGGGATTTTTAGCGCCCGACTGTGTTTTCTTTGTGGTCGTCCTGGCCACATTAGAAAGATTGTCCTAAAGCCCTGGTAGTCGTGGGCTAGTCCTTTCCGCATCCTCGCGCCTCGGCTAAACGTGGGGTCCATCCAAGCTTCTGGTGGTACAGAGTGTCCCGTGTTTCTTTCTGTTGTTGGTTCATCCTTGGTCGACACCCTCAGGGATTCGGGAGCACAAACCTCTTTGTGGATAAGGATTTAGTTTCCCCTAAGGCCCGGCGGGGCGCCAGTTTACGATGTGTGCGGGTTGGAGGCTGGTTTTACCTCCACCCGTCCTTCAGTACTCGTTTCTATCTCCACCCCCTACTTCTGTGGGGGAAGTATGGGCCAAACCCCGGTGGAGCGACCCTCTGTATTCCCTTATCGTAGGGAATACTATCACCTTCGCAGACGGACGCAGTCAGTCCGTGTCTACGGATTTGCCCCTACAGGCGTGTTGGGAGTCACCACACGCACCAAAGCTAAGAAGCAGGTACAGGAATTGCGTCCCCTTCTTCAGCCGATCTCTGCGAGGTTTTTGGCAAGGGCCGATCCTGCTAGCATTATCCGTCTTCAGGCAGGGACTTGGATGTCCAACGCCTGCGACAACTGGTAGGTCGTCCTGCTCAGTCTTTCCCGACACGCCAAAGGGGAGCTTCAAGCTCCACAAGGGGATCCTCTTTAGGGTTTTCACCCCGGCAGATCGTGTGGCCAAGCAGCTTGTTGTTCCCCAAAGCCTGAGAGAGTCTGTTCTCCGGCAGGCCACTATTCCCCCCTGGCAGGTCATATGGGCTCCAAGCGGACTCTCGAGCGAGTAAGCAGGACTTTTTTCTGGCCAGGGATGAACTCGCCCGGTTAGGCAGTACTGCCGCAGTTGCGATGTCTGCCAACGGACAACGCCTAAGGGTCGCTTGAAGCGTGTTCCCCTAGGGTCGTGCCCCGGGTTGGGGAGCCATTCAGCAAGGTTGGGGTCGACCTGGTGGGACCCTTTAATCCCCCATCCGGTCGCGGGGCACCGCTACACTTCGGTAGTGGTAGAATCTGCGAGTCGATACCAGAGGCTGTCCCGCTTAGGACTATCGATGCCCTACTGTTGCTGAATCTCTCAGGCAGATTTGGACGCGCCTGGCGTGCCCAAGAAGAAGTACGGCCGGAAGTTTGTATGGAGAGCGATCATCATCCTCTCCAGTGCCTGGACCGGATCCGGCCGTCAGTCATCGACTCATGAGTTAGGCAGTGGAGCTGCAGGTCATGCGTTTTACTTTCCGTTCATATCAAGGGTTCCTGTAATACGGATGCTGACTATCTTAGCCGAGCTCCGTAGTCAAAACATTGGAAAATCAGTCAGAGGGACACTTCCCCTCAACCAGGGTTATATCCCCTTTTGGGTCTTGTATCAGGTTAGTGACAGTTTTCACTTCAGTGATGTTAACGGTAATGAATCACCAGTGGTTCGGATTGTTACTTTCTGGTTGGAAGGTTCGCTTAGGTGTTTGTTAATGTAGTATTATGTATTCTCGGGGTGGATTCTATCGTAGAATGTTTGTATTGGATTCCTCGTACTCTGTCGAGCACGAGAAATTGGGTTCGGTCCCATTGTTGTGAATTTGCACATGCGTCAAGGTTCAAAGGAGCACTGTATCTCAGAGAAACAGATGCTTTAGAAGGGGGGTTTGTCACGAGTTTGTCACGAGGCCTACGGACGTTTGACCCATCTAGGGTGGCGGAATTATTCATTTGTTTTTGTCGTTGCTGTTGTCGTGTATCCGTCCCTTAATGTGGCTTGTGGTGCGGTTGCACTTTGGGGTAGTTCAGCTCAACTTCGGTTTGCTTTTTCTTCTTCTCTCTTATTCCACTGCCCCCTGCTATTCATCTGTAGGTTCACGGGTGGTGGTACCTTTCTCTCGAACTTGCTGTCTATCGGCCTCCGCCTGTCTTTTTACCTGTCGCACGTGCTTCAAATTTTTTTAGTTGAGTATGCTCACCCCTGTTTACGCAGCATGGCATGTTGGGCCCCCATTGCTGAGGGAGGTTAGCTCTTCACTCGAGCGGAAGATGTCTTGGGAGCGCCTGCTCCGGTCTTGGTTCTTCACCGTATCATCGAGGGTACAGTCGGTATTTTTTCAATTCCCACAGTCGGCCTGTAGGAGAGGGACATCATTCTTTTTTCTCCGCATCTGCGCTTCTGTCCTCTCGACTGGACAGAGGGCAAAAGAGAGTCCGTTTGACTCGCCTCTTCTGGGTCACCCAGGGTAGCTGGTAAGCATCAGTTTCGTGGTTTTTTTTGTTTGGTTTGTTGTTGTTAGCGGCTTAGTCTTCTCTTTTGGGGCAATTTTCTTTTGTTTTCGAAATTGTAAGAGGGAAAAATTGTGTGAGACCTTTTCTCTGGTTTAAATTTAAACTTTACCTGGCCCTTCTAAATTATTTTCCCAAAAATTTTTTCTCCCGTTTATGCATCTGGTGATGCGGTAGTCGGTGGGGGATGGGAGAGAACTGGTGATTCAGGGTTGGAACTTGCTTGGTCTCGCTCGTCGCCCCTGTCACATTCGCCGGACTCTTATCCTTCGGCCACCGTCTGTTTGTGTGTGCAAGGAGAACGAGTTTAGTTGCGAGCGTGCGTACGCATGATTTGTCGTTCGGATGCGTGGTTGGAGATTTGTGTTATTTTGAAATGTGGCTTAAAATGTGACAAATTTTGCCTTGAATTATTATTTGCAAAAGTGGTGGCAGGTATAAAACGATGGTCGCTGTGTTGTTTGGGTTTTTTCCTAAGAAAGGCAAATGTTAACGTGAGTGAGGAAGGGTGAAGAAATTCATATTTGTTTTATAACCTGTTTATTTAATGCAGTCTTTTACCTGCATCGTGTGAGAAGGGCCCTAGTGAACATTCCTGATTCGATGGGTTTACTGTGTTATCCTCAGGTCTGTGTTGAGCTGGGGTTACTGGTGCACTTAGTAGACTTCCCCCCGCCCATCATGCGAGTGGCTGTTAAGATTTAACAGCATGGGTCAGACTGTACTGACGGCGGGGTTCCAGTACCCTTCCTCCTTCCCTTTTTCCTTCCTCCCTTTCTTCTCTCCTCCCAGCTACGTTTCCCCCCCCCCCCCTCCCGGGGGCTTCACCCCGGGGTCTGGACTGGATGGTGCCACGTGCTGGTTGAGGCCCCGCTCTGGCTGGGACACGGACTGGATGGTGCCAAATGCTGGTTGAGGCCACGCTCTGGCTGGGACCGCGGACTGGATGGTGCCCGCGCTGGTCGAGGCCACGCTCTGGTCGGGACCGCGGACTGGTGAGGAGCCCGCCCTCTTGACTGGCCGGCCCTGACCCCCCCCCAGGACCTCCCGTAACAGCGCCACGTTCCCCCCCCCCCCCCCCCCCTCCGGGGACGCGCTCTTCACTGCCTGCTTGTGTGTCGAGGGTGTCGGCTTTGAGCGACTCCCTGCGAGAACCGACCCCCGGGTTTGGAGCACCTAGTGCGTTTGGGTGCTCCAGTAGATTGACAGAGGCAGGGGGGTGTGGAGGCACTCCAGGGTGTGGGAAGGAATGGATGCTGGAAATGTTTCTTTATAAATTGTGTATATGTCCATATGTGCTGGAATGCTGTAATTGTGATTGTGTACGTCGTATGGTGAAATGTTTTTTTATAATCGCGCATGTTGTGTGTG
>CM031597.1:117442509-117455009 GCA_018398815.1 Conus ventricosus | reverse complement strand
AAAAGAAGGGTCCCTAGGGATGAACTTGTTAAATAGCAACCAGCTTCCTCCACTCCTCCCGGTTCTCAGACAGCTCGCAGACAGTTGCTGAGTGTGAGGCCAGTCCATTCACTGACGTTGTCCTCCCAACTCTTACTCTGTCTTCCCTCTCCTTTTACCTCCTTGCACTGTTATCTAGGTTCGGCTCGGAAAAATTACGCAAAAAAAAATGCTACACCGATTGTCGCCAAACTTGATCAAAAGATAGACAGTGTCCTGAAGGATGAACGTGTTCAATTTCCATGTATACAGGCACTAAGAACGCATGAGGAGCCGGAATAGCTCAGTTGGTAGAGCGCCGGACTCGTAATCTTGGTGATCCTGGGGTTGCGGGTTCGAACCTCCGCCAGGGCGTTTCGGTACAGGGGGATTTTTCCCTCGGAGTTAACATTGGTTCTGACTCCATTTCCCATACAGTCCTTCGAATGAGACTATAAACCGAGGTTCCGTGTGTGAACGCACGCATAACATCTTGCACACACGTAAAATCCCATCACCAACTTTCGGAAGAGAAGGCCAGTTTGGCCGTTGGTATGGATGACACGTTACACATAGCATGCACCCTGCGTGAGAAATGGAAAGAATGAAGGAAGTAAGGAAAATGAGTGATCAATATTGAACGATATTGACTGGATGACACGGGAAACGACTGAATGAAACGCCAGCTGGCCGCTCTTCAGTCGGCACTACCCAGGTAGGCAGCCCGTTGTGTAAACGAGTGTTGATTGTAAAGCGCTTAGAGCTTGGTCTCTAGCCGAGAATAGGCGCTATATAAGTATTCATTATTATTATGTAAGTTCAGTTTTGAAAACAATTATGCAAAAACAAATGCTGAACTGATAGTAACCATTCTTAATTGAAATATAGAATGTGATCCGAGGACAAACGTATTGAATTTCCATGTAGAGCTGACGCACACGGCGCAATGAGGTTCTTTTCAGCAAGGTTACGTAAAAAGTACGAAGCCGATTTTAACCAGAACTTACCGTTGAAATGAATTGTCGCCCCATAAGGACAGAGTCTTTAAGCCTTTTCTGAAAAGCGATTTGGTGTCGTAAGCCACATTCGTTTGGAGTTATGGGCGGGTAATTATTTCATCATGAGAGCAAGAGTTACACTACGTGTTCGTTATTTATTGTTCATTATTTTCTACCTCATCTAAAACTCGTTTAATGAACAATGAGTCACCCACCCGGGTCCTCGGTTACTGTTGAAGACTGGACAGTGGTCACTTCAGTGGAGGCCTGGGTAGTGGTCACCGCTGTGGTCACTTCAGGCGTGGAAGGAAGCTCAACTCCGTTTGGCGACACATAGATGTCATTGGAGAAGATTCCTGGAGTAAAACCACCACAAATGAAACATGAATGTCTGACTCTAAGCAGATTCTGTAAGGAAAAAGAACTAAAGAACTTCAAAGGCGATGCAATCTGAAGAATAGCTTTATGCGCCCAACGCACCACCATCACCACCACCACCACCACCACCTCAACAACAACAAAAACATAAATACTAATGATAATGGTAATAAAAAAATAACAACAACAACAGAAACAACAACACAACAATCGTCATCCTCATCATCGTCGTCATCATCATCATCATCATCATCATCACCATCATCATCATCATCATCATCTTCATCATCATCATCTTTATCGTCATGAGGCTTACATGAAGAAGCACATAAACTGCTCCATAGTGGATTCCTGTCGGGAAAAAAAATGTACTCGTGCTAGTGGACACACACACACACACACACACACACACACACACACACACACACACACACACACACACAAACACGCACGCGCGTAAGCACGCATGCACGCACGCACGCACACATACACGCACTCGCGCATCCGTGTGGGCCCCTTATCTGCACATCTACAAAGGTTTTCATTCGGTGTGGTGAGTCTCTTGGGGTGGAGAACGAATAATTGTATTTGGTTATGGGAAATAGATTTTTTTTAGTCGTCCGTATGGGGGGGGGGGGGGGGGTATTCCGTGTACACGTGACAAATTTTGAAACACACATGTACATGGAACTACTCAACGACGACAACGCTGTGTGAAGATATTGGTGTAGAGTAACAACGCTGTGTGAAGATATTGGTGTAGAGTAACAACGCTGTGTGAAGATATTGGTGTAGAGTAACAACGCTGTGTGAAGATATTGGTGTAGAGTAACAACGCTGTGTGAAGATATTGGTGTAGAGTAACAACGCTGTGTGAAGATATTGGTGTAGAGTAACAACGCTGTGTGAAGATATTGGTGTAGAGTTTTGAACGAGGTGCGCAGATGTGGAACCAACACATGGACAACGGCAAAAGATCCGAAGGTTGTTCATCTTCTGGATGTGCTCCTCATCTTCATGTCTAGGTATATAACCAGTGCGTTCTCTGTGACCGTGTGAATAGAAAAATAAAAACACCAAGTTTTCTTCTTCATACGTTTGCAAAGGTCAAATATCAACAAATTGAATTGATTTTTTGCCAAATTAAATTCGTCGTTGTAAGTTGTTGTTTCTGCCGCTGTTTTTGTTTTTTTTAATACGGTTTCAGTTTCAGTTCCATCAAGGAGGTGTCACTGCGTGCGGGCTGGTCCATACAGCTTAGCTACACCACATCCGCTAACGTTTTAGGCCACACTGCGCAGGATTCAAAGCTGATGGATGAATGACTGAATGACTACGATGAGAGAATTGAAGAAGAGGGTGTCGTGGCTACGACTTCGCAGATGTCTGACCTATGCATTAGCCCAACGCGCTGGTCAGACCTTGAGTACCTACCTACGTTTAACCGCCAACAAAGATCATGATAATCACTTAATCACTTCCAACGACAAGGTGATACGACAGCCATGGGGTAACATTTCAGAAGTGTTGGGGCGAAGGTTTCCATTCTAAACACTACAACTCTTCCACCAGAACAACAACAAAAACACGTTAAGATGGGCATCGAAAATGGCTAAGTTTTACATTCAGCAAAAACTGGATTCGAACTCGCCACTATCTGACCCGTGAACTCAGTATCTCACCACTGAGCCAAGCAGACACTTCCTTCCTTTCCCCACACAGGTGAGCTAAGGTAAGGTGAAGTAATGTTGCTTACAGCCCAGCCGACCGCAGAGGGCCAAATCAGGGCTGTCGCCACGTTGAAGTCAACTCACAAGTCATTCATTCATACAGCCCCCCCCCCCCCCCCCCAAAATACATCTTCTAAAGGCACACCGGAAATCTTGTTTAAAAAAATCTTTCTACTGTAAAATCTCACATCAAATGAAAAAATGTCATTCTCTTTCATCAATTCAAAGATCACACCAGGTGGGACATCTCTGAACAAGGTTTTCATGGAGTCTTCTGTACAAGCGTTTATGTCTCACATCATGCAAGTCCCAACGCCCTCAAAGAATGTATGGTTCATTGTGAGTGGTCCAAGACAGGGAATGCACCACACAGAGGGAGCTGGCTGACCTGTTATACACGTCCAGTGGTGGTAGTCCCAGGCCCTTTCAGCCCGGGAGAAGGCCTGAGGCTGGGTCCAGCGTGTCTCGGAGCTCAGCTGGCAGATGTTGAACTGTCGGTTCATGTCGAGGGAGCGGCAGTCGTAGTGCCGCTCATTTTGGCACCGTTCCAGACACTGGGGAAGGTCGACGCGCAGGATCTCGTTGTTGAAGGAGATGAGGGTGGCGTAGTAGGTCACGGTGAATCGACAGCTGCCTGGACAGTCATGGGTTGATGTGGTGGTCAGTCTGTGTGTGTGTGTGTGTGTGTGTGTGTGTGTGTGTGTGTGTGTGTGTGTGTGTGTGTGTGTGTGTGTGTGTGTGTGTATGTGTCTGTGTGTGTGTGTGTGTGTGTGTGTGTGTGTGTCTGTGTGTGTCTGTGTCTATGTGGCTGTGTCTGTGTGTCTGTGTGTGTCTGTGTTTCTCTCTCTCTCTAGTAGTAGTAGTAGTTGTTGTTGTTGTTATTGTTGTTGTTGCTGTCGTCGTTGTTGTTGTTGTTGTGTTGTTGTTGTCATCGTCGATCTTTTGTTCTTCTTGTTCTTGTATTTATATCATGATCATCATCACCGTCTTCAGCATCATTATCATCATCGTCATAGTCATCAGCAGCAGCAGCAGCAGCAGCAGCAGCAGCAGCACCAATAACAGTATTAGTAGTAATAGTAGTAGTAGTAGTAGTTGATGTTGTTGTTTTTGTCGTTGTTGTTATTGTTCTTTTGTCCTTGTTGTTCTTATTGTTCTTTTGTCCTTGTTGTTCTTCTTGTCATGTTATTGTTACGAACATTTGTTCTTGTCATGTCATTGTTACCAATATTTGTTCTTGTCATGTCATTGTTACCAACATTTGTTCTTCTTGTCATGTCATTGTTACCAACATTTGTTCTTCTTGTCATGTCATTGTTACCAACATTTGTTCTTCTTGTCATGTTATTGTTACCAACATTTGTTCTTCTTGTCATGTTATTGTTACCAACATTTGTTCTTCTTGTCATGTTATTGTTACCAACATTTGTTCTTCTTGTCATGTCATTGTTACCAACATTTGTTCTTCTTGTCATGTTATTGTTACCAACATTTGTTCTTCTTGTCATGTCATTGTTACCAACATTTGTTCTTGTCATGTCATTGTTACCAACATTTGTTCTTGTCATGTCATTGTTACCAACATTTGTTCTTGTCATGTCATTGTTACCAACATTTGTTCTTGTCATGTTATTGTTACCAACATTTGTTCTTGTCATGTTATTGTTACCAACATTTGTTCTTGTCATGTTATTGTTACCAACATTTGTTCTTGTCATGTCATTGTTACCAACATTTGTTCTTCTTGTCATGTTATTGTTACCAACATTTGTTCTTCTTGTCATGTTATTGTTACCAACATTTGTTCTTCTTGTCATGTCATTGTTACCAACATTTGTTCTTGTCATGCTATTGTTACCAACACTCTAGGACCCTCTTCCAGACACACACCATGGGGTACTTCACACAGGAACGGCAACTCTTCCTCGCAGGATCTGGGCAGCCAGACAAAGCGGTCCTGTTGGGACGTGATGGCGGCAGTGCATACGGGCTCACCCCTCTCCGTCCAGCCCGCGGGCACGTACCAGTTGGTCCAGTTCAGGCCTGTACCGTCCTCCCAGGTGGGTGATGAGGAGTTCACCTTCAGCCCTACCCACAGCACCCAGCCTCTGCACACACAGACAACGAAGGGACGAACGAACGAACTTTATTTGAAGAAGGTTATGAATTAAGCATAAATACTTTTTTACAACCAACCCTCTGCGCGAGAACATGAGAGAAAGAGAAATAGACACAGAGAGAGAGAATGAGAGACAGAGGGGGGAGGGATGGAGAGAAGGAGAGAGGGATCCCGGGAAGTAAAGGAAAGAAAAAAGTAAGGAGGGAGGAAGAGAGGGAGGGAGAGCGAAGATTCAGTGGTTTGATGTGGAGTTATGGTAGCCTTTGTGTTTCAAGAGTTTGTCATTCCCACATGAGGACCCACATCCGCAGAGGACCTGCCTGCCTACTCATCCGTCGGACACGACAGGAGAATCCATCATCATATAGCAGCAACAACAACAGCAGCAGTAGTTAGGAATAGTAGTAGTAGTAGCAGCGACAGCAACAGCAGCAGCAGTAGTATTTGTAGTATTAGTAGTGGTAGTAGTAGTAGTGGTAGTAGTAGTAGTGGCAGTAGTAGTGGTACTACTAGCACAGCAGCAGCAACGTCAACAACTACAGAAAAAAACCAGCAGTCTCAGCAGCAGTAGTAGCAGCTGTTGATTTTGTTTGACTGTAATAACAGCAGCAGCAATAGAGACTGAACACAATTTGAAGCAGCACACCGATGTAGTAGATGCTGAAGAACACGGACTAATGTTGGCTAAAAAAAAAAGACTGTCATTAGAAACTAGACTATATCGAGGGTTGTCTGCCAGAAGCCAGCATCTCATATACATATATATATATATATATATATATATATATATATATATATAGAGAGAGAGAGAGAGAGAGAGAGAGAGAGAGAGAGAGAGAGAGAGAGAGAGAGAGAGAAATTATATATACATGTACTATAATGACTGAAGAATTGTTAACCTGCACTTGTTTTCTCCCAAAATTTAATTGTGCAGCAGTATAATGTTTGGTCAATCAGTGGGAGATTGCATCTCTTAGGAGATCCAAGTAAAGGTTGTTCTGTACAATTCTTAGCCACTCACAATGCTTGGGTTATTGAACAGCAGAGCTGACCACTCAGACTGTTCCATTTTTTTAAAAATCTCCCTTGCATCCTTGAATGGATCCTCAAGCATAGGCTCAAAGATTGTCCCCTACATTTTATACTGTTTGCATAATGCTTTTAGTTTTTCAGCAACATTTTTCCTCTCCACGCTTTCCTTTTGTTCCATTTACTACCCTTCGCTGGCTGCTTTGGGGGTGCTGTTGGATTCTTTTTTGAACCCTTGGTGATGAGAACACCACAGAATTATGGACTTTGGTGTGTCTCTATTTGACACCAAGAGCACAGACACAACCAACCGGGTCTCCCTGATGAGTCCGATCCAGCGGACGAAAGGCCTAGGAGCAGACAATACAAAGAGATCTGCCATCAAAGGGGAGTGCGATGGTTCCTTCAGGCAGCTAGTGAAGGGTTTCTCATAATAATAATATATTCTCCCCATTTTCTTCATCTTCAATTTTTTTTTAATAATTCAAATCTTTGCCATGTCATTACTATAATAACTGAAGAATTGTTAACCTGCACTTGTTTCCTCCCACTATTTAATTGATCAGCTAGCTATATATATATATATATATATATATATATATGTATGAGAGAGATACTGGGTTCGTCAACCCTCGATATTCTCTTTTCAGCTAATTTTCTTTTATTCTTTCTCCTAAGTTTTAGGTAGCGTCTGTTTTGCCCTATTCTTTACACACTTCAACAAAATGTACGGGCCAGTAGGAAAATCATTTGCGATTTTTTTTCTCAAATTTCGAAAAACACACACCCGTATTTCTTCATTTTGTTGCACATTTAATATTGGGGAGTGGTTAGTAGCCTGTATGACGTCAGTCCTGTGAGCTGAACATGCATCGCCAAAGCCACTGTTAGAAATTGAACACTTGTGCCAAATTAGCTCTTTGGGTCTGATTTTTTTTTGGTTCTGCATCTTGATTTGTTCAGGGTTTTATTCCGATTGTTTTTTTCAACTGGTTCGGCATGATGATTAAAAAGCATATTTTGGTTCACCGCCTGGTTCAGTGTGTCTTTGACAGCCAATGACTCGCCTTGAACTTGTCTTATTGAGGTATATACCCCGTCTATCTGGTCTGAGGTTAGCCATGCTTCATCCCAAAATTTAGTGGCTTTTGGTGAGGTGGATATGATGACAGATCAAGGGTTAAATGATGCTTATGACAATTTTATCGTATCGTACGTATATTTACTGAAGATATCGTTGTGTGTGCAGTATCAATAAGAATGGCATTGTTGGGACATTCTCTCGTACTTTACTTTTGTTTTCAACCCTAAGAACAGGCCTGATAGCAGAGCCAAAATGATCTCATATGGCATACTCTCTCTCTCTCTCTCTCTCTCTCTCTCTCTCTCTCTCTCCACACACACACACAACATTGCGGAGATGCTGTATTTCAGATCAGCTCTTAACTTGTGGTTCGTTGATTTTACGGATAATATAAAGGACTTGAAACAAACGCAAACAAGGATTTTTGAAACCACAAAATGGAAAAATTTGCAATGTAAGTTAGAGTGCAAAATCACTACCCTTAAAAGGGGATGAACAGATTTTGCATATTTTTCTTTTTACTTCTTTTTTTATATTCGTTGTCATACTTCTAATAATGATCCTCTCACCCTGCCCTTCGTGGTCGGCGGAACTGCACACAAGCCGACTCGTCCTTTCCCTTTGATGAATAGGTACAATAATTCTACGCTTTGGAAATGATCACAGATTGATACTCACTCCTCGTACAGCATGTCCGGAATGACGTAGCTCTGGTCAATGGTGGCCAGAGTTCCATTGGCCTCCAGGCATGTTTGGCTGGCATTCTCCCACGTCATGGGGCTGGGGTGGAGGATGAACGTCCTGGCCACTTCCCCGTCTGGGGGGACAGGTTGCACGTGCAGACAGAAAGTGATGGGGCGAATCCAGGTTACTTTGCTCACTACCACTCTCTTCCATAATGAACGGGAGGGGATGGGGGGGGGGGGGTAAAGGCTAGGTGGGTAGAAAAGGGGGATATGAATACGAATTCGAAAACAAAAATGAATAATTTGTTCAAAGTAAGTCTGTAGCTCACACTGAAGAGGTGACAGCCGTTATACACCAAATGGGAAGGATTCTCAGTTTTTAAAAAAATGAAGAGAGATGGAGAGAGACGTACGCACGCACGCGCGCACACACACACACACACACACACACACACACACACACACACACACACACACACACACACACACACACACACGCACGCACACACAGAGTCTCACACACACACACACACACACACACACACACACACACACACATACACACACACACACACACACACACACACACACACACACACTCACACACTTATCATTAAGTGCATACCTACCTACATTCTTTTATACACTTTGCCCAGGCATACGCATGCACGCATATATAAATACACAATTATGCATGCATGCATACTCACGTACATGCGTAACAGACATGCCCGCTTGGACTTGAACAACAACAAGAATTTAAAGAAAAAAAAGTCTGACGTGAAACAACGAAAGAAAAATTAATGAAGAAAGAAAGAAAAAGAAATGGAGATAAAACACGAAAGGAAAAGTAGAAAGAAACAAATCAAAGATGAATGAAAAAAGTTCGAGAAAAGAGAACAGAAAGAGAATGGGAGAATGCAGGGCGCTGTATTAAAAATAATCAATTGAAAAATACAAGAAAGAAAAATAGACTACCAATATAAATGGATCAGAAAACAGAAAAGTAGTATACAGGGAAAGATAGACTACTGTTATAAAAGTAATCAATTGAAGAATCTAAGAACAAGAAAATAGAAACAGGGAAAGATAGACTACTGTTATAAAAGTAATCAATTGAAGAATCTAAGAACAAGAAAATAGACTACTGCTGTAAAGAGATCAATCCAATCACCAACCAACTCCATCCAAAAACTGTAGATGGCCCTGATGGCTTTACTTACCTAGCACCGCCTGCACAATGGACGACATGACGACCCAGAGAATGGCACAAGCTACTCCTGGCACCGCAGCATCACTGGCGCCCCAATCGTCCACAGCCTTTGCCGCTGCCATACCGGGTCTCTCATTGATCAATGGCTTGGGCGACGATTCCTGGATTCTGCCCTCCAGCCTGCGTTTCTGGAATCTGCCACAGAAGGTGGGACAATCAGACCAAGTGCTGTTCATACCTGGGTGGACTTTTGGTGGATGGTTATGTAAGTGTGATCCTCCTTAGGAAGATACATTACGCTCGCAGAAAAATTGTCTGATATACTAACAGATGCAAATAGAGGTGTACGCGATTTGATAGCAAACAGACTGACTGAAACCAGTTTCTTGTGAAATCAACGCTAAGTTGTACTGATAGTCAAGAAAATGAGGAAAAACTAAGAAGAACTTGCTGAGGTTAGATACATTTTAGAACATGTATACACATTGAATTCGCGTGATAACATTCTCTCTCTCTCTCTCTCTCTCTCTCTCTCTCCTCTCCTCCTCTCTCTCTCTCTCTCTCTCTCTCTCTCTCATCTCTCCCATTCAGTATATGAGTCACTGTGTCGGAAAGTATGAAAAATTATCAAGCCAGTACTTCTACCGATGTAAGATAAGGAAAATCTCTCTCTCTCTCTCTTCTCTCTCTCTCTCTCTCTCTCTCTCTCTCTCTCTTCTCTCTCTCTCTCTCTCTCTCTCTCTCTCTCTCTCTCTCTCTCTCCCTCTCTTGCACCGTTGGACCACAAGCAACCTGTCTGGGTTCAATATCTGTCGGTTTGGACTAAACTTAGCTTCTGCTAGCAGGCACAGAATTTTAAGACAAGTACAAAGGTATTCCTATTGGGTGAGTTTTCAATAGTCGAATGTTTGTTTTTAAAACTGTATATAAAAAAAGAAAAGCTCCGATCACTTGAATCAAAAGTCCTAATCGTTTTAACACACAAGTGAAAATTTCTGCACGCTGCTCTGTAGGCACGGTTCTGTCTTGCTTGAGTAAGTCATGCTGTTGATAGCTCAGTCGACCCAGAAAACAGTAGCCCGAATTTGACATATGTACGAACTTAAAAGACAAATTACTGTACCGTTGAACGAAAGAGACAAACAAATTACGAGACAGACAGACGCAACGCATTTCGGCCTCTTTGGTCTTCTTCAGGCAAGACAACTGTAACCAAAAAAAAATCACTTTAATTGAATATCCCTGCAGAAGATCGGAAGGCCGAAACGCGTCCTGTTTTATCTGGTAATTTGATTGTCTAGGCGGAACATCAGGTTTTCTTGTTTTATCTGGTAATTTGATTGTCTAGGCGGAACATCAGGTTTTCTTGTTTTATCTGGTAATTTGATTGTCTAGGCGGAACATCAGGTTTTCTTGTTTTATCTGGTAATTTGATTGTCTAGGCGGAACATCAGGTTTTCTTGTTTTATCTGGTAATTTGATTGTCTAGGCGGAACATCAGGTTTTCTTGTTTTATCTGGTAATTTGATTGTCTAGGCGCAACATCAGGTTTTCTTGTTTTATCTGGTAATTTGATTGTCTAGGCGAACATCAGGTTTTCTTGTTTTATCTGGTAATTTGATTGTCTAGGCGGGAACATCAGGTTTTCTTGTTTTATCTGGTAATTTGATTGTCTAGGCGGAACATCAGGTTTTCTTGTTTTATCTGGTAATTTGATTGTCTAGGCGGAACATCAGGTTTTCTTGTTTTATCTGGTAATTTGATTGTCTAGGCGGAACATCAGGTTTTCTTGTTTTATCTGGTAATTTGATTGTCTGGGCGGAACATCAGGTTTTCTTGTTTTATCTGGTAATTTGATTGTCTGGGCGGAACATCAGGTTTTCTTGTTTTATCTGGTAATTTGATTGTCTAGGCGGAACATCAGGTTTTCTTGTTTTATCTGGTAATTTGATTGTCTGGGCGGAACATCAGGTTTTCTTGTTTTATCTGGTAATTTGATTGTCTAGGCGGAACATCAGGTTTTCTTGTTTTATCTGGTAATTTGATTGTCTAGGCGGAACATCAGGTTTTCTTGTTTTATCTGGTAATTTGATTGTCTAGGCGGAACATCAGGTTTTCTTGTTTTATCTGGTAATTTGATTGTCTAGGCGGAACATCAGGTTTTCTTGTTTTATCTGGTAATTTGATTGTCTAGGCGGAACATCAGGTTTTCTTGTTTTATCTGGTAATTTGATTGTCTAGGCGGAACATCAGGTTTTCTTATAAGATTGTTTCAATTTCCACCTGCAGTCACCCCACTTTGAAACTGACATACACGAGCAGCGACAATTACTAAGCACTGAATGCTATACATGTAGACTGCTGTTCAAATTTCCAGACCAACACTACAGGTGTCGGTTTCTCTCGACACCGGCTGACCGAAATATTTAAAGCTTTGCTTTTGTTGTCTGGGTGCAAGTGGAGCTTTATGACCTCACCATCCTCATCCTCATCCTCACTCCAATCGCAGAGCAAAACGGAACTCCCCACCACCATCATCTTCATCCCCATTCATTGTCATGAATGAAAAGCAACATTCTAAAACTTCTATACCATGATACACATAGACTTTGGGATACTGGCACGTGTTTCTGACTCTTCTTTACATACCTGACATACGATGCCGAACTATTTCAAATCCCATCCACAGTTCTCCTAAATAATGGCACGTGTTCCTTACTCTTCTTTTCATACCTGACATACGATGCCGAACTATTTCAAATCCCATCCACAATTCTCCTAAACTCCACACAACACTGACACGGCTCGCCACATACATACTGCATCCAAGATCTGAGAACGACAACCAACATTTGCAACGTTTACGAAAACACTGTCACAACCAAATGGTTACAAAACCCGCCACCTTTCCAGAAACCTATATAGAAACAACACCTGGAACCCACAGCTATTTTCTGCAAGGGTAGAGACGTAGGTGTTAGCCCTCCCAGAATCAGAAGCAATTAAGGGCTGTGTGTCTAAGGCGGCAGCGGCAAAGTGGTTCCCTATTGCCCAGTGGACCACAGACTAATCAGGCTCGAACACACGGCCTTGTCATCGATTTGGGTTGTCTTTTGTGTCTCGGTCCCCGGTGAATGGCGACGCAATCACTGACCGTAAGGATGGATCGATCGGTGTCTACGCCCACACGACACCCGACAAAGAACTATCGGCGTCAGGTTATTATTATTATTTTTTTTATTTTA
>CM031597.1:117437509-117440009 GCA_018398815.1 Conus ventricosus | reverse complement strand
TCCTAAGAGATGCAATCTCCCACTGATTGACCAAACAATATAATGCTGAACAATTAAGTAGTGGGAGAAAACAAGTGCAGGTTAACAATTCTTCAGTCGTTATAGTAATGACTTGTCAAAGATTTGAACTTATTTAAAAAAAATAAAATAAAAAAAAAGTGAAGATGAAGAAATTGGGGTGAATATATTATAAATATGAGAAGCCCTTCACTAGCTGCCTGAGGGAACCATCGTAATCCCCTTCGAAGGCACATTTATTTGTATTGCCTGCTCCTAGGCCTTTCGTCCGCTGGATCAGGCTCATCAGAAAGACACGGCTGATTGTGTCTGTGCTCTTGGTGTCAAATAGAGACACACCACAGTCCATAATACTGTGGTGTTCTCACCACCAAGGGTTCAAAAAAGAATCCAACAGCACCCTCAAAGCAGCCAGCGAAGGGCAGTAAAATGGAACAAAACAAAAGTGTGGAGAGGAAAAAAGTTTCTGAAAAACTAAAAGCATTATTCAAACAGTATAAAATGTAGGGGACATTATATATATATATTCATACACACAAAAATACATAGATAGATAGATAGATCAATAGATAGATAGATGGACTGACAGATAGACAGACAGACAAACAGACCGACAGACAGATCATTCGGAGGTCCATTGCGAGCGACCATGACATCCGGTACACCATACTGTCCAGGACGGGGGAAATCGTGATGGCATTGCTTCAGTGCACTAAACTGATGTATTATTAGTCAGGCTTAACACACCAAGGTTATCTCTGCACTCTTACCCGCATATGCACACTCATGCGCCACACCAAACATTCACCTCTCTCTGGGAATGGGATGTCACGCATTCGGTTCTCTCCTAACACGACTGAGAACAAGAAATACAATTTCTATGCTACTTATAATTATGCATGAACAATCCAATCACACAAAATGGAATAATCAAAACATAAAAGATCAATACTTCCTAATGCCGGGTTATAATAAAATAGCTTCTCACCTGGTCAGGTTTCCACACACACACACACACACACACACACACACACACACACACACACACACACACACACACTCACAAGCACACACACACACACACACACACACACACACACACACACACACACACACACACACACACACACACACACACATACACACACAACCACTTTCACACCACACCACAGTTCTTGAACACGTCACTTCAAGTTTTCTTCAGCATTGGGTGATGGTGACGCCCTTGGTTGACTGGCTCCAGGTTTCAGGGCTGGGTCTTCGTGGTCGTCTCTGGGAACTCGACGTAGAAATTTTCTTTGTTTTTTTTTCACCCAGCTCTGGGTTCAAACTCAGTCTTTTCTTCTTCAGTTTGTCTGTCACCCAAAGACCTTGCTGTCACTTCTGTCTCCCAGACCACGTTTCTCTCAACCCTACTCTGTCCTGCTCACTCTTCTCTCTCTCTCCTCTGTTCTTCTTTCCCTCGTGCTGTTCTTCTCCTCCCGTCACGTTGTTCTTCCTCAGTTTATATAGGGATGGACACAAAGGATTTCCCTTTAGGCCATGCCTTTGTCCATGTTGCTTCTCCACCACCTTGTTCACAAGTACACTGAATTCCCCTTTCGCTACATTCTTCCACACATCAGCATTTACACACATCTCTACCTAACTGCTTAGGAAACAGCCACTTGGCACCAAATGGACGTCGAAAATTCCGCTGACCTCCGGGACCACTTTAACACAGTAAGTATCCAGGAAAGCTACGACAATAACGTCCAACGCATTCACTAGCCCGACAAAGCATCAACCAGTGCCCCACGGCAACACATGAACAAGTCCAAGACTCGCTCTTCAAACGTCTGTTATAAAGCAACCTAAGCTGACTGAGTATTAAGCACTGGATGCTCGAGCTCCGAGTGGTTACATTCCCCCCCCCCCCCCCACCCCCTTCGCAACAAGTCCAAACTCGCTCCCTCCTTCTTAGTGCACCTATCACTGACCACTTCACCTCTTGCACGATCGCCGGCTCCGAGTGCGTACTCATCCCCCCCACCCTCCCTCCCCCCATTTTTCCGGCAACTTAGTTCAAACTCGGAGGGTCCCCTATTTTAGGTGTCCCTCTATCACTTACCACTTCAAACCTCCTGACAAGATCGAACGTGTGCGGCGAGTGAAGGCGTACTGCTAACGGCCATTGCCCATTTCTTTTGACCATGGCACGCTTCTTTTCCTCTAAAGCACTTAAGGCCTTTATGAGGGTTCGCTCCTCCTTGGACACATACCTCTATGTCAAACCGAATGTGGAAGTGCAATTGTCCGGGCACCGAGAGCCAAGCACAGAAGGACTAGGTCAGGTCTCTTCGGTCTGGACCTCGTGGGCCCCTCTCTTGAAGCCTGGAATTGTCGTCTCTTCCGTTGGACCTCGTAGGCCCTCTCTTGAGCCTGGTACATTGGTCAGTCTCCCGGTATGACCCTGGGCCCTCTCTTGAAACCTGGTACGTTG
>CM031597.1:117415009-117427509 GCA_018398815.1 Conus ventricosus | reverse complement strand
ATAGACGAACAGGAAAAAAAGGGCGAGACAGACGCATAGAAGAAAAAAGGAAACGCAGGCAGAGAGAGAGAAGATAAACAGAGACTGACAGACAGACAGTGAGACAGAGAATGAGACAGATAGACAGACAGAGAGACAGACAGTGAGACAGAGATTGAGACAGATAGATACAGAAAAGAGAAACAGAGACAGACAGACAGACAGACAGACAGAAACCGAAAACGGCAGTTCATTCAAGAAAGATAAAAGCTCTGTTTGAAAGGGGTAACCAATAAAAAGAAACTGTACTGCACGTACCGATCTGTACACATTCTACATCTCTTTACAACATACATTTTTCTCAGGTCAGATCACTTCTCTTTTTGAAGGAGATTTACAGACCATGCTTGATGTCTGAAAAAAAAATGTCTAGAAAAGAAATGCTAGATACCTATAACACCACATGGAAACAAAGGTACTGAGCGGAGAGTTTTAAATGGCGCTTGACGGAAAGAGGGTAGAAGAACGTGTGATAAACCACGCGGTAAATTATTTGTCGAATATCTGCATAACACGCTAGCAACAGAATAAGGGCATGAAGCTGTTTTTTTCGCATTTCCAAGACTTGTAGAATGGTTAGTCACATACTACAAGGATGTTCTTTTTTATTTCTGAAAGAGGTTGAGTTTACGCATATAAACAAGTGTTCTCGTTTTTGCTACTTCTGTATATTTAGACAGCTTATTCAAAGGTGGAGTTTACGCATAGAAGCAAATGTTCTCGTTTTATTTTATTTCTGTATATATAATGTTGTGTACGGAAAGCTGGCTGCAAAAAGCAGACCGGTTACTTTATCTCCTTTTTCCTTGTTAAAAGCAAAATTTCTCTCTCTCTCTCTCTCTCTCTCTCTCTCTCTCTCTCTCTCGCGTTGTTATGCAAACATTTTCTTTCATAGTTTTCTTCAGTATGTTCGCCGAGCGCGTGTGTGTTCTACTTTTGTTCATGACCTGATTGCAGATAGGTCGGTGGCCTTTACAATTAAAGTATTTGAGTTGAGTTGAGTTGAGTGAGTTGAGTTGAGTTGAGTTGAGTCTCTCTCTCTCTCTCTCTCTCTCTCTCTCTCTCTCTCTCTCTCTCTCTCTCTCTCTCTCTCATATCCCCAACCCACGTTCTTCGCTTGCCCCAAACATCTTTCTTCTTTTTTTTTTACGCCATCCATTGCAAATTTTGACCCAGAAATGCCGGCAGGAAAGCTGATGAAATAGTGGACACTGTGCCACGTGCTCTGAAACATGATGTCTTGACGTCATGCTCTGGCTAGTGCTGTATGTCAACAGACATAAAATGTTTTTAAAAAGTTCCTAACGTCCCCGTATAAAAAACCAAACTGATTGTTATGTACTATAAGAAAATCCGCCAGGAAAATGAATTGTGAATTGTTATGTCCAGTGCTATCGTTTCCATGGTACTTTTCACTATTCATCTGTGTAAGTTTGTTTGTTTTGTTTGTTTACTTTTTAAGGGGGGAGAGTTGGGGGGGGGGGGGATATATTTCACACGAGGAAGCAACATACGTTTTAGACATGCTTCATGCGTGCGGACAGAAGTCACCACATTGTGACCATTAATGTTATAAATAAACTCTCTCTCTCTCTCTCTCTCTCTCTCTCTCTCTCTCTCTCTCTCTCTCTAAACGTGTATTGACCATTGGTTCTGGTTTCTGTCGCTCCTACACCTTCAAATCAGATTATTCAATGTCCTGAAAGCTTTTGTTGTGTTTGTCGTTAACAACCTGGATGTCATCTTAGTCCTTTCTAGAGAGACCGGGGCGAGTAATATTCCTACTACGCATTAGTTAAATATTTTCCCTTGATCCCTCTTTCATTCATTTTGATTGTGGGTATTCTATGTGACGTTCATTGCTGCTATCTTCCGGCCTTATTTAGTGTTGAGTAAAACATTGTACAATTACAAGGACAGGTTGGACGACTAAAACCTTTTTCTTTGAGAAACAAATCTCTCTCTCTCTCTCTCTCTCTCTCTCTCTCTCTCTCTCTCTCTCCTCTCCTCTCTCTCTCTCTCTCTCTCTCTCTGTCTCTCTCTCTCTCTCTCTCCGTGCACAAGTGAGAAGTGAGTTTGTTTGTTTGGGAGAGGGAGGGAGGCGGGGACTCGGGGAGTGATGGAGGGAGGGTAGAAGGATGTGTGCGTGCGTGCGTGCGCGCGCGCGCGCGTGTATGTGTGCGTGCGTGCGCGTGCGCGCGCGTGTATGTGTGCGTGCGTGCGTGCGTGCGTGCGTGCGTGCGTGCGTGCGTGCGTGCGTGCGTGCGTGTGTGTGTGTGTGTGTGTGTGTGTGTGTGTTTCCGTGCGCGCGCGAGCGTGCGTGTGTGCATGTGCATAAATGTGTAGGAGTGAGTGAGAGGGGGCGTCCAATCGATCAAGCAAAGCTATGGTCACTCCACAAGGGGCTGACGCAGGCTTCTTTCTCGGGTATTAAACACTCTGTCTTGGCTGTCACCGCAAGAGAAGAATAACAAATAATGAGATAGAAACTATCCATATTCTTCCTCTCTCCTCTCTCAAATCGCCACCTTCACCCCACTTCTCCGCCTCCACTTTACTCTACCCACCTTCCACCCCTCACACTCTCACCCCTCACACTCTCACCCCTCACACTCTCACCCCTCACACTCTCACCCCTCACACTCTCACCCCTCACACTCTCACCCCTCACACTCTCACACCCTCACACTCTCACCCTTCACACACCCCTCACACTCTCACCCCTCACACTCTCACCCCTCACATTCTCACCCCTCACACTCTCACCCCTCACACTCTCACCCCTCACACTCTCACCCCTCACACTCTCACCGTTCACACACCCCTCACACTCTCACCCCTCACACTTTCACCCCTCACACTCTCACCCCCCCCCCCCCCCCCCCCCCCCCCCCCCCCACCCCCCCCACCCGCCCTCCACTTTCACCCTCACACATCCCCCTCACACTCTCACCCCTCACACTCTCACTCACCCCTCACATCACCCCTCACACTCTCACCCCTCACACACCCCTCACACTCTCACCCCTCACACACCCCTCACACTCTCACCCCTCACACACCCCTCACACTCTCACCCCTCACACACCCCTCACACTCTCACCCCTCACACACCCCTCACACTCTCACCCCTCACACACCCCTCATACTCTCACCCCTCACACTCCCTCACACTCTCCACCCCTCACACTCTCACCCCTCACACTCTCGCGCCTCACACATCACCCCTCACACACCCCTCATACTCTCACCCCTCACATTCTCACCCCTCACACACCCCTCACACTCTCACCCCTCACACACCCCTCACACTCTCACCCCTCACACACCCCTCACACTCTCATCCCTCACCCCTCACACACCCCTCACACTCTCACCCCTCACACTCTCACCCTTCACACACCCCTCACACTCTCACCCCTCACACTCTCACGCCTCACACACTCACCCCTCACACTCTCACCCCTCACACTCTCACCCTCACACTCTCACGCCTCCCACACTCACCCCTCACACACTCACCCCTCACACTCTCACCCCTCACACTCTCACCCCTCACACTCTCACCCTTCACACACCCCTCACACTCTCACCCCTCACACTCTCACACACTCACCCCTCACACTCTCACCCTCACACTCTCACCCCTCACACTCTCACCCCTCACACTCTCACCCCTCACACTCTCACCCCTCACACTCTCACCCTTCACACACCTCTCACACTCTCACCCCTCACACTCTCACACATCACCCCTCACACTCTCACACATCACACTCTCACCCCTCACACTCTCACCCCTCACACTCTCACCCCTCACCCCTCACACACCCCTGACACTCTCACCCTTCACACACCCCTGACACTCTCACCCCTCTCATACTCTCACCCCTCACACTCTCACCCCTCACACTCTCACCCCTCACCACCCCTCACACTCTCACCCCTCACGCTCTCACTCCTCACACTCTCACCCCTCACACACCCCTCACACTCTCACCCCTCACACACCCCTCACACTCTCACCCCTCACGCTCTCACCCCTCACGCTCTCACCCCTCACGCTCTCACTCCTCACACACCCCTCACACTCTCACCCCTCACACACCCCCCACACTCTCACCCCTCACGCTCTCACTCCTCACGCTCTCACCCTTCACGCTCTCACCCCTCACACTCTCACCCTTCACACTCTCACCCCTCACACTCTCACCCCTCACACAGTCTATGACGATGCCTTCAAAGGGAAACAATGTATTTCCACATTTCTCTCTGATGTTTTGGAAACAATTCTGAAAATATTCATGTTTCATTTATTTGAACGCCATCCTCCTTTCACACGATTAAACAAACAGACGAACAAATATAACAAAGCAAAAAAAAAAAAAACCCCAGCAACTTTCTACCCTCCTTTGACACCACACAAAGAATCAAACATTAGCAACCAAGCCACACAAAAAAAACTTTATCCGCAACTCACTGATTTATGCATATTAATGATCTGTCATTCAGATCTCAATAATTTGCTTAGCAATTTCCATTCGACCAAACAAGGAAACAAGGACACACACACAGACACACAGACACAGACACACAGACAGACAGACAGACACACACACACACACACACACACACACACACACACACACACACACACACACACACACACAACACACCACACACAAACACACACACACACACACACACGCGCGCGCGCGCGCGCACACACAAGGCCGTCCTCTTTGCATCTGACTTATATCAGCATAATGATAGGGAAGACTGACGATTTAAGGAGGTACGGGACACCAGAGAGCACCGGTTTTAGCCCTGTCCTAAAACAATATTCTTCAGCTTAGTTGTGTATGGCAACGACAGTCTGTTCACATTGCTGTGGGTGACCGCTTCAGCTATGACACGAGAGCGGTCACTTTCCTCTTGGATCAGGAGTGGATCAAACGATCGTGTTCCCTAAAACGTCACTAGCAGTTTACGAGAAAGAGAGAGAGAGAGAGAGAGAGAGAGAGAGAGAGAGAGAGAGAGAGAGAGAGAGGAGAGAGAGAGAGAGAGAGAGAGAGAGAGAGAGAACACAAACAGTATAATTGCAAAGGCCACCGACCTATCTGCAATTAGGTCAAAACAAAAGTAGAACACACACGCGCTCAGCGCATATAGTGAAAATTATGAAAGAAAATATATATGCATGATAAAAATTTGTATTCTTCCTGAAATTTACTCTGTCATTTGTGTGTTAACTGATAGCAGTTCTTCTCTTCGTTTCAGTGCTTTGAAACTGAACATAAGTTACAGAGCGAGTTAAAATTCTCTTTTCATTTTGCAGTAAAAGATGCAATAATACTCAATGAGCATTTCTAGTACGAGGCAAAATGTATTCATCTCTTAAATCTTTATAGGATGGACAAACAATCAAAAAATACATTTCGTCCTCGATTCGGTGAGAGAATGGAGAGAGAGAGAGAGGAGAGAGAGAGAGAGAGAGAGAGAGAGAGAGAGAGAGGGAGAGAGAGAGAGAGAGAGAGAGAGCAAATTTAGCACATGCGGGTTGGGACCAGCCAGTAAACTTGCTTAATTAACCTGGATTCTGCTCCAGTCGTCTTTTTCATCTCAGGAAGGTATACACCGACATAACGCAGTACAATACAACTCATATACTACGTCATACCAAACAACGAGGCCAGTAAACTAATGGGATTTAAAGCAACGAAGACGTAACGCAACACGCACCAACATTACAACATTTTTCTTCAAAACTCTGAACGTCCCAAACTTTGCTGCTTTCTTGATGATTTAGATGGGAAAACAGTTTGCAAGTTGACGTATTCAGTCAACGTAAATCATAATATGTTAATCTCTCTGTCTCTGTCTGTCTCTGTCTGTCTGTCTGTCTGTCTGTCTGTCTCTCTCTCTCTCTCTCTCTCCTCTCTCTCTTCTCTCTCTCCCGCACACACACACAGACACACACACAGACACACACACACACACACACACACACACACACACACACACACAAACACACACACACACACACACACACATATATATATATATAGTAATAATAGTGTGAATGTATACAGCGCCTATTCTCTAAAACTTAGGGTTCTAAGCGCTTTACATAACCAACTCATAAAAAAGTTATACAATAAGACATGACAAGCTACAGGACAGGAACTTACTGTACACAAAAGAAATAACAAGGAACATTATGCAAATATACATTATATTTGTTTATATGTATAAACATAATTTACGCAAGCCCACATACACGTACCCCCACCCCCCCCCAAACACACACACACACACACACACACACACACACACACACACACACACACACACACCACCCCTGCGCGGGAGCGCGAGCGCTCGTATGCAAATGCATGACCACACACCCACGGTCACAGAACACGCATGTACGCACTCACTCACTCACATCAACACAGTCTGCACACACGTGACACAACCACCAGGCACTCACGCGTGCACGCAAAAACCCACTCAGGCACTCGGAAGGTGGATTTGGAAGTGAGGGGAGGGGGGGGGGGGTACGACCGTTGAAGAAGTTGGTTTTCACGGCAGATTTGAAAGAAGAGGGTGAAGGTAGGTGTCTGACACTGATGGGAAGTGTATTCCAGATATTTTCTTCCTTGGAAGGAGAGAGAGCATTGACCAAAATATTTTGTTCTGACAGAAGGAATGCGCACGAGGCCGCTGTCGGCTGAGGAACGAAGTTGACGGGGTGAGGTGTAGATGTGGAGGATGTCTGAGAGATAGTGTGGTCCAGTACCAGAAACAGAAGAGAAACAGATAGAAGCCAGCTTGTAGTCAATTCGACTCGGAACTGGAAGCCAGTGGAGGGACTGCAACAGAAGAGTGACATGTTGCCGTTTGGGTGCTTTGCACACAAGCCTGGCAGCGCTATTCTGAACCTTCTGCAGTTTATTGAGTAGGTACCTTGGTGAGCCAGCCAAGAGACTGTTGCAGTAGTCCAGCCTTGAGAGAACTTGGGGAACAAACTAATAGCACTATGTGTCGATATCACTACGTTCAATAGCATTATGTGTTGATAGCGCTGCGGGGTTTGTTTTTGTTTTGTTTTTTTCTCAGTTATTAACTATGTCTCAATGGCGCAGCTCTTCAGTAGCGGAACGTCTCAATGGTGTCATAGGACACGGTTTCGCCACCCTGATATTTTCATCGTTTCATTCTAATAGCACTACGTTTCCATATCGCTACTTAATGGTAGAACTTTTTCCCCAGTTACCAGACACTCGTCGCAACGTTCACTGGCGCAGCACTACAGATGTACAGCTATCAAACACCTTGAAATCGATACCATTCACACCAGCCTCTGTCTTTGTCTCTGTCTCTCTCTCTCCCTCCCCTCTCTCTCTCTCACTCTCCACAAACTGCCTTTCATCTTACCACACACAGGGCTAATTACAGAGCCTGGGGCGAAATGCTCTCACCCCCCCCCCCCCCCCCCCACCCCCTTCCCCCTACAAATTAGAAAAGTGTCTTCAAACCCGCCACCAGTCTCACATGGCGGTCACAACAGCACATGCAAAAAAAAGGTGGCTAGCTTGAGTACCGAACAAAGCATACCCTTGCTAACCTCGCCTCTTTGGTTTTCGTATCCTTGCCGTAGTCATCTGTTGCAATTCATATAATCAACCGAGCTGCTCATTGATGATTCATTCGAAGCTATTAAAAGTCTAATTTCAGAAGATGATTATTTCTATCTGCAAACCATCAAATATAAGAAATATAAGAATGGGGGAAAGGATTAGTCATTGTGGTAATGGTGGTGAAGAGATGGGGCAGAGCGAGCAGTAGGAAAAACATGTCAATGCCACAAAAATGTGCAGAAAGACCGCGAAGGCTAATCATTGTGTAAGGTGGACGACTAGAGTCTACAAAAAATCAGGGTATGCATTCTTACAACCGATCTGCCAATCATTACCAGAAGAACTGATACATTTCAAATAAGAAAAACAGATAGAACAGCGCAAGATTTTTAAGAACCACCCCCCTCCCCCCCAAAAAAAAAATTACAATGGGCCATAAAAGCAGGAAAATATCAGTGAAGGATGATTTTTTAAAGTCCGATAATTAGAGTTATAAACATGGGGGAAATGACAAAATACGGGCTTTGAGAACGTGGGAATACAATTCGTAATAGAAGAAACAAGATTTCCGTACGGTGAATCGGATCATTAGGACGGACAGTCATGTACACCTTCAAAAGATGCCCACATCAATTGATCAAAGACTTTCACCCCCTCTTCTTGAACGTCGCCATTCGTTTTCTCTGATACATTAAAAAAAAAACACTGCTCACAGTTCTCATACACTCTCGCGCAGGAAGAGTTCCTTTGATGCGCGAGAAAGCACCCAGTAGCCTTGCCTTACCTTCAGGCTATATTGCACATGTAATCAAGACAAACACACAGCGCGCACAGGGTCAAGGCAGACCGTCATTGTCAGCTCTGAGCTTTACAAATGCCAGAGTGGTCAACATTTTTTTCAAAAGCCCAAGCAAACGAGAAGGCGCTTAGCAGAACACAAGCCTCTACAGATGTCAAACGGTCCTCTTAATTTCAAATAAACGCTACCATAATCTGTCACCTACCTCTGGACATACCTCCAAATCTAACTTAGCTACCTCTGAGCTAATTTTGTGCCTGGCTGAATCCTCATTGTCTCAGCGACAATTTAGTGGTAGTAGCAGGTTTCTAACTCAGTCTGATATTGTTAAGGGACTGACTGTAAATCCAAACACATAATGAATGTTATTTTCCTCACTGGATCCCGCATGTAGGTTGATCCAGACATGCACTAAACTTACAAAATCGTAGACCTATCAATGCAGCTAATAAACTTGATTTTTGTTCATTAAGATTCTGGAATTTAGAGCTAAAAAGTATTCAAAAATATCAACAAAAAGTGCTTTTCACAAACTAAAGAAAGAAAAATTAAATTTTCTGTTTCTGCCAATTGATCCAGATCAGGGGCAACAATAATGGATTTGTACTGAGACCTCTTTCCATATTTCCGTCAGGTTTTGTTCAAATCAGTAAGTCGTTTTTTGTTGTTGTTGTTTTTTTTTGCATCATCTTGCAAAGAGATATACAAGCCAACAAACGCGAGTAAAAATATGACTTTCCTGGCAGTTAAAAAAATGTAATAAAGCCGGTGAACTGAAGAGCTCATCATTTGAAGGAAACATTCACATAGATTTCCTTTTAAAAGGCAAACACCGCTTTGAACGGTGTCATCACATCACAAAATCAAACACACCACAGGCAAGTCACACAAAAAGCAATATGAACGTGTGTTCTGGCCAGTCTGTTATGCTCATCTGATAGATACTGTAGACGTGGATAACGATCCCAGAGGAACTGGGGACGGTGAAGGGCCATAAGTCACTGTACACATACAGTACCATCAATAACAATACTTTCAATGGGCAGCTAAAATGGCAATTTCATCAGCGGGTTGGAACCCTCGAGATCTGTGTGAGCAATGTGCACATTTACCGAGGGTTGTGGGTTAGACAACTTGACGCAAAATATTCGACAGCCACATCCCCATATCCACATCGACCTCCATCTACTTCATCCTCCTCCTTCCAACATGACTCTTTCTTCCCCACCTCCCCTTTTTCTTCTCCATCCTCCTCCCCAGTCTGATTCAAACCCGCTCTTTAACAACACACACACACACACACACACACACACACACACACACACACACCACACACACACACACACACACACACACACACGCGCGCGCGCGCGCGCGCGCGCGCGCGTGCGCGCGCGCATACACCTTCTCTCTGCCCCTATTCAAATCCTTTCCTTCGCGGAAAAGAAAAAAAAAAGAAGAAAAAAAGAGACTTCTAACATATCCCTCTTTCAATAGAAATGAATTTCAGCGATTCAATTGTGCAAAACAGAAAAAGCTATGTTTAATAATAATAATAATAATAATAAGGAACATTTAGTGCGCTTAATCTTAAACAAAAGCCCTAAGCGCTTACAGCAATAAGCCCTAACACACACACACACACACACACACACACACACACACACACACACACACACACACACACACACACACACACACACACACACACACAAACACACACACACACGCACACACCCACACACCAGCGAAGGAGCAGAAAAATTATGTTTTGAAGAGAGTTGTTTTGATGGAGGACTTGAAAGAAGAAAGACTGTTTGAGTTTCGGAGTGCAGAAGGGAGATTGTTCCAGCAGGAAGGAGCCTGAAAAGAAAAAGAACGTTCACCAAGTGTTCTGGCTCGAAAACGAGGGATCTGCAGAATGCGAGTGTCAGAAGAAGAGCGAAGCTGTCTGGAAGGAGTATAGGTCGACAGAAGTTTAGAGAGGTAAGATGGAGCGAGGCCATCCAATGCCTTGTAGCAGAGCAAAGAAAGTTTGTAGTTGTTTGGCACGAGGTTGAATATGGAATGGGAAGAGAGGAATCTGGAGGTGCAAGGGTATGCCGGGCCTCGTGGGAGAGAGATGATTGTTTCGTGTGTGTGTGTGTGTGTGTGTGTGTGTGTGTGTGTGGTGTGTGTGTGTGTGTGTGTGTGTGTGTGTGTGTGTGCGTGCGTGCGTGCGTGCGTGCGTGTCTGTGTGTGTGTGTGCGCGCGTGTGTGTGTGTGTGTGTGTGTGTGTGTGTGTGTGTGTGTGTGTGTGTGTGTGTGTGTGTGTGTGTGCGTGCGTGCGTGCGTGCGTGCGTGCGTGCGTGCGTGCGTGTCTGTGTGTGTGTGTGTGTGTTTCTTTGTTGGTTCTTTATTTTCAAGCGTTTAAATTGAAGGTGACATTGGATGCCTTTTGCATGAATGCTTGTTCCTTTCCCTTCCGCCCCACTCTCTTCTCCCTCAACACCTTTTGCTTCCACTCCCCTCCCTGTTCATCTCTCCTCTCTCTCTCTCCACAAACCTCCTTTCACCCTACCGCAGGCGGGGCTAATGACAGAGCCTGGGGCGTAATGCTCTAATTTCTTTCTGTGCGAACTATAAAGGTGTCTTGAAGCCCACCAGCAGTCACACGTGGTCAATCAGCACACACACAGTGACAGAAAGTGGCCAGCTTGAGCCGTCACACGTGGTCAAGTCAGCACACACACAGTGACAGAAAGTGGCCACCTTGAGCCGTCACACGTGGTCAAGTCAGCACACACACAGTGACAGAAAGTGGCCAGCTGGAGCCGTCACACGTGGTCAAGTCAGCACACACACAGTGACAGAAAGTGGCCAGCTTGAGCGCCGAACAAAGCGTACCCTTCTTTCCTCGCCTGGTTTGGTTTTCGTGCTCTAACCACAGTTTTCAGAAATAATCCATTTCATTCATTTGATCTGCCTATGGACGACTCCTTCAAATCAATGTAATTAAGGACTAAATTCATAAAGCAATGTTTGTGAATTGCAAAACCATCAAATGTAAGAATTTCAATTGGGAAAAAGGGGGTGGTCATTGTGGTAATGGTGGTGAAGAGATGGGGCTGGGGTAGCAGGAGGAAAAAACATTGCAATGTCACAAAAATATATAGACAGTCCTTGTACTTTGATAAGAGTGTGGGGTAGACGACTAGAGTGCAGTGTAGACGTCTAGAGACCTACTCTAATGTCTGCAATCTTACAACCAAACTGCCATTCAATACAGAAGAACTGACACATTTCAACTTGCACTAACAGATAGAAGAACACAAGATTTTTTTTAAGAAACACAACACCACCACCACCACCAAATTATGACGGGCCACACACAGAGAAAATAAAATCAGAGAATGGTGATTCTTTTAAGTTTGAGAAATAGAAATACAGATATGGAGAAATGACAAAATACGAGCTCTCAGAAAGCGGGAGCACAATCCATAACAGAAGAGCTCCAAGCATCCCCCGGGTGAACCTGATCATTAAGATGATCAGCATTCTGCACCATAAAAAGATGTCTTATGCCAACTGATCAAAGACTTTCACACCCTCTTCTTGAACATCGCAGCGTTTTTCTTTGATTTTATGGAATGAAATTGCTGGCAGCTCTCATACACTCTCATGGCAGGGAGAGTACCCTTGATGCAGGGGAAAGCACTCAGTAGCTCCACCTGGAGGGTATGTTTCACATGTAATTAAGACAAACAGATATCGCGTACAGGAGAAAGGCAGACTGTCATTATCAGCTTTGAAGGTTACATATGCCATCACATACTGTGACAATGATTTTCTTAAAAATGGCATCCTGGAAGGGTACCTAGGAGAACGCAGACTTCCACAGACGTCAAACGGTCCTCTAAAAAAGCCCTACCATAATCCATTGCCTTGCTCTGGATAGATCTCCCAAACTAATTTAGCGACATCTGAGCTCATTTTGTAACTTACAGAATTATCCTTGTCTCAGCTACAATTCAGTGGTA
>CM031597.1:117407509-117410009 GCA_018398815.1 Conus ventricosus | reverse complement strand
AGAGAGAAAAGACTAAGACAGAGAGACTGACACAGAGAGACTGAGAGAGAGAGAGAGAGAGAGACGAAAGCAGAGGGACATAGAGAGAGACAGACAGAGAGATACATAGAGAGAGACACAGACAGAGACAGATAGAGAGACAGACAGAGAGAGAGACAGAGACAGAGAGGGAGAGAGAGAGAGAGAGAGAGAGAGAGTGTGTGTGTGTGTGTGTATGATTGATTGAACTAATCGCATGATTGATCTGAAATAATCTCACCACACCACGCCTTACAGCAAGAAAAAGGAAGTGTGACAAATTGGGTCACACATGCACCAAATTAGCTACATTGTAGAAACAAAGCTCCTGAAGGGGGGGGGGGGGGGTAGAAGGAGGCAAAAGGGAAAATAGACCGATGCCAATGTAGAGTGGATAGGAAAAATATTCACAGAGACTCAAGCCTTGGCACATAGCTAACAGAACTGAGGGAAACCTCGTGGACTTTGTTTTTCAGTGTAGTGCCCCTGTGCCTCTACATGGCGTTCATGGAGAAGAAAGAAAGAAAGAAAAAAAAGGAATAGGAAAGAAAGGAAGGAAGGAAGGAAGAAACAAAGAAAGAAAGAATGGTACGAAGGGAGAAAGGAAGGAAGGAAGGAAGGAAGGAATGAGAGAGTGAGAGGGAGACAGACAGACAGACAGATGGGGAAAAAAGCAATATTTCACAAAAAACTACCGAACCAAAGATAAACACACTTGACAGGAAGATGACAAATGGCCCAAAGACGAACGCAATAACGTTTAGTGGGGGCCTCCACGCACTATCACGTAAAACAAATGATCCGTTTAGCAAGACTGTTCCAAATGTTCCACTGAGCATGAACATCACTGAAACATTGTTTCCGAACTGAACGCCATGTCTGAAGTGATATGATTTCGTGGAATAGCAAACCTTTGCGATAGAAATATTGACATTTTGTACTTTCAACATCCTGGTAAAGAAGTATAACCCTTTCAGTCCATACCTACTATTATTTCCCCTAGAGGAAAAATGGTTCTGAATCATGAACTGATGTTTGACTTTCGTGGAGGTCTGTCTTCTCCCGAATACCCTTTCCATTTGTTTCGTGTCACATATTTGGTGGCTCTTCTGTATTCAGTCTCAGACAGTATACAGTGATTATTACTACGACCCCACAGAACATGCTTAAGGTTAAATGGACAAATGCCAAAGGAACAGTGAACTGTCATCATCTACATGTCAAGGCATTATCGAAGGCAAAATCTACCCTTTCCTTCCGCCGCTTTAACCTTCCCTGAATTGAATAAGGTACCAATTTACTACTGGATGGAGAGAGAGAGAGAGAGAGAGAGAGAGAGAGAGAAAGAGAGAGAGAGAGAGAGAGAGAGAGAGAGAGAGAGAGGGAGAGAGAGGGAGAGAGAGAGAGAGAGTCTGTGTGTGGTGTGTGTGTGTGTGTGTGTGTGTGTGTGTGTGTGTGTGTGTGTGTGTGTGCGTGCGTGCGTGCGTGCGTGCGTGCGTGCGTGCGTGCGTGCGTGCGTGCGTGTGCTTTCAAGTTGTAACGATCCAACCTCAAGACCGACAGTTCCTCCCGCTGCCCTTTGAGCGTGGGCTGCTCTAACCGAACAGATGGGAAGCTAGACAGGCACTGTCTCATCCGTCTCTTCATTCCAAGGTCAAGTATAAGCCGCGCCCTGGCTAACAGCATCTGCGAGTTTAAGCAGAAAATGTTCCAGCAGACATGTGCACCACTTTGACACACGGTCACCCCTGGCACCAGCTTTCTACTCATGGCGCAGCTGGCTGCGGTCTCTACGAGGCAGGGGCGGATTTGAAGAAAGGGTTCCACGAGTCCCGGGAAACCTAACCTATTGCCCATCTATCCTTAGTTCATCCCGATCCAACCCTCTCGGCTTTCTTCTAAACGGAAAACAGCGTCCAGAAGGATTTCTCAATAATAAAAACAAACATAAAAATAATTTTTTAAAAACTGATGAAATAACACAACAGTAACAACAACAACATTAACAACAATAATCTTTATCATCATCATCATCATCATCATCATAAAGATAAGGATCAGTATTATCATTATGATAATGATTATTATCATTCATTATTATTACTATTGTTTTTATTATGTTGTTGTTGTTATCATTATCGTCATCATCATCATTGTTGATATTGGTGTTAGTATTATTATGTGCTGTTGATGTGGTGGTGATTGTAGTAGTAGTAGTAGTAGTGTCGTTATTGTTATAAACAAGACTCCAGATCCACCCCACCCCCCACCCTCCGTCCCCGTCCCCCCTGTCCTCCTCTTTCCGTGCTCTCAATGCCCACACCCCACACCCGGCCCCTGACCTCAATCTGACCCTTTCCCACTTTCCTCCTCCTCGCCTCCCACCGACCACGGAGATCATGAAGTGGCTGCAAGAATGCCATCAATTAATCTTAATTTTTTCTTCTTATGAATGGTTGTTAACATTCTACAGGTCAGTGGT
>CM031597.1:117372509-117397509 GCA_018398815.1 Conus ventricosus | reverse complement strand
TATAGACAACTAGCAAGACAAGAAGCAACCACAATGGCTTTTTAACCTGCAATACGGGGGACTTTTAGAAGTTGCTTTCAAGTTTTTTGAGGTGGAACAAAAGAAAGGGACTCACAGTAAAACGTGGGATGAATGGCTGAAGGAAAATGTTGGAATTAGTCCTTCATTATGCACGGAGACTGAGAGAGATAGCCCGTTTGTTGCAACCATACATATCCAAATTCAGCACAGTTGGGCTGTCTTTCTATGAAATCTTCCACCTTAAAAAGGAGCTCCATGCAATGTTTGAGAGCAGCGAGGAGATTCGGAACTACTGGGCTGAGAAAATACCCGTATCAATGGTTCCCGACAATGCACAGCAATCATCGCAAGAGTAGAATTAGCGAAACCTGAAACTCCTGCCTGCGTAGAGGAGTAGCTGAGCCAGAGCATTGCTTGTAACACGGAAGTAGGTCGCGCAACTGCCTGTAGCGCTCAAATAGGTCAACTAGTATTGGAAAAACTGCTGTTTCACTGACATTCACTGCTTCAACGCCCCGCTTCAACTTTTTTGGCTGCCTTCGGGCGGCCACAGAGTATACTTTATTCAACTGTCTTGTTTATTAAATCAAGCTTTTGATAAATGCACTTGGGGGCTGCTTTGAATAATCTTCAGTTGACAGAGAGACCGACAGCCGTCTTGAATTTACGGCGCTCAGCGCCAACCATAAAACCCTTTCCCATTCTCCATGCAAGCACCTCCCTATCTTGTGTGTGTGTGTGTGTGTGCGTGCGATCGTGCTTGTTTATATGCTGTTATTGTTGTTGTTGTCGCTGCTGTCATTGTTGTTGTTTTACTGATAATAACTATATCATATTCTGGACATCTGTTTTCTTATAAATAATCAAAGGTGCGCGCCCACCTCCCCCTCCCACCCTACCCTGCTTGCCCCCCACCCCACGCATGCACACACTCAAGTCACTTCTAAGTTCTTACTCAAGTTGTCCTTAGTCATCCTCAAGTTGTCCTCAAGTCATCCTCAAGTTCTTACTCAAGTTGTCCTCAAGTTGTCCTCAAGTCATCCTCAAGTCATCCTCAAGTTCATCCTCAAGTCATCCACAAGTTCTTACTCAAGTCATCCTCAAGTCACCCCAAGTCATTCTAAGTTCTTACTCAAGTTGTCCTCAAGTCATCCCCAAGTTTTTACTCAAGTCAACCTAAGATCATAACTAAGTCATCCTCTAAGTACAACCAAGTTCTTATTTAAGTTATCTTATAATTATCAAAAAACAAGAAAAATCTATGTTTTTATCTTAAATAGTAGATGTCTAATATAGTACACACACGCCTCAAAAAACGCGTCATCGCTGAGGATGTCTTGCTCAGCGTTCTCTGCATAGATCTTAATGAAGTTCTTACATCCTAAGCAACCGCATTGATTACAAATTCTGGTCTTGGAAATGTCTTTTTAGACTCCATGTCTTTATTTATTGACTCCATCATTTTATAATACGCCATGTTCTATTTTTATAAAAATAATTTAAGTTCTTAAAATATTATTGCATCTGAAATGGATCAAAATGATCTTTTGTTGTTGGCGGTTTTGGCATGTTTTTGTCTTCTGTATTTAGTGGTTCAGATTCTTTTGACTGCTTTGGTTCTTGTTGCCATTGTATTATATTTTTATAACAGTAATAACCACCCCCAGCAGCAGCAAGGGCGCTAAAATGACAACAGTTTTAAGTTCAATATTCCATGAAGACTTTAGCGCTGTAGGCCTTGAATCATATGGAGTTTTTATAGTGGCATTGAATTAACTGTTGGCGTTGGCGGGTGTTATGTTTTCATTTATGAGTTATATTCTGTAACATTAATTTTTTTTTGTCTGTTCCACTCTGCTAATTTTCTTCCTGCTTTAACACGCCCAGGATGAGGATGCTTTTCAAATGGTCTCCCCCTGATTCAGGTTTTCTGATTCTGCTGATTTTCTGGCTTGGTTACTTTCTCCACCTGATTCAGTGTTTTCTGATTCTGTGATTTTTTTGGCTCGGTCATTTTGAAGGGAAATAAAATCTATATGATTAAAGTTATTAATCCCATGATTAATGGCGATAACAATGTTCCAAATCTGTAGTATAGATCACATCCTAGAGACTCTAATGACTTTGTTAAAACTGGATCTGCGTTAAATCATACGTAAGATCTTGTTCAGAATCAATGGGAGCAAATCTACTGACTAGTTTAGTGTACAAACTAAGAACCGTTTGCCCAACGCTTTTTACCATTCTCGACCCCAGCTGCGCTTCATACCTGTTATGATACTTTATAATGTCTTGCGGCGACATCTGTTGAATCTGTTCTATGCTGAATTCAGTTCCGAGGAACTGTTTTGTTTTCCCGCACGCTGCCAAAGAATACAACCTTTCCTTTTTGGGCATAATAGCTTGGTCATCAACTTGATCATTCATAAGTTCAGGAAGGTTTAGGCTACCTTGTGGCTGTAGTAGATCATCGATGTTCATGTTTTTTATTAATTATAATTATTTTATTTTAAAAAAATGAGCACCGAAAAAACTGTTACCAACCTTGTATACCATTTCTGCTGTTATTGGGGGGCTAAGTGTAGGATACTCAATGCTTGGTAAAAGCTTGTTAAAATAAAACCGGCAGATCTTGGCAAACTAGACTTTGAAGACTCAGCAAAGCTAATTGCTATTATTGCAGCTTCATTTGCTACGAAAGATTTTCTAGTCAAGCAAGGAATAATTCCAGAGAATATAAATATGTAAAAAAAATACATTTATAAAAAAATGGCTTCACTCGTAATGATGATAGGCGGCGCAGTAGTGAATGCGCTTGCTTTTAGCGGAAGTAATTACGCGTTTAGTAAACTACGGATGATGGCGAGAGAAAAAGACATAACAAAGCTGTAGAGCAACTAGCTGCAGCACAAGATAACTATGAAAAGCAGAGAATTGAGCAGTTAGATTTTTATTAATAACAAACTGAAAAAACAGGGGCATGCAGCTTACACATTTAAAGATGTTGACCAGGCAATAAAAGAATATTATCTTGTAACAGGCAAACCAATTGAGACATTGCCCCCACCAAAATTCAGCGACTTTTATCAGCCGTCAGAAAAACAAAAGATGCAAGAAAATCGGGTTTATTGTCTTTGGCATGACCGTCGTGTATTTTGTTGCGCATAATATTGGCTGAATAAAAATGAACAAAATCTATTATTCGCCAAAAGGATATTGGAAGGGAATCACGGCAATAAAAAAGCTAAGCCAAGCAGCGGGAGTCAGTGAACAAACAGCAAAGGAATGGTTACCTAAACAAGCGATTTGGCAAATTATTTACCTGCGCCTAGACGAATACAGAGACCACACTTTGTCAACACAATACCGAACGACGCCCATCAAATGGACCTTCTATATTTACCTCATGATACGCATTAGACGAAAAAGATTTAAGTACGCACTCACAGTCATTGACATAGCTTCAAGATACAAGATGCGGAACCATTAACACAAAAGAGTGCTTCTGCTGTTGCTGTTGCCATACAACTGATATACCAACGAGGCCCGCTAACTTATCCTCGCATGATTCAAGTCGATGATGGAAGAGAATTTAAAGGGCGAGTGAATCAATTATTGTTAAAACATAGAGTTACCATTAAAAGAGGCATTCCGGGAGTTCACAGATCACAGGCTTTAGCTGAAAACTTTAACAAACAGTTAGCCGAAAGACTTTTCTCCTACCAGTATCACAGAGAGCTGATTGACAATTCTCGCAACACAGAATGGGTTAGAAGATTGCCCTCAGTTTTGCGCGCAATGAATAATGAAGAATTTAAAGGGTTAAAACCAGTACAAGCAATCAAAAGAAAAACAATAAATGTTGTTGAAGGAGAGTCTTCATCCGGCAAACTATTACCGTTTGGTTTAAAAGTAAGGTACCTTTATTTACCGGGGGAAGCAGAAGGGGACGCTCGCATCAGGGCAAACAGATCCAGTTTGGAGTGTTGATCCATATGAAATAAAAAGAATTGTAAAAATGAATCCGCCCGTGTATTATTTACGAGAAACTGACACAACAAAACAACCAGCTCCTCAAAGATCTTTTGTGAAGGAAGAACTGCAGATAATCCCACCAGACACAGTTCCGCTTTAATTAATTTACGTAAATATATTTGAGTTTAAAATGGAAGCTCAGAAGGAAGTGCAGAACCAAACAAGAATGGTAAAGGAAGAGACCTTGAAAATGATGCGGGAATCATTTCATGCGTGTAATGCTATTAAGGAAACATTTTCGGGGATTAATCAATGCATGCTAAATCATCCAGATCACCTACAACTCAAACCCCAAATTGGGAAAAAGAATATCTTGAAATAATAAAAAAAATTCGAACGCATCAAGCAAACATGAGAAAAGATTTAAATGAATTGGATGAAGCTATGATTGATCTTATAATAAAAGTTGATGAAAAATATAAACCCCCCTGTTTATGCGGTCCTCCAGTGCCCAATTGCATATGAAAACTCTGGATTAACAAACACCCGTTTTGTGTTTGTTCTATCTAATGACTTCTTTGTTACAACTGTTGTGTTGATCTCATGTAGATTAGATCGTAGTTTTACGTTGTCATGATGAAAAGTCTTATTGACAAACAATGCTTCTTTGTAGTTGTCATGTGATATGTTTGACTGCACAACACTGCGAGATATTCCTTTTGCTTTCTTAATGATTTTCTCCTGGCTTGAAATACTGTACATTTTCGACCTTAAACCAATAAACTCCTTAATCACCCCTCCGGATAATTCATCCTTCATCTTTCCTAAAACCTTCTTGTTAGTAATTGAATGCAAAGGCGAATCTTTAGGGTAATCAGATGTGTCGTACCATCCCCTGCCCTTTAGCTACTTCCTTTTCCAGTTTTTATAGATGCCCTTCAGTAGGTATCTATAAAAACTATCTGTATCTGTGTAAAGCACTCTGACTCTGATACGCGGGTTTAAAGTAGTCATAAAGAAATTCTAACATCAAAAGCTTTGATAATTCTAAAACGGAAAACCCCTATAAATACAGGCTTGTCTAATTTGACTTTCTTTTTTTTCATCATTATGCCAAAACGCTGATCAGAAATCTTCTAAAGTCCTGAAAAATTTGGTTTTAAAGTTAGCTTAATTGCTTCGTTCTCTCTGGTGACCAATCTAAAAATCTTTACGCTTGTGGGGATTTTCCATAGTCTTTCCGAAACAGCTGTTGTTCATCAGCTTGAAAAAGGGCTTTTTCTGAAGCATCTGTGGATTTAGTTCTGAGATCATGTTCTTCATGATGTATGGTTTCATGAACTGTTCTTGATCAAAAGCAATTTATGCGATAACTGCTGTCAACTTCAACCCATGTCTTAAATAAAATTGCAGAAGTCTGTAATGACAGACATAATTTTTTTTGCCTCGAAGATTAGGCACAAGTTTAGGTGGTTCTGTTTTCGCCATCTTTAGACTTTCTGCCGCTAATGGATAGTCATTATGCAGGTCATGGAGTTCATGAGGATATTCTAAATCAACTTCTAGAATGTATCCCCCGCTGTTGACCCGGGGTTAAACTTTTCAACCACTTTAATGCCTTTTGAATGTTTTTTGGATCGACGCTTGTGTGCATTTTAAAGTTGCGTAGTGGAAGTGATTGCGCCATTTTCCCAACCATACAGATTGTTTGCATCTAAATACATAAGATAGTTAGACCTTTTACTTGGATCATAGTCGTCCAAGTATTTGTTGTTTGCTTTACAGTAATGATGCGACGCCATACTAATTCCTCCCCGCAATCCGTTTTCAATCATCTGAATCATTGGTAAATCTGACAATAAATCAATCTTTATTCCAGTAAACTTTAAGAAAGCATCCCAACTCATCCGGGCGCAGAAATGTAATGCGCGGGATCCAGGCTATAATGTTTCATGCAGGTCTTTCTATAATTTTCAAAGACGTCCGCCAACAAAAATGTATCAGCCCATCAATAGGAGTCATGATAGTCCCCATCGTTTACACTCTAACTTCTGCCACGCATCTTGAGCATGTTGGTAATCAGAATCGCTGATGTCCTTTCCTCTAAGGCTAGAAAAGAACGCGCTCTTTAGGGGAAGTGATCTTCGTCAAACCTTGCCAACTGTTCATGTATTCATAAGGGAAACGCCCTTTCTAACAAGAGTTGGTCAAAATATTCTTCCGTTATTTGGGCAGGGACTTTAAGGACATGCTATGACACTAATGATCCCATCATGTGTTTGCATCAGTCATAAAAAGACATGTTATTAAAGTGCAAACACCTGTACTTTTCTGATGACACTGTGCATGCATGACACCCAAAGCACGACTACTGCTTTCCATAATAAGAGAGAGTCGTTACCACCGCGCAAGTTATAAAAGAATACAGGCAGCTTCCATGTCTTTGGTCAAACTTTATTTAAGATTGCAGTTTGTTTGTGCGCTGCTCCTCTGAACTTTCCACTAATGTGATCATGGTCTCTTCTGTTGGATTAGTTGCTTCTTCACAATTCTATAACCGCAAATCCAACCAATGTGTGGCTAGTCATACAGTTGTTTGGTCTTCAGGCGTCACATGATTTCAGATAAATTCAGATTATTAGAACAGGCGTTACGCACGAATGCTGCATGCGCTGTAAAAATCATTTTGGCCTGCATTGGGCCTCGTATAATTCGGCGTTGAATGAGCGCCATCCGACCTAACAACCATGAAGCAAATGACCAAATCTGATGATTACTCATTAAGACTGTTTTTCGAAGTTTGTGTGGCGCTGGCCCTTCATAAGAAAGGGGGGGGGGGGGGGGGGGGGGGGGGAAAAAATAACGACTCGAATCTGCGTAAACGACGTATGGAGAATGTTGCCAATCCGTTTCCATTCTTAAAACAACGTTTATTTTAACTGCCTCTGGGGGGCGTAATTAGTTCTGTATTACAGTCAACTGGACCGATACAATGTTTCTTAATGTTCAAGCGCGGCTGAAACGGATGGCATTCTTGTTACACAAATTCTACAGAATTCTTGTTTAGCCCAATTTTAAGTAATGGGCCAATAATCTACTCATTGTGCGTATCAATGTGTAATGCGGTAAGCCCCGCCTGGTGAAACATTAGTACTAAAGTCCAACATGACTTTTGTCTGGCTCGCCAATCGTTGACTATTCTTGGACACATAATCGGGGGGGTTGACTGTACGATTTGTTTCCTCCTCATCCCATGTGTAGATATTTGACAGTTTATTGGTTTTGTTGTGTTCTTCAAACGATCAGATTAGGTCTACACTAAACAGGAAAGGACAACCCACTAAAGTTAAGATCATTGATGTAAGGGTGATAGTTTAACACTCTCTCTGCGTTTTGCGGATATAATGCAGCTGTCGAGAACACACCACATGGAAACCATTGTTGTCTGTATTCTTTATGGTTTAGAACTGCTCTTTTTGCAACTAATGCTGGGCCACGGGGGGGTTTTAGTGGGAAATTGTAAGACCTGCCTACAATCGGCGCATTACTTAGCCTTTTTTAATCTGATCTCGAGGACTTCGCCCTCACGAACCAACCAAGGAGCCTCTCAATTTTGGCTTCTTCAGCGGCAGACACATACTGTGTAAGCATTCGTCCTGCCCAACCAGGCGTTAAGAAGTCATTAATTACGAGAAAGAATATCTGTTGTTTAGGTCCGAGACGCCAGACTTCTAGATTTTCACTTCTTCATTTATTGTTACATGTCAATTAAAACAGCTAACTTACATTAACTGGCGGTCCTATTGTTAGTTTGCCTGGAAACTGAGAAATAGCATGAACAACACTTGCCTGTACGTTGTTGGGTCAATGACTTCTAATCAATATCATTCAGTGCTCTTGATAAACGCTCTCTCTCAGCATTCACCTTCAAACAATTCGTCTGGTCCTTCAATGGTCCTTAGCCATGTTGAGTTTCTTACTAACACAAAAATATTTATTTAAATTAAAAAAAAAAAATTAATTAGAATCAATATCAAACGGTCTTTTTGTGCTTGGACTCATAAACTAAAAAGTAATACGCCCTTTGGCTTGTTAATGTGAGCAGTTTTAGAACAGATTTTAATTGTTCGTTTACTTTTTTTTAAGCTTTCCTTTTTTATCTGCTCGTGTCTGGCTGTTGAGAAAAAACTTGCCCTTGCCTTTTCTTGAAGTATCAAACTTTTTGTCTTTTGTAGTCAGCAAAAATCGCCTGTAAACGATTCAATTCTTCATCCTGGTGATGTTGAGTCAACAGACCGCTTATTTATTGTCAGTTGAACGAGCTAAGTTTAGCTGTTATAAGTTGAACCATAGCTGTTGTGCTTTTGGAGTTTAAGTTTTTAATTTTTTGCCAGCAGCACTTACAGCTAATGAACACCCACCGAGAGCTTAAAGACAAACCTCCTAGAGGTAAAGCTGGCGGTGCACCACCACCTGTTGCTCAGAGACATACACTAGTCCCTTTGACCTGCCGATAGAAAGCGGCATATAGTTATGTTCCAGAATTAACAAATGAACAGCATTGAAGGCAGCAGAATAACCTTCGCCAGGTTTTGCTGTATTTTGAAAGTCTTGCTCTAGTTTGTGTTGCATGTGCGGTAATAGTTGTTAATCAGAAAGGTTTTTTTATGTTAGGGTTTCTACTATCCCTTCTTTTGGCAACTCTGCGCTGTATAGGCACATTGATAACGTGAACAGACATGCTTTTTTTAAAAAATAAAAAATAATTTAGGTATTGTATATCTATAATCGTTTCTTGAATATTCAGCTGCGCATCATATATTCAAAACAAAATGTACATTAACTGGTTTTATCGCCATCTTTTTCTTTATCAATTTGAATGTTTAATTCCGTCTTTAAACAGTTCTCTCCCACTTCCATGCAACTGAATATCCTCTGTCGATCTAGTCAATCCCATAAACCGTATTTTGTTTGTTAAATAATCAACAATCTTACAACTTGAAGGTGTAGATCCTTTAGACACAAGGTCTAGACCGTTGATTTCTACCACGCCCCCCACACCCCCAACAATTATCTATTTCCATCAAAATGCTGATAAAGGTTTAAGCCCGCGAGCGTAGATTTTGGTTAGGACTACCCTCAATTCGAACATTGTTACTTCGTTATTTTAGGATTATAAACTTTTCACTTCCTCTTTTGAATGTTTTTTTTCTTCATCTCACACAGCAATAAAAGACCGTTAAGGATCTTGCTGCCGGCACTAAAACTAAAATTCCATATAGGCGACATTCTGCTTCTGGATATGTTTTATGATGAATCACTTTTCGTAATATATGCCTAATTTTGCCCTGATATTGTTGTTTCATCAACCTTGCTAAATTAGGGTTGCTAACAACGTCACTCTAACGAATTCAGAAACGCTGTACTTTGCTTCGGTGTCTGATGATTTGATAACCCATTGTATTCATTAAAAGTTAGTTCAAATGACAATCTGTCTTCATGCACCTTGAAAGTATGGCGCATGCACACCTTTTAACAACTCAAAATCTACAGGAATGAAAAGAGCGATTTTCCATACGCAAAATTTACAGCTCACATCCTTTTTGCGTCTTTAATATCAGGCGGCGCTATTTCTATGTTTTAGTGCTTCTTTCATTTTCGATTCCTTTAAAACGCAAGATTCATGCCCTTTCATTCCAGTTAGCCATAGAATCAGAATAGGTTAAAAATATGTTCTGCATTGTGTAAAGAAAATATTCTTGCCCCTCAAGTTTTATAGAAATTTTCTTAACGATTGCCCGTCCCAAATGTCTGGACCAACTGTCCTGTTTGAGTCTGTTGTTGATTCGAGTTCTATTTTAAAAGTAAAGTGCGCAGAGCCTGGCCACAATCACTTCATCAGCTCTAGGTCTGGAAATTTGACAGTAAGAATTTGATCTGCATCAATAGTAAGATGGGATTATTTGGAACAGTAATATTCGGTTTTTATTTCCTTCAACTGCCAAAGGGCTCATTCAGTCTCTAGCGGGTCAGAATTGAACCATATGTTTTGCCGACAATTTTATAAAACAAAATAAAAAGTTAATTATTACAGAAACCTGGAGCGAGAAGATGAAGAATATGATGTTTCCTGATCCTGGAGACGACATTAAGTGAAATGATACCCTTGATCCAACATCGCTCAACGCTCTCATGTGGCCTGAAATAACAGAAAGTAAGGGGTCATGATCATTTTACCAAAGTGTAGGTCAAGAACCTCCCGAATTTTTTTTTTTTTTTTATAGACCCAAAGGATTTTGAAGTAAAAGATACCAATGTTATTGTTTGTGAAAAACGAATCAAGGACAACTTGTTCGGCTTACAACTAAACCAGACCCATCAAGTTTTTAGCCAAGAGTACAATTATACAAAGACTCAGTGTGAAAGATCCAAAATCGCCTCGGTCTTGTTAGACCGAAATTAAGGGCGATGCAGTTGCTAACTTCAAAACGCACAGCAAAGAAATTCCAAAACAAGCTAACCATATACAAACAAGGAACTTCAAGTTTTAAATCATCAGCAGATGAAAAAATAAATGCAATAGAAGCATGAAGCCCGTTTTTCAGAAGAAACAGCGTTAAAACAATTATGATTCCCCATTGCCTATGTGCAGGAAATAGCGGCCCTTGATCATGCTTTGAGAAGCATCAAGGCGAATTCACCACAATTTTTACAAAACTGGGTGAAATAGAAGAGCCATATAAAAAAGAGAAAAATAAAAACTCGGGATGGGGGGGGGTTTGAGGCTGATGACGCCAACTTAGGCCTGATATTGAAAGAAAGAATAACCAAAGACTAAAAGATCTTGAACAAGAGAGATCAGCAAGACTAGAAGGTTTGTCTACTAACCGAGAACTAATTACAACTCAAGTGAGCAGAATAAGAGAAACTATCCAATAGAAGTTTATATGAAGACACAACGCTATCAGAACGAATACGAACACTGATTAGAGAGCAGGGAGATCCACATTAGCAAGCGTTAATACAGCCTTAGGTTTTGCAATAAGTACACTCGTATGGCTAGTACAGGCAGCGGTGGTCCCGGAGTAGTGCCTCCACCGCCATCACCTCCACCTGACAAAATCATGGGTAAAATACAGCTTTAATCATGCTTGCGGTTTAATTAATAAAATAGCCGTAAAGCCGTGACCTTTACCGGGTATATAAGGGGGTGTTGTTAGCTGCTTTGTCTACTGCAAGCAAAGTAGATTTGGCTTTAATGGCCGACACTTATGGACATTAGTTACTCTTAATAGTTGGGTTAATTTTTAGTAAGATAAAACCAAGTAATCCTAGGCCAGTTAAACTCCAAACAATTGCTGTCTTTTCATATACAAGGTCATCGGGAACAGAGCAGGGTCTTCACGGCCTTGGCTTTGTGCCACTGGGATTGGATGACTATATCTGGGGGGTCAGCTTGTTTTGTATACTGCTTGCCATATTACTGTGCTCAGAATTTATTTCGTTTTATTCCGACCTTCTGTTTCATCTGCCTGCCACAAGGAATTTCGTTATTGTAGTTTATTATTGTGCCTATCTGGAGTCTGAGGTCAAAGCAGCAAGTATAAACCAGGTGCCAACCCAAAGTCTACTTTCGGATCTTGGTAATATGTAAAACATTTTGGTACCTTTTAATACTTGAAGGTAAAACAACTGTCGAACTAAATGGCGTCCACTAAATTTTGCTAATATTGTTTTTGTGCGTCCAAAGCCATAGAAGGATCGGTTATGGCTCGATCTCGGTTTGTGCATTGTGAACCACAAAAAACCCCAAACGTAAGTAACGACTAGAGTCGTTTATTCATCTATTCCTGCTTTAGTTAGGCCCTTAGAAGTGTCTAAGAAAATGTTGTCCACGTTTTAATGCTCTTGCTCTATGGACCCGAGGTGAACAGCTGTGCCTGACGAGAAAGATGTATAAGGAGGAATCCCATCGTAGTTATACTTTTCTGCGCACGCCCCAAAAAAAAGGGGGTGCCTAGACCATGGAATTAAGATCCAACTTTTGTCTAAAATCGTGTTGATACTTCTGATGATAAGGTTATTGAATTCCGTTACAGATCCTTTCAAAGCCTTCATGTCTATTCTGTTGTCTGAATGGATTAAACGGTTTGTCATTTGGCACTGGCGCACTTGCAATTCATCAAAATACGTCTGAAGGTGTAATAAAAATGAAATCCTATACACGGAACCTCACCAAGGATCAGGATGAATTAAGTGATCAGCATACGACACTCCACACCCATTTGATGCACACAACACAGCACAGTTTAACTTGTTCTGATAAAACTGCATCGGAATGACTGAACCACCCTTTCGGGATGAAGTCTTTTAAATAGGAGGTTTTAAGATATCTGTTTAATGGAGTTCTCACCTTTACATGAATGGCGTCAGACTGCGTCACAATAAATGTCACGAGTATCATTGTTATATTTTTTAAGATTGTAGTGCGGCCTCAGCAGAATATTTTGCATCAGATATATTTAAATGCGCTCATTTTATTTCGTTTAAAAAATGTTGTAACATAACAACTCATGACCGTCCTTTCGTTTTTTAGAACATGCTATTGATAACGATGCGGAGCCATAATGGTTGCAACTTCATGAAAATATTACAAGTCGTATGGTTTACATATAACCGCATCCACGGAGAATAATAAGATTCAAAAAGTAATATAGAGGACAATTAGTTAGCCCAGTTAAACCATAGCCTGAAGGTTAATTACGGGTTTTGCTCACTAAAAGAAGCAAATGAGGTAACTCGACATTACTCTCAAACATAACACATGCGAATCTGAAAAACAATGTTGACCTTCAAACCGAAGAAGAAGAAGTAGGGTACTATTTGATAAAGAGCTAGCTAAAATGTTAGGCTTTACAACTGCCAATCGGCCCAATTCATAGTTTTAGATTGCAGCAAACAAAACTACTTATGAGCGGAGAAACTCCGCATCGATCTTGCAGTACATTTCATTACTTCTATGTTCATTTGGATGCAGCTGAGCACTGATGAAAACCTTATATGATGGAATGGGCCCCCCTGTTTTAAGAGCTCTTCCGTCAGGAAAGCTCATATTGCGATTATGCAATTATACAATTCCTAATTTACAGATTTTAAAAGATTAGTTTGTGGAGGGTCGGATCATTAAAATATAAAAAACGAAAGACAAAGCGGGGAAAGTTGTGAAATGTGATAACCTGCCACATTGTTTTGGAAATAAAAATACTAAAACATGTCTAACAAAAAAAGTCGCGTGGCCAGAAGAATCGGGAGTTACATAGCGCCTGTGAGGTGTATAACTTAGAATTAAAAGGACCTTGCATACGTGCGAACTTTGAACAAAATGTGAGATAGGCGCTTTGTAAGGTTATGGAGTACACTAAAGTGGTGATTATAAACGCAAAGAGGTTGGCGAACAGCCTTAAGTTTCCTCAAACTAGAACAACTGCGCAATGAGAAGCCAATAATGTTGGCCTTATAAATATAAAATAAGTTCGAAAACCGACCTCAAATGGCACTTAGAACCATATTTAGAATGGGACATAAATTTGAAATCATAAGCCCATTTACAATTATAGCCGCAAAAAAGTTTCAGAAAGCATTCAACTCCTGAGCCTTTACATGTAAACTTATGCCAGACGACAATACCGGAAAGTAAAATTGAAAGATAACACCCGTAAGGGAAAAAACAGTACAATCCACCACAGAAAAGAAAGGTTTTAAAAAAAGCTTCTACAAAATTACAGTTTCGTTCAAGCAAAAATTAGGAGACACGTTTCACCAATATATTTGAAATTTCCTGTCCTTTAAACATGTGGAGAGGATGGGTTTGTGGCGTTAGTGACGACCTTATAAAAGGAATTAATATTAGCTAGGCAAAACTTAGACGTTAAACGTCTTAAAGTTACCATCGTCCGTTCTTCACAATGGTGAGGATATTAAGATATCACAACAAGCAACAAAATCACTGTTGACTTAAATAGAAACGAATCTTACAGAACTGAATTGGATTAACTTACCACATTAGGTCTTGTAGGTTTTCTTATACTGAACAAGTTCTGACAGAGAGTAATGATAAACATAAACTGGATTAGATTAAGTTCTGAATATAAAACTATGGAGCAGTTTAAACTTTATGACAAAAAACCCCTCATTGTTCATAATTTGTGGCCCAAACTGTTGTGGAAAAACAATATTTGTCCTAGACCTATTACAAACAGTTTATCGCTATAATTTTGATCACATTGTGATTTTCTGTCCAACACTTAAATGGAACAAAGCATATCATGATAGAAGGTTTATATGGACAGATGATAACATATATTTAGTTGATCCTAGCAATAAACTGAGTGAGTGTTTAGAACACTTTAATAAATTGTTTGAAGGAACGCAGACACTATTTATTATAGATGACTGTTCGGCAGAAAGAGACATAGTTAAAAAAAGAAATACTTTGTCAAAACTGGCTTTCAGTGGAAGACATGCTGGGATAAGTGTGTGGATTTTATGTCAAAAATATAACTCGGTTTTAAAAGACTTTAGAGAACAATTAAAGACTGTAGTGTTATTTCACATGAAAGACAGAGATGCATTTGATGAATGTTTGCGTGAAAATGATGTTATTGAAAATGACCAGGAAAAACACAGGATTAAGCAAAAACTGAAATCTGAAAAGTTTAGTAAATTAGTATTGAAAATGGATAATCCTACACAGTATGTTTGTTTGTAGGTAGAGAACAGGAAAACACCGATTCTGGAGTCGCCCGGTCGAAACTGGTTGAGACCGGGTGAGCCAGAATCGGTGTTTTCCTGTTCTCTCTTCGTTCTCGTTCCCGTTGTTGAAACATACTCACCACCTCACTTCAGACCTTCGTTCTCGTTCCCGTTGTTGAAACATACTCACCACCTCACTTCAGACCTTCGTTCTCGTTCCCGTTGTTGAAACATACTCACCACCTCACTTCAGACCTTCGTTCTCGTTCCCGTTGTTGAAACATACTCACCACCTCACTTCAGACCTTCGTTCTCGTTCCCGTTGTTGAAACATACTCACCACCTCACTTCGTTTTCGTCACATATGAATCTCCTCTACGCCATTGCCATAATAAAGAAGGGATTGTTTACTGCAGGTTTTTGTTTGTTGTGTTTGTTTGTTTTGTTTTGTTTTGATTATTCTTTGTTGTTCGGTCTTTGTGTTGCCGGATGACGGTTAGCAGCGGGGCAATGATTGGGCGCGGTGCCTGTCGCAAGTCCCGAGCACTCTGTGACACGATGAATGCTCTGATGTTCCCACGGCCCACTGGACAGGGACTGCGTTGTCGTGCCAATCATGCCCCCCCCCCCCCCCCCCCCCCCCCCCCCCCACGTAAAGGTTTTGAGGTGCTTCTGGCGGCTCCCTGACAGTGTTCTGCCCCGCCTTTTTGTGAATCCCTGTGCCGTGCTCGTTCTTTTTCGTTCTGAAATCGAAACGCGTCGAGTTTTGTCGTGTAATTTGTTTGTTCATGTTTGGCAGATTTATTACATAAACTTTTAAAGATTTGTTTAGATCTCACCTGTAGTCGGCTCACTGTGCAACTAACTTACTTGTGTTGACGATGATGAGGAAGTCATTACCATGGTCTAACGGCTCCTCTCATTGCAACTGACTTTCTTGTACTGACGATGATGAGTAAGTCATTATCTTGGTCTAACGGCTCCTCTCATTGCAACTGACTTTCTTGTGTTGACGATGATGAGTAAGTCATTATCATGGTCTAACGGCTCCTCTCATTGCAACTGACTTTCTTGTGTTGACGATGATGAGTAAGTCATTATCATGGTCTAACGGCTCCTCTCATTGCAACTGACTTTCTTGTACTGACGATGGTGAGTAAGTCATTATCATGGTCTAACGGCTCCTCTCATTGCAACTGACTTTCTTGTACTGACGATGATGAGTAAGTCATTATCATGGTTTAACGGCTCCTCTCATTTGGTTGCAGACTTAATTTGTAATGGGGATTTTCTTCAAACAACAAGTTCAAGTCCACGTGAAAACATCTCATTTCCAGTCTTTGAATTCGTCTATGGAGATCCGAAGTGGTTGTCTGTCCAGTTTTTCACAGGAAATACGGAAGACAGAAAATGACCATTGAAAAGCACTGAGTGGTGAACAACAGAAGCCCCATTCCTGATGTGATCTTCAACATGCAAATTTTGGGATTTTTAAAATGAAAGTCAGAATCAGAATCAAATTGTGTACCAAGACACCAAACAATCACGTGACGTTTGAAGGGTGAACATCCTTTTATTAAACACATTTTTATCTCCCTTGAGTTCTTCGTTATGAAACGTGTCATACAAGCATCAGAAATCAAATTGCGGTCGGTGTTTTTTCGGGTTTTCCTTCTTCTTCTTCATCTTCGTTGTTGTTGTTGTTGCTGTTGCTGTTGTTTCTGTTCTCTGAAACTTAACTTTGGGAAACCACGATTTTGTTTCTCTCAAGTTGGTAGAAACCTACTGCGTGTAAATCAGTACTACTGCATTTTCCAGGATGAAAAATCATAGGCATTACTGTGAATTCAAAGGCGACTCCATTCTGGGAGAACGCGGCTTTGGATTCTCCACAGCAGCACACAACATGTGGAACTGGCCGCCATTACTCTTCGAAGCATATCTGCCCGAGTTTAAAATCAGCCTTAAAGCATTCTTTGTTTCCCAGTAAGCACCCCTGAGCTGTGTTGAAAACTTTTGTGCACTGAATTGGACACAGGTGGGGGGTAATTATCTGTACGTCGATGGGAAGTTTTTATATGCGTTTGACCAAAATGAACACGCACAGTATTGACACGCTAATGCAAAGACGTTGTACTTTGCGTACTCTATTGATCACTACCTACTATCGTTGCTCAATAAACAAGTATGGTAAGTCTTGCTCCCAGAAGAAAACCTAACACAGAGTAACTTTTATTCAAGACTGGCACAGCCTTTTAATTTAACTTGAATGAAGTCAGACAAATACAAAGACGAACAATCTAATATTGGGGGAAAACAAGCGCAGGCCAACAACCCCATTGTCATCACAGTAATGACTTGGCAAAAATTTGGACTTAAGGGAGGAGGAGGTGTTGAGATGAAAGAAATAGGAACATGAAATTAAGAAAATATAAATATGACAACTCTTTACTAGTGGCATGAGAGAACTATCGTAATCCCTCTCGAAGGCAGATCTATTTGTATTGCCTGCTCCGAGGCCTTTCGTCCCGCTGGATCAGACTCATCAGGGAAACACGGCTGGTTATAGCTGTGCTCCTGGTGTCAAATAGAGACACACACAGTCCATATTCTGTGGTGTTCTCACCAACCAAGGGTTCAAAAAAGAATCCAACAGCCCCGCCAAAGCAGCCAGCGAAGGGTAGTAAATGAAACAAAAAAAAGTGTGGAGAGGAAAAAAGTTGCTGAAAAACTAAAGACATTATGCAAACAGTGTATCATGTAGGAGACAATCTTTGAGCCTACGATTGAGGATCCACCCAAGGATGCAAGGGAGATCAAAAGACAAACACAAAGACAGAAACAAATACAAATAACATCGATTTTAACTGAAACGAAATTGAAAATGAAATGAGGCAGGGAACAGTAAACAATAAACAAGTAGTGCAAGTCTTGCTCCCAGAGGAAAACCTACCACAGAGTAACTTTTATTCAAGACTGGCACAGCCTTTTAAACATGAATAAATGTCAGACAAATACAAAGACGAACCAATCTAATAGGGGGAAAAAAACAAGCGCAGGCCAACAACCCTCTGTCATCACAGTAATGACTTGGCAAAGATTTGGACTTAAAGGAGGGGGGAGGGAGGTGTTGAAGATGAAGAAAATAGGAACATGAAATTAAGAAAATATAAATATGAAAACTGTTCCTAGCGGCATGAGAGAAACATCGTAATCCCTCTCGAAGAAGATCTATTTGTATTGCCTGCTCCTAGGCCTTTCGTCCGCTAGATCGGACTCATCAGGGAGACAGCGCTGGTTGTGTCTGTGCTCCTGGTGTCAAATAGAGACACACCACAGTCCATAATCATCATCATCGTCATCGTTGTGATCATCATCACCTTAATCATTATTATCATTATTGTTATTATCAATATTATTATTATTGTTGCTGTTGTTATCGTTATTTTTCATCATTATTTTATTATCATTATTATCATCATCTCTGTTGTTATTGTTGTTCTTCTTCTTATTATTATTATCATTATCATCATCATCCTCATCACAATCATCATCACTGTCATAATTGCTGTTTTTTGCCGCCGCCGCTGCTGCTCCTGCTGGTGCTACTGCTGTTTGTGAAGAAAGTTTTCACACTTCATCCTAACCATCCTTCGCCCCGCCACGCTTACCTGTACACACGTTGACAGGCCAATGTCGTTACAGTCTGGACATCCTCAGACAAAAGAACGGCGCACAAGTGTACAAACTACTGGAATACAAACAGCAGGTCCGTGAGAAGTATGTCCTGTTGTCAGGCGCCGGTCTCTGAAGCAGGGAAAATCTCAGCGAAACCATTAGCAGGGAGGCTGGCTGCCTGCCTTGTGGCTGTATTCAAGACCCGCTTGAAGTAGCGTGTTGGGTTTGTCCTTTTGGAACCCACGGCATAAACGGTTGGAATGTATTTGAGAGAGAGAGAGAGAGGAGAGAGAGAGAGAGAGAAGAGGAGAGAGAGAGAGAGAGAGAGGAGAGAGAGAGAGAGAGTGAGAGAGAGAGAGAGAGAGAGACAGAGAACAGAGAGAAGCGCAGTAGACTTCGTTCTCAGAACTCCATTCCCGTTTGGGACTAGCATCCCCAATAAGTCTGTATGGACCTGTGAAGGCTGATCTCAGTTGAACAAACCATTGGTTCGCGTATCTAAATCACGTACGAATGATAAACCATCATTTCTCTCTGTATGAAGGCTGCGCTCCGTGATCTTTTTCGCAGAGATTGCTGGGCAACAACAAACCACAGGCTGATTATTCAGAGAAGTCTGAACCATCTTTTCTCAAAGGAGAGACCATACTTGCAAAATCCTGCTCTTTGGTGCTGGACTGAAAATCATTGTCAGGTTAACTGATCCTGGTATTGCTTCAATAGCCTGTGAAATCGACTGAGCTTTTTTTTTCTGAAAGTTCGGTTATTTGTTTCCAAGGCATTGTGGTATTGAATGTTTCAGTTGAAACGAATGAAATCTTCATTTTGAAATCAATATGCAAATTCAGGTCAACCAATCACAACGTAATTTCTGTCATGGGAAGCTGGTCCCGATCCCGGATCGTGATCCCTAAGATCGGGCTGATAACGACTATGGAAAGATCGCTGAGGTCGCCATCAAGACGAACCATACTCGCGATTTGTATGTTCATTCAATGAAAAACGACTTTAAGGATTACTTGCTGGGAACGCAAAAAGCTCAGTCGGACTTCTTTATTTCTGCCAAGGAGGAAAAATAAGGGATGTTAGTCCATGTCCTTAAGCTGGTTTTTTTTTTCTTTTTCGGTCAACACAATTATGCAGAAAAACGAGGGCGGATCAATGATCCGTTGGACTTAAGCGGATATATGCAAAATTACACACATAACACACACGCGCGCGCGCGCGCGCGCGCACGTGCGTACGCACGCACGCACGCACACACGCACGCACGCACGCACACACACACACACACACACACACACACACACACACACACACAAACACACACCTTACACTCGCGCGCGCACACACACACACACACACACACACACACACACACACACACACACACACACACACACACACAACACACGAGAGAGAGAGAGAGAGAGAGAGAGAGAGAGAGTGTGTGTGTGTGTTGTGTGTGTGTGTGTGTGTGCGTGTGCGTGTGCGTGTGTAAATGAATGAGTGAACTAGCGACACACATTTTACGAAGCGAATCTTTGTGCGTAGAAAATTGTACGAGTCAATACAAAATAACACAGCACAGTGTAGTATGATACAAAACAATGTAATGCGACATGATACGATGCGAGGTAATGTGCTACAAATTAAGACGGTGTAATGCAACACTATCTATGCATCGCAGAACCGTACAATACCATGCAAAATTAGGCAATATAGAACAATAGAGTATGATACAAAAATATCAAGCGCGATTGAGAAAGAAGTGAGGCGGGAACAGTAAACAATAAACAGTAAACAAGTAGGGCAACTTTTGCTCCATAAGAAAACCTAACACAGAGTAACTTTTATTCAAGACCAGCACAGCCTTTTAAACTTGAATTTAAAATCCGACAGTTACAAAAGACGAACAGTCTAATAGTGGGGGGAAAAAACAAGCGCAGGCCAACAACTCAGCCGTCTTCACAGCAATGACCTGGCAAAGAATTTTGACTTAAGGGGGTGGTGGGGGTGGGGGGGGGGGGGGGTTGAAGATGGAGAAACTGGGAACATGAAATGAAGAAAATATATTACAGATATGAAACTCTTCACTAGCCGCATGAGGGAACCATCGCAATCCCCTCGAAGGCAGATCCACCTGCACTGCCCGCTCCGTGGCCCCCCGTCCGCCGGATCGGAAACTCACCAGCGCGATGTAAAACAGCATTTTCATATAACACAGTGTACTCAAATACATCACATAACGTTACAATGCAATACAGCACAACAGGAGATGCGCACGACGTGGGACAATACAACACGACCCATAACAACATTCATGCTCTGCAATTTGACACAACGCCGTGCAAATGGAATGCAATGCGATACATTAAATAACATAACATCGTGCGATTCAGTACAGTGCAATCCGATGCAGTGTAATGCGGGTTCGTATAACAGAGCACAATACAATGCCATGGAAAGCAATGCAATATACTTCAGTTCGTCTGATGCTGTGCAATATGATACAGTGTTTGTGCGGTTCGTATAACAGAGCACAATACAATGCCATGGAAAGCAATGCAATATACTTCAGTTCGTATGATGCTGTGCAATATGATACAAGGCAAAACACATCCAAACAGCACAATCTGTGCATGTGATGGCAACAAGCTGTCTTCGGGTTAATACCGGTCGACCTGTTCGGGACACGACCAGCGGCGCACACATTCCCGGAAATCGAAATTGATCAGCGATCCATGTGACGGTACAACTGGCGACACGCCTCATCGATATTAACACCAAACTGGTGCGCTCTGAAGTGTGAAATTAAGAGCCTGCACCCCACACCATCGAAATGTGTTACTGGGGCACACTGTTATGATGTGACTCTCTCTCTCTTTTCTCTCTCTCTCTCTCTCTCTCTGTATAAAAACTTGCAGAAAAAAAACAGCGTAAAGAAAATAAGATAACCCGTCAACCGGTTTTCTGTTAAGAAATGGATTATTTCCAATTTAAATTCTAGTAATGATATTCATAACTGACCTTAACAATTTACAACAAACAAGTAGTAGGAAGCTTTTCTCCCTTTATGAAATTAATCAATCGCCCATAACTGTAAGCGAACGCTGCTTACGCCACCCAAAGGCCTTACCAGGCCTTACAGAATCGCCAGCACAGGGCACACAGAACAAGCAAGGCTATATCCCACAGAGCAGCACACAGAACAAGCAATGACACATGGGGGTATTTCCTTGCGTGTTCTGTGTCCGCTGAAGTTGGCGTTTCTTCCAAGCGATTAGCTGTCTTAAACAGCGTTCGTACGGAGATATGGGTGTGTAATTGATTTCATCGTGGGAGAAAGAGTTCCCATACTCCTTTTCGCTATTTACTGTTAACTATCTTCTGCGTCGTTTAAGGTTTCCTTTATTGTTAACAACCAGTGGCCTAGACGAAAGGCTGACCTTTTTCTATATGAGACCAAAACACTTTGGAATCCTTTACAACATGGGTGTGCATACATTGTAATGTGTGACACTTTATGTGCTTTTGAATGGTGTTGATGTTTCTGTACAGCGTAGATGTTCACACACCTATACTTCTTTCATGTAACTGCTTCAAATAAAAAGTAAACAGGTGTGCTGAAATTCACAATATACAGAAAGGCTGACTCTTCGTTTCCTTGTTGTTTTTTCAAGATGATATATATTTAAGACAGGAAACAAATGCATGGATGATGATAGTTACCATAACATTTGGGCAAGGAAAAATGATAAGTGTGCAAATTCTGATGTTTCAAACACATGTCGGAGAGTTCAGTCACTCATAACAGTCAGAAGGCATTCAACTCACAGCCAGCAAGAACGAACAGTAAACCTCATGTTACCTGGACAAGGTGAGGAACAGTAAACCTCATGTTACCTGGACAAGGTGAGGAACAGTAAACCTCATGTTACCTGGACAAGGTGAGGAACAGTAAACCTCATGTTACCTGGACAAGGTAACGAACAGTAAACCTCATGTTACCTGGACAAGGTAACGAACAGTAAACCTCATGTTACCTGGACAAGGTGAGGAACAGTAAACCTCATGTTACCTGGACAAGGTAACGAACAGTAAACCTCATGTTACCTGGACAAGGTGAGGAACAGTAAACCTCATGTTACCTGGACAAGGTGAGGAACAGTAAACCTCATGTTACCTGGACAAGGTGAGGAACAGTAAACCTCATGTTACCTGGACAAGGTGAGGAACAGTAAACCTCATGTTACCTGGACAAGGTAACGAACAGTAAACCTCATGTTACCTGGACAAGGTGAGGAACAGTAAACCTCATGTTACCTGGACAAGGTAACGAACAGTAAACCTCATGTTACCTGGACAAGGTGAGGAACAGTAAACCTCATGTTACCTGGACAAGGTAACGAACAGTAAACCTCATGTTACCTGGACAAGGTGAGGAACAGTAAACCTCATGTTACCTGGACAAGGTGAGGAACAGTAAACCTCATGTTACCTGGACAAGGTGAGGAACAGTAAACCTCATGTTACCTGGACAAGGTAACGAACAGTAAACCTCATGTTACCTGGACAAGGTGAGGAACAGTAAACCTCATGTTACCTGGACAAGGTAACGAACAGTAAACCTCATGTTACCTGGACAAGGTAACGAACAGTAAACCTCATGTTACCTGGACAAGGTGAGGAACAGTAAACCTCATGTTACCTGGACAAGGTAACGAACAGTAAACCTCATGTTACCTGGACAAGGTGAGGAACAGTAAACCTCATGTTACCTGGACAAGGTAACGAACAGTAAACCTCATGTTACCTGGACAAGGTAACGAACAGTAAACCTCATGTTACCTGGACAAGGTAACGAACAGTAAACCTCATGTTACCTGGACAAGGTAACGAACAGTAAACCTCATGTTACCTGGACAAGGTGAGGAAGATCGTCCTGAGCAACAATGGAAAAAAAAATCGCACGGATGGCCCCTTTCATTTACGTTCACAAAAAAGGCCCGCCTTCTCAAAAAGGCTACGACCCTTAGAAACAATCTTGCACAGAGTCCTCTATTACTTATCGTTATTATTGTTGTTGTGTGTTATTTCAAAAGGAACAGTTATTCTCTAATAGCAATTGCTACTATTCTATGAAAAAAGAAATAGCCATTGTTCTCTCAATGGAAGCAGTTGTTATTCTTCTCCGTTAAGAAGTGATTCCCATGGCGATTGCCATGGTAACTCTGGAAACAATTATTAGTCATAATTCTCTGAAAAGAAGCGCTAGTCATTTTTTTCTCAAAGAAAAAAGTCATTATTCTGAGAAAGTAAATTATTTTTGTTACTGTTCTTTGAAAGGAAGATGTAACCATAATCTTCTCAAACACTAGAAACGCTAGCATCTCCTCCTCCCCCCCCCCCCCCCCCCCCCCCCAAGAACACGTATCATTACTGGTAACATAAATGGAAACGTGACAATAGCAAAAGTGTAAAAGATCATTTATGTTCATAGCACAAGTTTACATTCAATAATGAAGGATTTTTTTTAAAACGTATGAGGCGCGCGCGCGCGCGCGCGCGCGCGCGAGAAAGAAAAGAGAGAGAGAGAGAGAGAGAGAGAGAGAGAGAGAGAGAGAGAGAGAGACAGACAGACAGACAGACAGAGAGAGACAGAGAGACAGACAGACAGACAGACAGATAGACAGACAGACAGACAGAGCTTGTGAGGCGAGCCGAGTTTTTTCAACTGAATTATGGGCGACTTGAATGCATTTTAAGGTTAATAAATGCTCCGTGCAATTTCTCTTGGGCCAGCATAAAAGAGAGAGTGTACTTGTCTCATACAGGTATCATCGTAACAATAGCAGTGTAATGCAAACGCTCATGATTTATCCCATGTCTTCAAAAAAAAAAACGTCTAGTAAAGGATTCATTTGGAAAAAAAAAATTCTTATTTGCAAAAGTTTTGTGACCAATACACTCTTTGATTCTTTATGTATATTGCAGCTTGACAAGATATACTTGCGGTGGAGAAACGTGTGTTTTTCTAATCTACATTGACACCAATAGTGTTTGGTGAATAGAATGATAAAATGAAGAATAGAGTCAATGTACATATGTTTATCGAGTCCAGTCATGGCCAGTGGTTCCGTTGCCTACAAATGATCAACATCCACAGTTTTCATGCATCATATTCATTAGTGTATGCCACAATCCCTGAATGGCTGGACAAAGCCAACATGTGCGTAATGCTATCCTTTATCATGTTACAGAAGGCACATCGATCACTGTTCACTATGTCCATTCTGGTTAATAGAACACTGGTTTAAATACATCTGTATATTATTCGTGATTAAAACCATACGACTTTTACGGCAGAGTTGTTGTTAAGATATAGAAAACAGCTTTTTAAAAAATCATTTTCGACATTCAAAATTGTATCCAATTTTGTACAATGATTTTGATGAGTATGATTATCTATAAGTATGTGGTTATAATAGTTTAACACTTTTGAAAAGTCTTCAGCTTTTGGAACTTTAAATGTAAATCCAAACATGTATCATTTTCACCATTTATCTTTGTT
>CM031597.1:117330009-117365009 GCA_018398815.1 Conus ventricosus | reverse complement strand
GAACGCAAATTGAAGTCACCACCACTCAGGACAAAGACGTTAACTGTCTCATAGAGAAAGAATACATCACAAGAAGATAGGGGAACTTTGTTTTCAGCTCCACAACACACACAACAAAAGAGTTCCAAGTATACTAACAGTTCATGTTTCATCAAATGGAGATGACTTTCCAACTCTCTGTCGAAGAAGTCGTAGTAGCAGTGAAGTCACTCAAAGATGGCAAGGCTGGAAGCATTGACAACATCCCTGCAGAACACTTGAATGTGGCATGCGGCAGTAAGGCAGTAACTTATACATTAAGTGCTATCTGCAACAAAATTTGGCACACAGGCGAGTGGCCAACGCCAGAGAGAGTCTATCACTAACGGTCACACTTCCAAAGAGAAGAAATCTGCAACACTGCCAGAACGACCACAAGATCAGTTAGATCAGCAATGCAAGCAACGTAATGTTCAAAATCATTCTGAATAGATCACAGTTGCAAACCGACACCGCCACCGCTGCATCTGAAAGGCTGAAATGTCATCGAACGGGTCTAACACTTCGCCAAAAAACACCTGCAACTTCAGACCGAGTTCTATCATGTCTCCACAGATTTCAAAAAGGCGTTTTGTAGAGTCCGTCCACAGGTGCTATTGTGCGTTGTGAAAAAATCCGATGTCGGGACAAAGCTGATCAACAATATCCAACAAGTATATGCGAAAGAGACCAGTGCTCACAAAGGGCGTGTCTGGAAAGTGGTCCCACGCATCGGTTAGGATTCGTCACCGTCCCTTTTCTCTCCAATACTTTTCAACATAGCCCTGAAATGCACCATAAATAATCCACTTGAAGACCACGTCAACACAATCAGCACTGCGAGAAGAACAATCACGAACCCTCACTTTGCAGATTACTTCAATGGCCAGGTGGGCATTGAAAAAAGAACTCACTAAGCTTATTCAACACTGGATGAAACATCTACAAGACATAGTATGGGTATCAATACCAAGAAGACCCAAGTTAATGGCTAGGCATAACACCACCTCCAGCATTGATATAACCATGAATAGAAGCTAGGAAATGTCAAACAATTCATATATCTGGGATTTATTTTCAACGATGGGGGATTTACATAAGATATCCCCTCAAGAGCAAGCAAATTCATCAGGGTTTTTTTCCAGATTGAACCCTGTATGAAAAGACAGTAACATCTCAGGGAAACACACCTCTGGCTTCTACATGCACGGGTGCATTTCAGTTTCCTACACGCGACATTGACCTGGACGAAAGAACCCAACTATCGAAATGAGGTGTTATTGCAAGATACTAGACATCAGATACACTGATCATGTCACTATTGAACAAGTGCGCCCAGACCACCAAATAGCACATCGAGCTATACGAAGATTTGCTGACACCAGCTAAGAAACTAAATTGGCGTTGTCATGAAGATCCATCGGCCGTACTAAAGTAATCATCCAGGAAGTGTTGAAGGAGCGAGACCAAGGATTAAACAGAAAACCATGGGCTGACAACATTGCAGAATGGACAGGCAAACCGTCTGTAGAGCCCAAGGCCCCGGAACACAACCGACAGAATTGGAAGAATCTGGTGTACAGTTCTTCAGTGCGACGCCCCAGTGACCTCACACGGACCTTTGGAAAAAGAGGTTACAAATTAGTGATACCAACACAAAATTATTCTTGTACTTTTAATGGGGTTTTTTCAAATCCAGAACGCGTGCGTGATTCTAGGATCTGTTAACATTCTTGTTAATTATTTGGTTACGCGACTTTAATATGTTCTTGAATCTCAGAAAATAAATGTTTACGTTATTATCTTTCTCAGATGATAAAATGTTAATGTTTTTTACCTGTCGCTAGGATACTCGCTATCAAATTTGACCTGTCGGGGTTTTTCTTTATTAGTGAAGCATGACGGGTACCGCTGGACCGATGGACAGAGCAAAGAACAAAATTGCCTTTTTTGCGCAGTTTATTTGTATAGTTTCGATGGCTGGAGAGAGACAGCTGTGTCTCGCTGTTTTTAGACCTCGTTCCCAGAGTCTAATACTTTCTTGATTCTGAATTCAAGACTAAAAGACTTCGAATTTAAAACGATCAGCTTTACCTTATTCTGAAAAGACAGTAAGCCAGCTTCGTGGTATAAATTCAATACATTTGTATGTACCGGATTGCCAAGAGCTAATTCCACAGCTCTTCTGTCTCTTGATTGTTATGTTATTCAACAAGCTGTGCAGGGTTCAAAAATAAACTTCTTATTCATAAATGAATTTTGATTGGACGAGGCTGGTAATTGCGTAACAGAGGGTGTATTAGTAGTTGTCTGTATCGTGATCTCATGGTTAAGCATCAATTGCTGTCAAAAAAGTCTGACCTTGCTGGCATTATCAAATTCTCAGAATGAAATTGCCAATGTAACTACTAGTTAAGCGAGAATCCAAAAATTCCGTCTGGTGTATGTTGTTAAGTTTTGTCATCTAATACCCGATGTTGCAGCAATGATGTCGGATTCTCCCGTTGCAAGAATCATTGTTGGTGGGGGGGTTTTGTGTGTTTTTTCTCAAACTTGTCAATTTCACGCCATGTGTATGTTTGATTATATATTGCCAGTTGAAAAATATTTTGTGCGTGCGGCAAATGAAACAAACTGCGGCGTTACTGAAACACGACAAAAACGCAGAAGAGCACACAAAACAAAGTGTGAAGTAACGACGATTTAATGCACGACACAAAACAGGACAAGAATTTTCGGCAAAATGCCTTCCTCAGCGACAAAAAATACAGACATAAACATGCACAATACTCCCCTTGTGAAGCCAAAGTGGTGAAAACATTCACCACTTTGGCTTCACAAGGGGAGTATTGTGCATGTTTATGTCTGTATTTTTTTGTCGCTGAGGAAGGCATTTGCCGAAAATATTTTGTGCGTGATTTATTCATTTTATCTTCTCATTTGCATTTGTCTAGATGGAAACATCGTCTAAATATCATACACATGCATGTCTTTTGATAGTACCTTAGGTAGCTCACGAGTGAAAAGAGCACACGACGGAAACAACAGCGACACACTGAAAGGTATAGGATATTCTGAAAACATTACTAGACTTTGCCGACTCTTACACATTCACATCATTTTTTTTTTAAATGCTGATACAAAACTTCGCTTATTCTACTAATCTCACATTTTGGAGCAGTATTGCAAGCTGTTTGTTATTGTAAGCTTTTAATGATAAACACGACAATTCATTTTTATAACAATAAAAGCATAGTAAAAGCAGCTTTATTACCATCACAGTCAATGCCACAAAACATTGAGGCATCAGTGAAAGAGAATATCAAACCACAAGACAAAAGGTATAAGAACAGAGAGAGAAAGAGACAGAGAGAGAGAGAGAGAGAGAGAGAGGGGAGAGAGAGAGAGAGAGAGAGAGTGAGAGAGAGAGAGAGAGAGAGAGGAGTGCGAATGTTTATTTAGATGTAAGGCCAAGGCCCCATTCTGAAGGGGGTTACATACAAACGAAACAAACTAAGGTACACGTAGAAAAAAAGAAGAAGAAAGAAATTCACGACAATAATTAAAGCACATCATTAATTGGTATATTAAGTAGCCGCATGCAGTCTTTTATGAGCTTCATAAATATATACAGCCAAATTTGAAAGGAAGTGTTCGTTTCTTGTCGACAACAGTAATATCATTACCTCGAAATGACATGGTTTAATAAAATTCTTTAGCTGGATATATTTCATTCTGGGATTATGTAGCGCAGGACAACTTAACAAAAAATGAACTTCATCTTCCCTTGCTGACCCACATAAACGGCAAACCAATTCAACGTCAGCAGGGCTGGAATATCTTAAACGATGGCATGCAATGTCAGAAACACTAAATCTAAATTTAGCCAATGTGCTCACATTATATCTATTCATGTTTATGTTAATGTATGGCCCTATTCTTAATTATCTGTACTGTATGAATCTATCACTATGATGGACATGATCCTGCCAATCCTGCCATCTGCAGTCGATAATCCTTTCTCTAAAACATTTCAAAAACCAGATACATTCTGAACACCTGGTTATTCCAAACAAATCCAAACCCATAAGAACTTAAACACTGTCGTACCCTGGAAGCCTCCTTCCAGCCTTCTTCTTGCGAGAGGTAGAGAGAGAGAGAGAGAGAGAGAGAGAGAGAGAGAGAGAGAGAGAGAGAGAGAGAGAGAGAGAGAGAGAGAGAGAGAGAGAGAGAGAGAGCCCGCTACTGACATCAAAGTTGAGCCAAAAATCCAGCATCGTGAGTGGGGGAAAAAAAAGAGAAAAAAACTACAAGAAAAAAGTGGTCGAGACACGTTTGGCAAAGTCATTCAAAAACAGTACAGCTCGTCAAACAAGATATTTCACTTAAAAGGTTATTTACACTACTCTCCCCGCCCCTTCCTCGACACCTCTCCATCCCCGTCTTTTCCTCTGTCCTGTTGCTCGCCCACAAACATCAATTTACATGGTCGCGATAAAATATAGACGCATGCAGCACCTCCCCTCTGCAGAGGGGGGGGGGGGGGGGGGAAAGAGAGAGAACGCGTGCGCGCGTGCGCACACACACACACACACACACAAGCAAGCAGGCAAACGAGCGCACATGCACGCGCACATACACACACACATAGACACATGCGCGCACGCGCGCGCACACACACCACACACACACTCTCACTCTCGCTCACGTACACACAAAACGCACGCGGACACACAAACACACACATGCACGTGCTCGCACAAAGATACACACAAGCGCACGCACACATGTACATACTATGCGCGCGCGCACGCACGAATATATGCATATACAACGATGCGTGCGCACGCAAAACGCACCTCTCTCTCTCTCTCTCTCTCTCTCTCTCTCTCTCTCTCTCTCTCTCTCTCCTCTCACACTCACACACAAACACACACACACACACGCAAATGCGCGCGGATATACAAGCACGCATACGTATACGCACGTGCAAGCACGCATATACACACAAGCGCAAGCACGCCATCGTACGCGCACGCAATATGTAATTATACATATACAACTATGCTCGCGCGCACGCAAAACGCACATATCACACTCACTGACTCACTGACTCACTGACTCACTCTCTCTCTCTCTCTCTCTCTCTCTCTCTCTCTCTCTCTCTCTCTCTCTTACGCATACACACACACATACGCACGCGCGCACACACACACACACACACACACACACGAAACGCACGCACGCACGCACTCACGTACGCGCGCGCGCGCGCACACACACACACACACACACACACACACACACACACACACACACAGACGCGTGCGCGCGCACACACAAACACACACGCAAACACACACGCAAACGCGTGCTCACCCGCACACGTATACATATACAACCATGTGCGCGCGCGCACGTACACATGCACATGTTCAACCATGCGCTTGCACTCGCAAGACGTACGTTTTCACACACACACACGCACGCACGCACGCACGCACGTGCGCGCACACACACACGCACAGGTGCGTGTCCTCACTAGAAGCCAGTACAGAGTGTTAAAAAGCTCACTGACGCATCACTGCTTGCTCTTCGCTCGATTCTTGCAGCATGATTTTTAATTGATTGGACTTCACAAAAATAAAAATATCCCCAATCGTTTTTTTTTTTGTTTTTTTTTGGTTGTTGTTTTTATTTTTTTATTTTTTATTTTATTTTTTTTTTTTTGTTGTTGCTTTTCTGTCCCAACTTCTGCTCCACCTCAGAGGCAGTGCACCCACGCCGCTCATTCCGACACCTCGTCCACAGCCACAGCCGGTCGGCCCGTCGCAGCCCGGCACCGGCAATCCATTGGAAGCAGTCAATGTCAAGTCGTCAAAGGGCAACCCACCGGAGGAGACACTGCACTGCTGCCGAGTCACTTCGGTGGTGTTCAGTGGCGCCTGTTCTGATCTAACATACGCAGGACACCACCTACTAAGCCCCCTACGGACGACAATGATTTGCTTAGTCGCGGAGCCGGCGTGAGTGAGCTCTCCCTCGGGAGGGCTCCACCACGTCCGTCCACGACAGCCCCCATGGACTCGCCGATACCGGTGACCCCGACGGAACCAAACCAAGGCCACAGACGTGGAGAGGACATCGAAATTGAGGTCACCATGAGAGCAGGGCATGAAGGGCCACGGAGTTTTAGACCTTTTTTTTTGCTGATTGATGAGAATGAGGATGATTAAGATGATGCTACGGATTTCCATTCGGCCTAAGACTACATGACAGGGCTGTATTCTACGCTTCCTTTCATAATATATCCCGGCGTCAACCAGGCCCGAGAGATAAAGGCACCTGCAGTGTTGTTCAGGAAATTTGAGCAACACTCTCAGAGACGCATCCATTAGTGGATGAAACTCGACTGTGTGGTCCCCGTCTTCCCAACTGAGTCCGCATCAAACTCAACTCTGGGTAGGAGCCGGTCGGGGCAGAAAACCCACATGAATCTGATGGGATTCGAACTCACGACCTCCCAGCCAGGAGTCCGCGACGCTAACCACTTCGCCACGGCGGCTGGTTCCCCAACCGTTTTTCTTTTTTTCTTCGAGCTTATTATCTTATGTGCACCAACCTTTTTTTTTTCAACCCACCTGATGCACTAATACAATCATTATTCCTAGCGGCTTTTAAAAATGATCTTCTGGCTTTCTTTTCCACGGCAAATAAAATACCAACAATACTTTTACGCGAAAAGAAAGACGCCAAATGTTCATTAAATTCCCAGTTTGTAATAGAAGTTGGTCTTTGATGTACAGGTATAGTCTCATATTTCTCTCTTCAGCTTTGGATTCCAGAAGCGAGCCTCGACGGTGAATCGTTCTCCGAGATCGTTTAACAAGCGCCTGCGCTTTGTCAAAAGATCTCATGACAACAATGCTTCCTAATTTGATAAGAAACCGGGGGGGGGGGGGGGGTTATAAGTATTCTTAATGTCCTGTATCTTTTTCCACACGCGCTTACATTTTTTGGATTCAGATATTTCAAAATGACGTAAATAAAAAAAATACAATTTTGGTTCACCAACTCTGTCTGTCACGGACGTAAATACTTTATGTTTGGAAGATAATTCATTTCTTTTTTTAAACCCAGTGTAAAGTGGAGTGTTACCAGTGACATCTTTACTACATTGGCGGGTGTTGACCAGTGTGCTATTTGTGTCATCCTGGGTGCGCTACGTCCGTGCATTTCGCTCCCATCCTCCAATACTTATCTTCATTGTTTTCTTTTAAAGCTTTCTTTTCTATTCTTTTATCGTTTTCCACGTGATTCATCAGCTGATGTCAGGTGACACAGGTGAGCTGTTTTGTTACCTGTTGCCATCTTGGTTAGGCTTGTGGTGGGGGACTCGCTTACGAACCTTCGAGTCGGAGAGATCTCTATCTCTGCCAGCTGGACCCTTCCTGCTTGAATCCACTTCGACGTGGGTTGCGTGGAACTGTCTTTCACCCTTCGGTGGGAAGGAAAGAATTCCACTTGCCACCTCTGGGATCCCTATCCGGCCAGCTGGAAGAAGCACCTTAGGTCATCCCTGACCTGGAGTCCACTTCATTGGGGACCGTCACGGTTTTCGGCTGCCATCCTTCATTGGACTGGGGAGCGGACCGTTTTCTTACCTCGCCCACCCGCCATTTTGGTAACTATATGGTCTGTCTTGGACAGTGTCTTGTTTATTTGGGTTTTCTAACCTCTCAGTGGTTGCGGTTTTTCTTCTGCCTTAATATGCTGTTGGCTGGACACACCTTTTTTGTGTGTAACTGCTCCAAAGAGGGAGTGCCTGTTTGGAAGTATCGAGATATGCATTTTGTGGTAGAATTGTAGAAACGCATTATCTTTAATTGCGTTTTCGGTCCTTAGCGGCTAGGTATTCGGTTACTTTGGACTAAGTTGAAAATCTCTTACTACCATTTCAGTCAATGGAAGCTGTGTTTGTTGTTGTTTTTTATTACACAGGTGGAGTCAATGCTTGTATTGCTTAATATGTGATGTGGGCCGGAAGGATATCGTAAATGTTAGTTTCATTTTCCTTGTTGTTTCATAGACACGAGACGGATCGTGGAATGCATGAGCGTGCGAACGGCTAGACATTTAGACCGCGGAGTGTGGAATTCCTGCCGTATCGCCCCACATGTGGTTCCGTTCTCGTTGTGTCCTTGTCCTATATGTTTGTGTGACAGACGTATGGATGGATTTTAGTTGTTTTTATTCATTTGAGATTTTGACTAGGAAGTTATCCTTAGTACAGGTTAAAAGCAAAGGAAAAGAAGTTAATTGTAGTTTATTTACCCTTTTAAAGTGACAGACATTGTTGACCTTTGTACGGCACTGAGAGAACTGTAATATGCCGCTTCTGGCTCACCCGCTCTCAACCGGCCTTGGCCGGTCTCGGGCGGGCGAATCCAAAAGCGGCATATTACAGTTCTCTACTAAGCATGACTTTAATAACCAAAAAAATAACGACCCTACAAACATACATACTGTGTAGGGTTGTCCGTTTTCAATACTAATTTACAAAACTTTTCAGATTTTAGTTTTTGCTTAATCCTTTGTTTTTCCTGATCATTCTCAATAACATCATTTTCACGCAAACATTCATCAAATGAGTCTCTGTCTTTCATGTGAAATAAAACTACAGTCTTTAACTGTTCTCTAAAGTCTGCCGAACAGTCATCTATAATAAATAGTGTCTGCGTCACTTCTTGTTTACCAACTGTGTGTCTCTGTCACTGGTAATATGAGAAAGGTAAATGACGGGGGGCTACACCCCTAATTGCTGGTGCCCACAGTAAGAACGTGTAAAGGGAGGAGATAATAGCGAGCTTGCGACGTGTACTAGGAATGTTCACGCAAGGCTAGTTTTGCCGCGGCATACACCTCCCTTCCTTTCAACACTGTAAATAGCGCTCAATTTCTAAGACTTCCCGCACTTCCTTAATCTTGTAAAGACATGTTTTCCTCCAGTCTATGTTGACAGTATGTGTCTTGTTATTTTCTCTGTTGGTGTGCGCGCACGTTTTGGGTGTCGTTAACTATACTGGTGAACAAACGGGTGAGTTGAAATGGTAAATAAATATTTGAGAGAAAAGATAATCTTACCTGTTATTTCCATTCTTCAGCGTGAGCAGGGTTATTCACTTCCAAGTCGGCTTCAAGGCAGGATTCTCTCGAAGTGCAGATTTTATTTTGGTGGTGAGAGAGATAGCTTCTGAAATTGTTATGTGCTAGTTTTGAAAGTTGCTTGTACTTTCCAAACAGACGTGTAGTTCTCCTCAGTTTATTTATCCATCCGAGAGAATGCTGCAAGTGGGATTCAACAAAGTTACAAAAATTTCTTCTGTTCAATTCACACAGCCTTTCTAACCACTTTGCCATATGCTAGATAGCTTCTTAGATTTTGATTTTCCCTTCAATTCAAGGATTGTTTGACTTCTGGTGATGATTGTTTCTACTTCTTCAACAGTTTTGCTTTCATCATACTCTGGATTGCATTCAGTGTGTTTTCAACTAACAGCCTGTCTTCAACCTTCGAAAATCTTAGTTTTTCTAACAGATTTTTTCTGATAAGTGTATAAGCTTTTCACGTTTTCTTTTCCTTCTTGTCTGAAAGACAGCAGCAGGTTGCTTTGGTAACTGATTTTTATGTTCTTTGTTGTAACGTTCCGCCTCTTTAATTCCTCTTTGCTTCAAAACAGATTGCACTTCTTTCCAATGTTGTTGAATAGCAGCATAATAGTCAAGGTGCTGTTGAATTCTATTGTTGTATTCGTCTATAGGTTCACCAGTGGCTTCATCTTCCCATCAATAGTTAGTCTTCTTCATCATCACTGATCACAATTGTTTCTATTTCTTGGCTAAGTCCTGTTGATTGCTCTGATTTTATTTCTCTAAGTAAGTCAGACTCCTGGGAACTCTCGGATTCACTCATCTTTTGTTTCCATCTAATTGTACACTTTCTATAACAATTTGTAGACACAAAAACTTAACCGCCTTCTCCCCACTCGATCAGAGAACACTGCTGTCAAAACTCAGTTGGCTGCAACCCAAAACCGCTCTTTAAGGAGCAACTTTGGCATTAAGCCAAGCGCCTTAACCGCCCTTCTTACCCACTCAATCAGAGAACACACTGTGCTGTCAACGTTCATTGGCAGCGCCCCAAAACCGCTCTTCAAGGAGCAACTTTGCATTAAGCCAAGCGCCCCTGTGTGTGTGTGCGTGCGTGTGTGCGTGCGATCGTGCTTGTATATATGCTGTTATTGTTATTGTTGTTGTTTTGCAAATAAATATATTATATTCTGAACATCCGTTTCTTATAAATAATCAAAGGCGCGCGCACACACCCCCTGCCCCACCTCCCACCCGCGCATGCACACACTCAAGTCATCCACAAGTTCTTAACTCAAGTCACCCCAAGTCACTTCTAAGTTCTTACTCAAGTCATCCTCAAGTCATCCACAGTTCTTACTCAAGTCATCCTCAAGTCATCCACAAGTTCTTAACTCAAGTCATCCTCAAGTCACCCCAAGTCACTTCTAAGTTCTTACTCAAGTCATCCTCAAGTCATCCACAAGTTCTTAACTCAAGTCATCCTCAAGTCACCACCAAGTCACTTCTAAGTTCTTACTCAAGTCATCCTCAAGTCATCCACAAGTTCTTAACTCAAGTCATCCTCAAGTCACCCCAAGTCACTTCTAAGTTCTTACTCAAGTCGTCCTCAAGTCATCCTCAAGTTCTTAACTCAAGTCACCCCAAGATTGTAATTAAGTCATCCTCTAAGTACAACTAAGTTCTTATTCAAGTTATCTTATAATTATTTAAAAAAAAATACAATCTATGTTTTTATCTTAAATAGTAGATGCCTAATATAGTACACACACGCCTCAAAAAACGCGTCATCGCTGAGGATGTCTTGCTCAGCGTTCTCTGCGCAAGATCGGTCAGCATAAATCTTAATGAAGTTCTTACATCCTAAGCAACCGCATTGATTACAATTCTGGTCTATGGAAATGTCTTTTATAGACTCCATGTCTTTATTTATTGACCATCATTTTAAACAAATAATAATCCGCCATGTTTTATTAAAAAATTTTTAAAATATTATTGCATTATAAATGGATCAAAATGATGTTTTGTTATTGGCGGTTTGTGGCGTGCTGTTGTCTTTTTCTGTATTTAGCGGTTCAGGTTTTTTTAACTGCTTTGGCTCTTGGCGCCATTGTTTATATATTTTATAACCGTAATAACTGCCCCCAACAGCAGCAATTGCGCCAAAAATGGCAACAGTTTTAGTTCAATATTCCATGAAGACTTTGGTGCCCTTGAATTAACTTGCTCTTGTTCTGGAGCTGGCATTGGATTAACTGTTGGCGTTGGCGGTGTTATGTTTTCATTCTGTGATTGTAACTGTAATTTTTTTGTTTGTTCCACTCAGCTAATTTTTTTCCTGCCGCAATGCGTCCAGGATGAGGTGTTTTAGTGACCACTTTCACCTGATTCAGTGTTTTCTGATTCTGCTGATTTTCTGGCTCGGTCATTTGAAGGGAAATAAAATCTATATGATTAAAAGTAATTAATCCCATGATTAATGGCGATAACAATGTTCCAAATCTGTAGTATAAATCACATCCTAGAGACTCTAATGACTTTGTTAAAACTGGATCCTGTGTTAAATCATTACATAAAATCTTGTTCAGAATCAATGGGGGCAAATCTACTGACTAGTTTAGTGTACAAACTAAGAACCGTTTGCCCAACGCTTTTCACCATTCTAGACCCCAACTGCGCTTCATATCTGTTATGATACTTTATAATGTCTTGCGGCGACATCTGTTGAATCTGTTCTATGCTGAATTCGTTCCGAGGAACTGTTTGGTTTTTCCACATGCTGCCAAAGAATACAGTCTTTCTTTTTTTTGGCATAATAGCTTGCTCATCAACCTGGTCATTTGTAATCATAAGTTCAGGAAGGTTTAATAGATCATTGGTGTTTATGTTTTTATTAATTATAATTATTTTATTTTTTAAATGAGCGCTGAAAAAACTGTTGCCAACCTTGTATACCATTCTGCTGTTATTGGAGGCCTAAGTATAGGATACACAATGCTTGTTAAAAGCTTGTTAAGAATTAAACCAGCAGATCTTGGCAAACTAGACTTTGAGGATTCAGCAAGCTAATTGCTATCATGCAGCTTCGTTTGCCACGAAAGATTTTCTTAGTTAAGCAAGGAATAATTCCAGACAGTATAAATATGTAAATAAAAAATACATTTATAAAAAATGGCTTCACTCGTAATGATGATAGGTGGCGCTGTGGTGAATTGCGCTTGCTTTTAGCGGAAGTAATTACGGTTTAGTAAACTACGGGATGACGGCGAGAGAAAAAGACATAACAAAGCTATGGAGCAACTAGCAGCTGCACAAGATCGCTATGAAAAAGCAGAGAATTGAGCAGTTAGATTTTATTAATAACACACTGAAAAAAAAAAAGGGGCATGCAGCTTACACATTTAAAGACGTTGACCAGGCAATAAAAGATATTATCTTGTAACAGGCAAACCAATCGAAACATTGCCCCCACCAAAATTTAGCGACTTTTATCATCCATCAGAAAAACAAAAGATGCAATAAATCGTGTTTGTTATCTTTGCTATGACCATTGTGTATTTTGTTGCGCATAATATTGGCTGAATAAAAATGGACAAAATCTATTATTCGCCAAAAGGATATTGGAAGGGAATCACGGCAATAAAAAAGCTGAGCCAAGCAGCTGGAGTCAGTGAACAAACAGCGAAGGAATGGTTATCTAAACAAGCGATTTGGCAATTTATTTTACCTGCGCCTAGACGAATACAGAGACCACACTTTGTCAATACAACTCCAAACGACACCCATCAAATGGACCTTCTATATTTACCCTCTGATACGATTAGACGAAAAAGATTTAAGTACGCACTCACAGTCATTGACATAGCTTCAAGATACAAAGATGGCTGAACCATTAACACAAAAGAGTGCTTCTGCTGTTGCTGTCGCCATACAACTGATATACCAACGAGGCCGTTAACTTATCCTCGCATGATTCAAGTCGATGATGGAAAGAATTTAAAGGCCAAGTGAATCAATTATTGTTAAAACATAGAGTTACCATTAAAAGAGGCATTCCAGGAGTTCACAGATCACAGGCTTTAGTTGAAAACTTTAACAAACAGTTAGCTGAAAGACTTTTTTCTTACCAGTATCACAGAGAGCTGATTGACAATTCTCGCAACACAGAATGGGTTAGAAGACTGCCCTCAGTTTTGCGCGCAATGAATAATGAAGAATTTAAAGGGCTAAAACCAGTACAAGCAATCAAAAGAAAACAATAAATGTTGTTGAAGGAGAGGCTTCATCCGGCAAACTATTACCGTTTGGCTTGAAAGTAAGGTACCTTTATTTACGGGGAGAGCAGAAGGGGCACTCGCATCAGGGCAACAGATCCAGTTTGGAGTGTTGATCCATATGAAATAAAAAGAATTGTAAAGATGAATCCGCCGTGTATTATTTACGAGAAACTGACAAAACAAAACAACCAGCTCCTCAAAGATCTTTTGTGAAGGAAGAACTGCAGATAATCCCACAGACACAGTTCCAGTTTCTTAATTAATTTTTAATTTACCATAAATTATTTTAAGTCTAAAATGGAGAAGGAAGGCAGAATGAAACAAGAATGATAAATGAAGAGAACTTGGAATTGATACGGGAATTATATGATACGAATTCTATTATTAATGAAACATTTATGTGGATTTATCGGCACTTGGCAATGCATCCAGATCACCTACAACCCAAATTCCCAAATTTTGATCATCAGATATGGGGAAAAGAATATCTTGAAATAATAAAAAAAATTCGAGCACATCAAGCAAACAATGAAAAATAATTTGACTGGATTGGTTAAGGTATATGAATGAGCTTATAATAAAACTTGGGGAAAATATGAAGAAGGTATTTAATTATGACGTTCTCCAGTGCCCAATTGCATATGAAAACTCTGGATTAACAAATACTCGTTTTGTGTTTGTTCTATCTAATGACTTCTTTGTTACAACAGTTGTGTTGATCTCATGTAGATTAGATCGTAGTTTTACGTTGTCATGATGAAAAGTCTTATTGCCAAACAATGCTTCTTTGTAGTTGTCATGCGATATGCTCGACTGCACAACACTGCGAGATATTCCCTTTGCTTTCTTAATGGTTTTCTCTGGCTCGAAATACTGTACATTTTCGACCTTAACCCCACATACTCCTTGATCACCTTTCCAGATAATTCATCCTTCATCTTTCCTAAAACCTTCTTGTTAGTAATTGAATGCAAAGGCAAATCTTTAGGGTAATCAGATGTGTCGTACCATCCCGCATGTCCTTTAGCCACTTCGGTTTCTATGTCTTTATAGATGTCTTCAGTAGGGATATCTATAACAAAACTATCTGTATCTGTGTAAAGTACTCTGGACTCAGGATACAGGGGTTTAAAGTAGTCATAAAGAATTCTAACATTAAAAGCTTTGATAATTCTAAAACAGTAAACCCAATAAATACAGGTTTGTCTAATTTGACTTTCTTTTTCTTCATCATTTTGCCAAAAAGCTGATCATGAAATCTTCTAAAGTCCTGATAATTTGGTTTTGAAGTCAGCTTAATTGCTTCGTTCTCTTTGGTGACTAATCTGACATCTTTGCGCTTGTGCGGATTCTCCATAGTCTTTCCAAACAGCTGTTGTTCATCAGCTTAAAAAAGTCTTTTTCTGAAGCATCTGTGGATTTAGTTCTGAGATCAGTGTTCTTCATGATGTATGGTTTCATGAACTGTTCTTGATCAAAAGCAATTATACGATGAACAGCTGTCAACTTCAAACCATGTCTTAAATAAAATTGTAGAAGTCTGTAATGACAGACATAATTATTTTTTGCCTCGAAGATTAGGCACAAGTTAGGCGGCTCTCTTGGATTCGTCTTTAGACTTTCTGCCGCTAATGGATAGTCATTATGCAGGTCTGGAGTTCATGAGGATATTCTAGTCAACTTCTAGAATAAGACCTCTTTTACGATCAGCTGTAAGAGTATGCAGATGTTCTACAAATTCTTGAATGTTTTTAATACCACCAGTGTACATTTTAAAGTTGCGTAATGGAAGCGATTGCGCCATAGCCCAACCATACAGATTGTTTGCGTCTAAATACATGAGATACCTTTTACTCGGATCATAGTCGTCCAAGTATTTGTTGTTTGCTTTACAGTAATGGTGCGACGCCATACTAATTCCTCCACGCAATCCGTTTTCAATCATCTGAATCATTGGTAAATCTGACAATAAATCAATCTGTACTCCAGATAAACTTTAAGAAAGCGTCCCAGCTCATCCCGGGCGCAGAAATGTAATGCGCAGGATCCAGACTATAATGTTTCATGCAGGTCTTCCTATAATTTTCAAAGACGTCCGCCAAACAAACATACATCAGCCATCAAGTATGAATCATGATAGTTTCCCATTGTTTTACACTCTAACTTCTGCCACGCATCTTGAGCATGCTGGTAATCAGAATCACTGATGTCCTTTCCTCTAAGACTAGAAAAGAACGCGCCTTAGGTGGAAGTGTATCTTCTTCAAACCTTTCCCAACTGTTCATGTACTCATAAGGGTAAACGCCTTTCTAACGAGAGTTGGGTCAAAATATTCTTCCGTTATTGAGCAGGACTTAAAGACATAGCCAGCGACTCTAATGAACCCATCATTTGTTGCATAGAGTCATAAAAAGACTGTTATTCAGATTAAAGCACATGTATTTTTTCTGATGACTGTGCAATGCATGACACCCGAAGGGCGCTGGTTACTGCTTTCATTAAAAGGGTGAGAGTCGTAACCTCGAAAGTTGTGAAAGAATACAGGCAGCTTCCATGTCTTTGGTTTCCCAAACTTTAGTTGAAGATTGCATTTGTTATGCGCTGCTCCTCTAAACTTTCCGCTAATGTAAATCATGGTCTCTTACTTTTGGGTTTGGCTTCCTCACTGAGTTTCTAAAACCACAAACCCAAACCCAATGTGGGCGATTTATACTGTTGTTGGTCTTCGGGCGTCATTATAAATTTCAGATAAATTCAGATTATTAGAACAATCATTACGCACTTGCTGCATGCGCTGAAAAATCTTCAAAGCCGCATCAGGTCCTCTGTATAATTCTGGTGTTGAATGAGCGCCATCCAAACCTAACATAATGAAGGCAAATGAACAATCTGGTGTTTAAACTCATTAAGACTGTTTTTTCGAAGTTTTTGTGGCCTGGCCCTTCATATAGGAACAATAAGCGATTCGAAGTCTGCGTAAACTACGTATGGAGAATTTTGCAGTTTTTTCCATTTCTTAAAACTAACTTTACTGCCTTCTGGGGCGTAATTAGTTCTGTTTTACAGTCAACTGGGCCGATTACTGTTTTCTTATGTTCACTCGCCGCTTGAGCAGATGGAATTCTTGTTAAACATTTTCTACAGAATTCTTGTTTATGGTAATGTTTTGAAGTATGCCGCAATAATCTACTCATTGTTCGTATCAATGTGTAATGCGGTCCCCCCGCTGGTGAAAACATCAGTAGTAAGTCAACATGATTTTTGTCTGGATCACCTATTGTTGGGCTGTTTTTGGGAAAACTTTTAATGGGTAGTAGATTTGTTTCTTCATCCCATGGGGTATACATTAACAGTTATTGGTTTGTTTTGTCTTCAAACTGATCAATGGAATCCACGTAACAGGAAAGGACACCCACTAAAGTTAAGATCATTGATGTAAGGGGATAGTTAGACACTCTCTCTGCGTTTTTGCGGATATAAGCAGCCTTGCGAAAAACACACCACAAAAAACATTTGTTGTCTGAATAATTCTTTATGTTAAAACTGCTTTTTTCGCTACTAATGCTGGAGGTAGTGGAATGTAAGACTTCCCAACAATCGGTGCATACTAGCCTGTTTTAATCTGATCTCTAGGACTTCGCCCTCTGACCAACCAGAGCCTCTCATTTTGGCTTCTTCAGCGGCTACATAAAAACTGTGTAAGCAGTTGGTCTGGCCCAACCAGGTTTAAGTCATTATTACAAAGAATAACCTGTTGTTTAGTTGAGACCCAGACTTCTAGATTTTTTTTCTTTTAAATTGTTACATAGTCGATTAAAACAGCTAACATTACTTTAACTGGCGGGTCTATTGTTATTTTACCCTGGAACTTGAGAAATAGCATGAACAACACTTGCCTGTACGTTTGCGGGATCAATGACTTCTAGATAAAATATCATTTAGTGCTCTTGACAAACGCTCTTCCTTAAACATTCCTTCAAACATTCTTTTCCAGTCCTTCATATATCTTAGCCATGTTGAGTTTCTTTTCTAACTCAAAATATTTATTTAAATAAAAAAAAAAAAATTAATAAATATCAACGGTCTTTTTGTGCGTTGGACTCATAAACTAAAGTATAAACGGCCCTTTGGGGGTTGTTAATGTGAGCTGTTTAGAACAGAGTTTATGTTTCGTTTACTTTTTTTAAACATTCCTTTTTATCTGCTCTCGGTGTCTGGCTGTTGAGAAAAACTTGTCCTCGCCTTTCTTTGAAGATCAAACTTTTGTCTTTTGTAGTCATCAAAATCGGCCTGTAAACGACTAAATTCTTAAATCCGTGAGTTTGAGTCAGCTAGTGCTTTATTATAACAGCTTAAACGAACTAAGTTTAGCTTTTTATTAGTTGAACCATAGCTGTGTGCTTTTGGAGTTTATTTTTTTTTTTTTTTGCTAGCAGCACCTACACCTAATGAACATAAGCCAAGAGCTAAAGACAAACCGCCTAGAGGTAAAGCTAAGGGTGCACCAAAACCTGTTGCTAAAGGCCAACACTCGTTCCTGCGGATAGAGCACTTATAGTCGATGCTCCAGTATTAACATAGGTAACGCATTAAAGGCAGCAGAATACCTTCGTTTGGCTTTGCTGTATTTTGAAAGGTCCTGCTAGTTTTTGTTGCATTTGTGTAATGTTTGTTAATCTGAAGGTTTTTATGCCGGGGCTATCTCTTCTCTTGGCAAACTCTGGCGCTGTAGGTACATTTGGTTTAAACTTGAACAGACATGCTTTTTTATAAAATAAAAATAATTTAGTATTTTTAATTTTCTAATCTGTTATCTTGAATTTCAGCTGCGCATCAAAATTTAAAAAACAAATATACATTAAGTGGTTTATCGACATCTTTTTCTTTTCAATTGAATGTTTATTATGTCTCTAACAGTGTCTCCCGTTTTCCATGTAAACTGATTATCCTCCGGCTTAGGTCAATCCATAACGTATTTCGTTGTTAAATTGATAAGTCTAACACTGTGAAATGTGGTCTTTAGACACAAGGTCTTACTGTCGTTTCTACACCTCCCCTCAAACGTTTTCTTATTTCATCAAAATGTGATAAGGTTTAAGCCCGCTAGCGTAGATTTGGTTAGGACTACCCTCAATTGTACATTGCACTTTTGTTATTTTAGGATTAATAAACTTTTCAGTTTGCCCTTTCGAATGGTCCTTCATCTTCACACAGCAAAAAATACCTTTAAGCGATTTTCTGTGGCACTAAAACTAAAATTCCATATAGTGTCTGCCCTGCTTTTAGGGAAAATTTAGAAGGGAAAAATCACTCTTTCGTAATATATTGCTAATTTTTTACTGATATTGTTGCTCAATCAGCCTTGATAAATTAGGTTGCTAACAAAGTCAAACTCTAACGAGATGTCAGAAAAAGCTGTACTTTGCTTCGGTGTCTGTTGATCAATAACACGTTTTGTAGTCATTAAAAGTTAGTTCATATGACAATCTGTCTTTTAATGCCCTTGAAAGTTTTGGGCCATGCGCTTTTAACAACTCAAAATCTAGGGGTATGAAAAAGCGATTTCCATACGCATAACTTACGGCTACAAACCTTTTGCCGTCTTTTGCATCTGCGGCGCCTATTCGTGTTTTAGTGCTTTTTCATTTTCGATTCCTTGAAACGCAAGATCAGCTCTTTCATTTGCGGTTAGCCATAGATCAGAATAGGTTAAAATATGTCTGCATTGTGTAAAGAAAATATTTCTTGCCCCTCAAGTTTTATAGAAATTTTCTTAACGATTGCCCGCCCCAGATTCTGAACAACTGTCCTGTTTGGGTCTGTTTCTGATGTGAGTTCTAATTTGAAAGTAAGACGCGCAGAGCCTGGCACAATCACTTCATCTGCTCCTAGGTCTGGAAAATTTTACAGTAAGAATTTGATCTGCATCAATAGTAGATGGATTATTTGGAACAGTAATATTCCGTTTTTTTTTCCCTTCACGCCAAAGGGCTCTTTCAGTCTTTTATGCGGGTCAAGAATCGAGCCATATGTTTGTGACATTTTTATGAAGCAAAATAAAAAGTTAATTATTAAAGAAACATGGCAGGCATTGAAGGGAAAAGATTATGATTTTTAGATCCTGGAGACGATATGGGGTAATTTCCCCTTGGAGCAGCATCGCTCGGGGCTCTCATTTCATGATGAATTAGCAGAAATCGGGAGTACATTACCAACAAGTCGGTATAAAATTAACAGAAATTTAAAGGGCAGATCATTATACCAAGTTTAGGACAAGAAACTTCCCGAAACTATATACCCTGATGATTTTGAACTAAAAGATAACCATTTGTATGTGAAAAACGGGCCAAGGACAATTTTTCAGCTTAAAATAAACGGAGACCCATCAAAGTTGTAGGCATGAATACAATAGACAAAGGCTCAGTTGAGCGATCAAAGTCCCTTGGCATTGCTAAACCAAATTAGATGGGATGCAGTTTTCTAAACTCAAAAACACTGCAAGAACTCCCAACAGATAACCAAATACAAAACATGGAACTTCAAGATTAAGTCAAACACAGCGAAATAATAGAAGCAGAAACCAGTTTTTCCCAAGAAACAGCGTAAAAAACAATTAATGATTCCCGCTACCCATGGGGAGAAATAGCGCCCTTGATCAACTTTGAGAAGCATCAAGGCAATTAACAAACAATTTAGGGAAAACTGGGTGAAATAGATGAGCATATAAAAAGAGAAAAGAAAAAATCGTTGAGGCTGACGACGCCAACTAGGGCCTGGTGTTAAAGAAAGAATAACCCAAAGACTAAAAGACTTGAACAAGAGAGATCAGCAAGACTAGAAGCGTTTTCTACTAACCGGGAACAATTACGAACTCAAGTGAGCAGAATAAGAGAAACTATCCAAAGAATTTTATATGAAGACACAAAACTAGCAGAAAGAATAAGAACATTGTTTAGAGAGCAAGGGGCACTAGTAGCAAGGTTAATGGGCCCTTGGATTTGCAAAAAGTACACTGGTGATGGCTATTACAGGCGGGCGGTTGGTGTGGGTCAGTGCCTCCATCGCCATCGCCTCCACCGACAAATCAGGGTAAAAAAACAGCTTGTATCCCTTTCGGGTTTATTAAAAAAATTTGCCGGGAAAGCCGCGGATTTCTTTACCAGGTATATTAGGGGGGGTTGTTTGCTGGCTTTGGGCTACTGCAGGCAAAGTGGGTTTGGTTTATGGCCGAGCACTTATGGGCATTAGTTCTCTTAAAGTCGGGTAATTTTAGTAAAATAAAGACCAAGTATCCCAGCCAGTTAAACCAAGAACAAGTGCGTCTTTTCATATTCATGGTCGTTATTTTTTTTTGACTTCTTCAACGGCCTTCGGGCTTGGGCCTCGGGATTGGATGACTTATTCTTGGGTTTTTTGGTTTACTGCTTGCAATATTTCTGGCTCAGAATTTATTTCGTTTTTCCGACCTTTTTTTTCATTGCCTGCCACAAGGATTTCGTTATTGTAGTTTTATTATTGTTCCTATCTGGAGTTGAGGTCAGAAGGTAGCATGTAAAAACCAGTGCCAACAGCAAAGTCTAAATTTCGATCTTGCGAATTGTAAAACATTTTGGTACCTTTTATACTCGAAGGTAAATCAACTGAGAATTTAAGGGCGTCCTCTAAATTGCTAAGTATTGTTTTTGTGCATCAAACCAGTAGAAGATCATTATGCTCGATTCGTTTGTGCTGCGAACCTAGCAAACACCAAACGTAAGTACGAACAGAGTCGTTTATTCGGGTTTTATTCCTGCTTTAGTTAGGCCCTTAGAAGGTCTAAGAAATGTTGTCCATGCTGTTTATGCTCTTGCTCTATGGACCCTAGGTGAAAAAGCTGGCTGAGAAGATGTGAAGGGGGATTCCAAGCATAGTTAATTTTCTGGCACGCCCCAAAATAAGGGTGCCTAAACATATAAGATCCAACTTTGTCTAAGTCTGTTAACATAATATCGAATTCGTACATCCTTTCAAAAGCCCCATGTCTATTCTGTGCGAATGGATTAAACGTTTGTCATTTGGTAATGGGCTTGAGTTCAGTCAAAATACGCCGAAGTATAATAAAATGAAATCTGTACACTGACCTCACCAAAGGATCAGGATGATTTAAGTGATCAGCATACGATACCCACACCCAGTTGTTGCACAAAACACAGCAAAGTTTAACTGGTTCTGATAAAACTGCATCGATGACTGAACCACACTTTCGCGATGTAGTCTTTTTAATAGGGGGGTTAAGATATTTGTCCAATGGAGTACTCACCTTTTTATGAAAAGTGTCAGTCTGGGTCACAGAAATGTCAAGAGTATCAGTTGTTATATTTTTAAGATTGTAGTGCGGCCCAACAGAATATATTTGCATCAGTATATTTGAATGCACTCATTTTTAATTTGTTTTAAAAAATGTTTCTAACAATAACAACTCAAGACCGTCCTTCGTTTTTAGAACATGCTATTAATAACGAGCGAACCAAAATGGTCGCACTTCATGAAATTTTTTACAAAGTTGTATGGTTTAATATAACTGAATCAAAGAGAATAATAAGATTAGAAAATATGGCGGGGAAGAAACTTAATTAGCCAGTTAACATACCTGATGGTTATTACGGGTTTTGCTCACTAAAAGAAGCATTGAGTAACTTTGACATCACTCTCAAACTTAACATGCAAATCTAAAAACAATATTAACATTCAAACCTGAAGAAGCAAATTACTTTGTTGATAAAGCTAGCTAAAATGTAGGCTTGCAACTGACAGTCAGGACGCTCAAAGATTTGTTGTTACATCAAACAAAACTACTTAGAGGGGAAAGTCCGCTCAATCTTGCATTACATCATTACTCTATGTTCATTTGGACGAGCTGAGCACTGATGAAAACTTATATGATGGAAGGCCCTCAACTGTTTTAAGAGCTCTCCCATCAGGGAAAGCTGCATATGCGATATGAAATTATACAATTCCCTAATTTACAGTTTAAAAGATTAGTTTGTGGGAGGGTCGGATCATTTAATTTAAAATTGCAGACAAAACAGGTAAAATCGTGAAATGTGATAACCTGCACATTGTTTTGGAAATAAAAAATTAGTTGTTCTAAAAAATAATGTCGCGTGGGCCAGAAGAATCAGGAGTTACATAGCGCCTGTGAGGTGTATAACTTTAGAATTAAAAGACCTTGCAGACGTTACAGACTTTGAACAGAATGGTGAGATAGGCGCTTTGTATGGTTTTGAGTACACTAAGATGGTGATTATAAACGTAAAGAGGTTGGCGACAGCAAAAAGTTTCCTAAACTAGAGAACAACTGCGCAATCTAGAAGCAAATAATGTTGGCCAGTAATGAATATAAAATAGTTCGAAAACCTGACCTCAAATGGCACTTAAAAAAAACCATAATTTAGAATGGGAAATAAAATTTGAATTCATAGCCCATTTACATTTTTAGCCCTCAAAAAAATTTCAGAAAAACATTCAACCTTGGGGGCCCTTTTCATGTAAGTCTTATGCCAGCGACAATACCGGGAAAGAAATTTAAATAACACCATAGGGGAAAAAAAAACAGTACATCCTCCACAGAAGAAAAAACGGTTTTAAAGAAAGCTTCTTTCAAAATTTCAGTTTTTTCCAAGCAGAAAATTAGGAGACACGTTCACAATGATATTTGAAATTTCTGTCTTTAAAGATGTAGGAGGGACGGGGGTTGTGGGGCGTTAGTGACGACCTTATAAAAGGAATTAATATTAGCTGGCAAACTTAGACGTTAAACGCCTTAAAAGTTACCATTGTCGTTCTTCATAATGGTGAGGATATTAAGGTTATAACAACAAGCAACAAAATCAATGTTGACTTAAATAGAAACAAACTTACAGAACTGAATTGGATTAATCTTACACATTTAGGCCTTATAGGGTTTTATTATACTGAACAAGTTTTGACAGAGAGTATGATAAAACATAATAACTGATTAGATTAAATTCTGTTATAAAACCATGGAGCAGTTAAACTTTATGACAAAAACTCCTCATTGTTCATTAATTTGTGGGCAGACTGGTTGTGGAAAAAAATATTTATCCTAGACTTATTAAAAACAGTTTATCGCTAAATTTTAAATCATTTGTGATTTTCTGTCCAACGCTTAAATGGAACAAAGCATATCATGATAGAAGGTTTATATGGACAAGATGCATATATTTAGTTGATCCTAGCAATAAACTGAGTGAGTGTTTAGAATACTTTTATAGACTGTTTGAAGGAACGCAGACACTATTTATTATAGATGACTGTTCGGCAGAAAGAGACATAGTAAAAGAGAAACACTTTATCAAAACTAGCTTTTAGTGGAAGACATGCTGGGATAAGTGTGTGGTTTTTATGTCAAAAAATAACTCGGTTTTAAAAGACTTAGAGAACAATTAAAGACTAGTTTTATTTCACATGAAAGACAGAGACGCATTTGATGAATGTTTGCGCGAAAATGATGTTATTGAAAATGATCAGGAAAAACACAGGTTTAAGCAAAAACTAAATCTGAAAAGTTTTGTAAATTAGTATTGAAAACGGACAACCCAACACAGTATGCATGTTTGTAGGGTCGTTATTTTTTTGGTTATTAAAGTCATGCTTAGTAGAGAACTTAATATGCCGCTTTTGGATTCGCCCGCCCGAGACCGGCCAAGGCCGGTTGAGAGAGCGGGTGAGCCAAGCGGCATATTACAGTTCCCCTCACTGTGACCCTCACACTGACGCACTGCCGAACCCACTATGTTGCCACACACTGACAAGGACGATAAAGAGTGACTTCTCATCTGGAGACTGATCTCCGCCGTAGGGCGGGAAAATTTTCGCCATTTGTTTCCGGCAGCTCCGGTCCCTTTGGGCTGGCTGAAGGACCCAGCATCCCGGGACTGGCAGACGCCATCCGGTTTTCCAGGCACCGTCGCTGCACGAGGACTGTTTAAGGTGTGCCTCACCCTTCACTGGGACACCTTCGCCTCGGACTGGAAGACTAGCCCACTGCGGGCTTCGCCCTTTTTAGGATCCCCCTCCCACGGTGAACCTCCTCGGGCACGGGATAAGATGAGTCTTCAGTCGTGTGTGGTGTGGGTGTGGGTTTGGCGTGCGTGTGTGTGGGCCTGAAGCCGGTCACTGATTCGTTTTTTTTTTCTTGTTTTGTTTAACCCTGACTAGGTCCTGTTTGATGTATTATTGTTTCTAGTACTGTCTTTCTTCTGTTATGTTAATGCCTTTGTAGCGGTTTAGTGGGTTAGGTTGGGATAGTAGCGGGATCCCAGGATATTGGGGGTTTTTGGGGTTTATTCAATTTACTTTGTCCCCTAAGTCAGTTAGTTCTGAAAAGTGCTTTTCTCTTCTATGCCCCATTGTTGTTTTTTTCCTTTCTTTTCCTCGCTCGGCTGTTTTTTTTCTCTTCTTATGACCCATACCCCATCTGGAGTGCTAGTGTGAGTGAATGATTGTAACGTGAAGTAAAAGTATTGTTGAAACCTCTTTCTCTTGTGTTCTGGTGGTGTGAGGGATTGAGTGATCGCTCCGTTTCTGCCACTGCACATTTCCTGTTTAAGAACCCCCCTGTCAGGTGCACTCGCACGTGACAATTATGGTGGAGATGCGGGGTAACAGGAATGTGTATGTGGTAGTGTAAAAGCGACACTCTGAACTCACTACCGCCCGACCCTTGGGAAAAACCTGTTATCTTTTTTTACGTGTTTTTGACGGGGGTTTTGGTTTTGGGGGGGTTCAGAGACAGAGGGCCCCCTTGGAGCGGCCCGGGTTTTGGGGTGCTGTCGGCAGTGGTTCCGTGCCCCGTGGTCGGACCTTCAGCGTTCTTTCCCGTTCGTCCCCGTTTTTTGTTTTTTTTTGTTTTAAACCGCCCGGCTTGGTTCTAGAATTCCGTTCTCCTTTGCTCTTCCCCTTAGTTAAAAAGGGTATTGGGGGGAGAAAGAGGGGGGGTTTAAACTCAGATTAATAGTTTTGCTTGCAGAGTCGTCGATGTCGTGCTTGTAGTTTGGGTTTTGGGGTCTGCAATTGCTGTCCCCCAACGCCGCGTTTTACAAGGTAATGAAGGCATTTTTGGCCAGCTTTTTTGTCTTTTTTTACGGCCAAAACTTTTTGCCTTAGTTCTATCCCGGGTTTTTTGCGCAAAACCGGGTCTTCTAATCTATCTATTTCATTTCACAAAACAAAAAAAGACTTTCTTGGGTGTGTTTTTGTTTTCCACACGGTTAGGGATCGTGTTTTTTAGTTGGGGGTTACCCAATTTGATACTTTCCTCTTTTTTAAAGCGCCTACAAGCTTAATTTGTTTTTTCTATTGTTGCTGTGTTAGGGTTTTTTTTTAAATTTGTTCAACCTAATTTGGTGACTGTGGTGATTGGAAAAATAGATTTGTCAGTCGGGTTAGAATGGCAGTGTAGTGTCGGGGTACACATTAGTGTCTTTCAAAGAGCCATTGTTCCTTTTTCTGTCGCCCCCCCCCCTTTCATCCGTTTCCCTTCAGTTACAAGCGTGTTTTTTACACGTGGTTCCCGTCTTTGGCTTTTGTTTTGCCGGGAATTTCGGCGGGGCCCCGGGCCCCGTTTGATCGAGTCTTTTCTGTTTTGGGTACCCCAGGACCGGTTGGTGCACTGTATTTTCCGTGTTTACGTCATTCCCGGTGGAATTTGTTTTCTTTTTTGCCTTGCGGTCGGGTCGTTTAATTTTTTTGCCCGTCCCCCCTTTTCGTGTTTCGATGTCTGTTGTTTTTCCCTTTTTTTGGGAAAGTTTGGTGCTGGTTGGAACACTTTGGGGTTTTAAAAAATTTCCATTGTATGGTTTGTGTTTTCTTTGGTCTCGCTGGGTAAATTTTTTAAATCTTATTTTGGAAAAATCAAATTTGACGGGGATAGGTTTTTACCCAGGTGGGAACTTGGGTTTTTGGGCAGCCGGTGCACAAGGGCGTCGTTGTTTACATTATGAGTTTTCTTTGTCGATTTATGGGAAATTTCCACTCGTTTTTGGAATGATTCATGTTTGGATATTGTTTTCCAACGGGAAAAAAAACCGTGAGTTTGGACCACGTTTTTTTGGTCGCGGTTTTTTTTTGAAGATGTTGTTCCAACGTTTTTGATGTGGAAAAACACAATGGGAACTCCTGCTTGGAAATTCAAGGGAAAAACTCCACCTTAGCGTTATTAAATTTTTGGATCCCGGGTGTCCTTTGTGAAAGGGTTAGTTTGTTTTACCATTGATTTTTCCCCGGGAAAAACGTATTCTTTTTGGGGTGTTTGTGTGGCGACCTTGACGTAATTTGTTCTGGACTTTCTTTCCTTTTCAAATTTTGAACGGTTTTGGATTGACACACTTACATAAATCTCATTGTTGACTTTTTTGTTAAACACCCTTGTTTTGTGAGCTCCCTTTAGACTGTAACCTACGGTGGGATTTGTTGGTGTTGACTAACTTAATAAAAAGGCAAGTAGGATTTTGTCTTTTTTCCAACCCCCTGTGTTGGGAGTATTGTCAGTTATCGAATATTTTACGTTACATTTGTGGACGTTCTACCCCTATTTCCTTCCGTGGGAATACGCCTTTAGGGGTTTGGAGTTGCTGAAACTTTGTGACTTCCCAAAATTTGGGTTTCCCCATTCTTGGCTTTGACTTTTTGGGGTTCATCTTGAAGCTTGGCTTTGGGGAGATATTGGGGGGGGGGGACCCTCTTGGTTCGTTGGATAAGCACTTCCCGGGTTTTTTTGTTTTGTCCATGGTGGTTGATTGCATAAAACCTTCGCATTTGTAATCGTTTTTTCAGTGAGGTTGTCTTTCTCGGTGAGGGGGGTTTAACCCAGGCGGGTGTTACCTATGCCCTGATTAAGATAGGTTTTTTCCCCTTTGGAAAATTGGGAAGTTCTCTTAAACCCCCGTGCTATTCACAGAATCTTGGATTTATATCCATTTATTTGTTTTACTATTCGTTGGGGAGGTAAAATACTTTGTGACCGCGAAGAGACCGGGGACTAAGGAAGTGGACCACACTAAACCTTCGGGGTTTCGTTCGCGGGGGTTTCTGGGGGTTGTGCAAATCCGGAAATCTTTAGGTTGGGTGTTTCGTGCAGTGGTTATACTGCAGTTATGGAACCGGGCGGGGGGCCCCGGGATCACTCGCTCTCAGACTCGCGGGCGGAATTCGCAGGGAAAGGGGGCCCCAGACTGGCGACGACGGGGGCCCACTACCCGGCGTGATTCTTCTGGGGGGATTTTCCTCCCGTCAAACCCCAGGTTTTACAGTCAGAAAGGGCCCCCCCGGGTCACTCTCCCGAGACGACCCTGCCCATCCTTTCCCGGGGTTCGCCCTCCGCCCTATCTTCGAGAGGGCTTTTCCCCTTTTGGCCCCTTTGCCTATGCCTCACCTCCTGGACCCGCCCATGGATCCTTAAGTTGATGAGGATTGGGGAAAAAGAGGCCCAAAGGGAGGGGGAAAAGGGAAAAAGAGGCAAGAGGAGAAAAAGCGGGAGGAAAGGGATGGAGAAAAAGGAAGAAACCAAAGAAAGAGCCAGGGAAAAAAAAAATGGAAAAGGGAGTGGGGAGAGGAGGGGGAGGGGAAAAGAAATTTGGGTGGGGGGGAGTTGGGAGAGGGAGAAGGAAGGCGATGGGGGGGTGGGGAAAGGAAACCGGAGCGGAGTCGGAGCAAAAAAAAGGCCCTTAAAGGGGGGGCCAAAACCCCCCCGGGTTGGGGTTGGGGCCGTTTGGTGGGGAAAAAGAAAGACCCCGGGCCGACGGTTCAAAATTGAGCCCCCGAAACGTCGGGGCTTCCCCGGGATGGACCGACCATCGGGAAAAACAAATTTCGTCAGGGCGTGGTTGTTCCCGGGCCCGCCAAGCACCTAGCCAGTGTCCCGGCGCGTCCCGCCCCCATCGAGACTTGAGGCGGTTGCCCCGGTACCAGCTAAACACCAAGGAAAGCCCTTTTTCCTCTTTCCCCGACGGGGGAAAGGCTAAGGGGCGTTTGTCGACATTCCACCCGGGGCTTCCCATATCAAAAAGCGGCCTTCGCCGGGAAGCCCTGACTTCCAATCCCATAGAAACATTCGCCAATGAGGAAAACCCGCGAAAAACTTTTCACCTTGGGGAAACCCTCCGGCGCCCTAGGAAAATTTTATGAAGCCTCAAGAGGGAAATTTAAGGATTTTTTCCCTGGAGCCCCAAGAATTTGGGATTTAGGGCTGCAGTTAAAATTTTGGGGGGAAAACCCAAAAACTTCGCCGGGGGAAAACGAGGGGGCGAAGCCTTCGCAAAGCGCGTCGTCACTATCGATGCCCGCGCCAGGGCAAAAGGAAAACCCCCTCGGGATCAAGAATTTAAACCCCCTCGTCCCCCTCCAAAACCCCTGTCCTCCTTCCAGGAAACGTTTGGACCCAAGCCAGCTTTCTCCCCTTTTGGGGGAAAGGGGGTTTTGTTTGGGGGGTTTTCCCAAGAGGAGGAAAAAAAAAAAATCCGAGTCTGCACTTTAGGTGGGCTTTGGGAGAGGTGTCCCAAACCCCCCAATAACCACCTTCCCCCGGGGTGGGGGGAAGAAGTGGGGGGCTATTTGGGGGCACAGGAGCCCACGGTCCATTTACGGCAGTTAGTCCCCAGGATCACCTCGAGGGAAAAAAGCCAAAGGGCAGAATTGAGTCATCCTTCAGGCAAACGATCTACAGTTTTGGGAGAAGTCCTCGCCAATTTTTAAAGGAAGGTATGGGGGTCGCTCTCGGACCTGCGACTCCCACGTTTGCAATCATGGCTTTTGGGTGGGCAACGTGGGAGATATCGTCAAATTCCCGCGAAATTTGCGGCGCCACCACCATTCCAACACAAAAGAGAAGAGGCCCTGAAACCCCTCCTGAGCCCCCTGACCGCTTCATTTTCCCCGGATCCCCAACTGTCGCATGTGGAGCAAAGGGTCCACCCCCAACATCCAAAATCCGGTCGCAGCTACAATGTTTTCCACCGACAACCCGGGCCAAAACCCCCGGGCTGTGGCTTTTTGACACAACAGGTTTGTCCTTTTTGGGGAAAAAACCTTTTTAAGAAAAACAAAGGGGGCAGACAAAAAGGGCGAACAAATGGGGCTGAAAAGAGTGAATAGAGGGATCGAAACCCCCCCCGGGGCCCCTTTAAAGCCTAGCGAAAAAAAAAACCTCTTGGGCAAGGTGACCCCGGATTATGAAGACGGAGGAACGCAAAACAGTGAAATGGAACCCTTTTTTGGCAAAAACTACCCATTTTTCTGAAAGCCTTCGGTGTTCCGGGCTCAGGGGGGTTCAAAATGAACGTAGAAAAGAAAGGTGTGTAATTCCCGTGGTCCGGGCGTTGTGCGAACAGACCAAAATGCTGGAAAGGGAACCTTCAATGCCCCGCCAGAAAACCCTGCGAGAGGGCTGGAACGTAAGTGAAAACGCCCCAAAACCAACAGAAATTGTGCAGGTTTAAACAGACCCCCAAGGGCCAGTGGGAAACTCTCGCAGTCACACCCTTGGGCAACGGTTCCAGCTTTTGGCCCAGATCCCCCACATGAAGAAATGCGAAGAGTTGGCCCCCTGAGCGTCCAATGCCAAAACCCGGAATCTACGCCTGTGCTTCCCCCCCCTGACCTCCTCGACCCGGGGTTGGCCTGGGGGAATTCAAACTACAGATGGCCGCCCCTGCAGTGCGTCAGGCACGGCGCGTATGGGTTTCCCCCCAGTCCCGAAAAGCAACACCAGTTCCCGCCCCCCCCCTCAGTGCCACCCCCTTGCTAACCCCTCTCCGTGCCTTGGTTCAATGGTTTCCCAGAGGCACTGGGTGATGACACTGCTATGAGGAGAAAGATGATGGAGGCTATTACCCCAGCCGATGGAAAAGAGTCAAGGTCAGGAGTGAAAAAGTTTCGTTTATAAAAGGTAGGGAAAACAAACGTATTGGGGCGTGATGGCGTGCCTCGGGCCAAGCCTCTTTTTGGGTGGGGGGGGGGGGGTGTTTTTCGCGGACGAAAAAAAATTTGTTTGGAAAATAATTCATTTTTTTTTTTAAACCCCGTTTAAAGGGAGTGTTCCCGTGACATCTTTCTCATGGCCGGGGGTTGCCCTGTGCTATTTGTGCATCCTGGGGGCTGTCCCTGCATTTTGCTCCCATCCCCCAATACTTTTCTTTATTGTTTTCTTTTAAAGCTTTTTTTTCTTTCTTTTATCGTTTTTCCCCCCGTGATTTTCACTGATGTCGTGACACAGTGAGCTGTTTTTGTTACCGTGCCCTTGGTTAGGCTATGGGGGGGACCGCTTCGAATTGATCGGGGAGTTCATCTTGCCCCGCTGGAGCCTTCCGCTGAATCCCCTTGCGTGGTTGCGGGGGAATGTCTTTCACCCTTTTGGTGGGGGAAAAAATTCCACTTTCCCCCTGGGTCCCTATCCCCCCCTGGAAGGCCCTTTGGTCTCCCTGACCTGGAGCCAATTCATTGGGGACCCTCACGGGTTTTTGGGTGCCCCTTCTTTGGCTGGGAGCGGCCGTTTTCTTACTCCCCACCCGCCTTTTTGGGAACTATATGGTCTGTCTTGGACAGTGTCTTTTTTTTTGGTTTTCTAAAATCTCGTGGGGTTCGGTTTTTCTTCTGCCTTAATGCGTTGGCTGGCACAAAATTTTTTGTGTGTAACTGCTCCAAAAAGGGAGTGTGTTGGAAGTATCGAGAATGCATTTTGTGGAGAATTTTAGAAAAGCATTTTCTTTAATTGCGTTTTTGGGCCTTAGCGGCTAGGTATTCGGTTACTTTGGACTAAGTTGAAAATCTTTTAAACTACCATTTCAGTCAATGGAAGCTGTGTTTGTTGTGTTTTTTTATTACACAGGTGGAGTCAATGCTTGTATTGCTTAATATGTGAGTGGGCCGGAAGGATATCGTAAATGTTAGTTTCATTTTCCTTGTTGTTTCATAGACACGAGACGGATCGTGGAATGCATGAGCGTGCGAACGGCTAGACATTTAGACCGCGGAGTGTGGAATTCCTGCCGTTTTCGCCCCACATGTGGTTCCGTTCTCGTTGTGTCCTTGTCCTATATGTTTGTGTGACAGACGTATGGGTGGATTTTAGTTGTTTTTATTCATTTGAGATTTTGACTAAGGAAGTTATCCTCAGTACAGGTTAAAAGCAAAAGAAAAGGGAAAGAAGTTAATTGTAGTTTATTTACCCTTTTAAAGTGACAAAGACAATTGTTGACCTTTGTACGGCACTGTGACCCTTCACACTGACGCACTGCCGGACCCACTATGTTGCCACACACTGACAAGGACGATAGATAAATGACTTCTCATCTGGAGACTGATCTCCGCCGTAGGGCGGGAAAATTTTCGCCATTTGTTTCCGGCAGCTCCGGTCTTGGACTGGCTGAAGGACCAGCATCCCGAGACCTGGCAGACGCCATCCGGTATCCAGGCACCAGTCGCTGCACTGAGGACTGTTGAAGTGTGCCTCACCCTTCACTGGGACACCTTCGCCTCGGACTGGAAGACTAGCCCACTGCGGGCTTCGCCCTTCTTAGGATCTACCTCCCACGGTGAACCTCCTCGGGCACGGGATAAGATGAGTCTTCAGTCGTGTGTGGTGTGGGTGTGGGTTTGGCGTGCGTTGTGTGGGGGCCTGAAGCCGGTCACTGATTCTTTTTTTTTTTTTCTTGTTTTGTTTAACCCTGACTAGGTCCTGTTTGATGTATTATGTTTCTAGTACTGTCTTTCTTCTGTTATGTTAATGTCTTTGTAGCGGTTTAGCGGGTTAGGTTGGGATAGTAGCGGGATCCCAGGATATTGGGGGTTTTTGGGGTTTATTCAATTTACTTTGTCCCCTAAGTCAGTTAGTTCTGAAAAGTGCTTTTCTCTTCTATGCCCCATTGTTTTTTTTTTCCTTTCTTTTCCTCGCTCGGCTGTTTTTTTCTCTTTGTTATGACCCATACCCCATCTGGAGTGCTAGTGTGAGTGAATGATTGTAACGTGAAGTAAAAGTATTGTTGAAACCTCTTTCTCTGTGTTCTGGTGGTGTGAGGGATTGAGTGAACGCTCCGTTTCTGCCACTGCACATTTCCTGTTTAAGAAAACCCCCCCTGTCAGGTGCACTCGCACGTGACACTGTCGCTATGATTTAACGTGAAAATGGTTAATGACAAAAAGGGAGAAGAATGTGAAAATGACGACGACTGGGGGGAGAAGAATGAGGAAACGATGAATGGACTGACTGGAGAAGAACGCGAAAAGGATAAAGACTGACTGGAGAAGAACGTGAAAAGGATAAATGACTGATTGGAGAAGAGTGTCAAAATGATAAGTGACAAACTGGAGAAGAACATGAGAATTATGAACGGCCCACTGGAGAATAATCTGAAAACGAGTGAAATGACCGAGAAGAGCTGAAAACGATGAATGACTGACGGGGGAAGAACGTGGAAGTGATCAATGACTTATGTCGGAGGAACGTGAAAATAATGCTGACTGGCTGGAGGAGGATGTGAACACAATGAACGACTGACGGGGCTGCAGCGTGAAAAATGATGAATGATGAACGGGACGTCAAGACAATTTGAGAACGATGAGAAAAGGGAAAATGATGAAGAAATGATGGGAAAAGGAAGGAAGATGAAAGAGGTTGGGAGAAGAACGGGAGAATGGTAAAACAAAAACAAACAAACAAAACCCACTTTGGACGGGATAATAAGAACGTAGGAAGGACGTATACTGGACAGGATAATAAGACGTAAGAAGGACGTATACTGGACAGATAATAAGAACGTAGGAAGGACGTATACTGGACAGGATAATAAGAACGTAAGAAGGACGTATACTGGACAGGATAATAAGAACGTAAGAAGGACCAGCCGCCGTGGCGAAGTGGTTAGCGTCGCGGACTCCGGGCTGGGAGGTCGTGGGTTCGAATCCCATCAGAGGCATGTGGGTTTTTTTTCTGCCCCGACCACTGCAGGTGCCTGTATCTCTCGGGCCTGGTTGACGCCAGGATATATTATGAAAGGAAGCGTAGAGTACAGCCCTGTCATGTAGTCTCAGACCGAAATAGAAATCCGTAGCATCTTAATCATCCTCATTCCCATTGATCAGCATTTAAAAAAAAAAAGAAGAAAAAAAAGTCAAATTCTGTGGCCCTTCATGCCCTGCTCTCATGGTGACCTCAATTTCGATGTCCTCTCCACGTTCTGTGGCCTTGGTTTGCTTCCGTCGGGGTCACGGTATCGGCGAGTCCATGGGGGCTGGCGTTGGACGGACGTGGTGGCGCCCTCCGGAGGGAGAGCTCACTCACGCCGGCTCCGCGACTAAGCAATTATTGTCGTCAGTAGGGGGCTTAGTAGGTGGTGTCCTGCGTATGTTAGATCAGAACAGGCGCCACTGAACACCACCGAAGTGACTCGGCAGCAGTGCAGTGTCTCCTCTGGTGGGTTGCCTCTTGACGACTTGACATTGACTGCTCCCTGTGGATTGCCGGTGCCGGGGCTGCGGTGGGGCCGGCCGGGCTATGGCTGTGGACGAGGTGTCGGAATGAGCGGCGTGGGTGCACTGCCTCTGAGGTGACGCAGAGGTTGGGGCAGCAAAAAAAAAAAAAAAAAAAAAAAAAAAAAACGTAAGGACGTATACTGGACGGGCTAATAAGAACGTAAGGTGGACGTATAATGGACGACATAATAAGAACGTAAGGAGGACGTATAATGGACGACATAATAAGAACGTAAGGAGGACGTATAATGGACGACATAATAAGAACGTAAGAAGGACGTATAATGGACGACATAATAAGAACGTAAGGAGGACGTATACTGGACGACATAATAAGAACGTAAGGAGGACGTATAATGGACGACATAATAGAACGTAAGGTGGACGTATAATGGACGACATAATAAGAACGTAAGGAGGACGTATACTGGACGACATAATAAGAACGTAAGGAGGACGTATACTGGACGACATAATAAGAACGTAAGAAGGACGTATACTGGACGAGATAATAAGAACGTAAGGACGTATACTGACGAGATAATAAGAACGTAAGGAGGACGTATACTGGACGAGATAATAAGAACGTAAGGAGGATGTATACTGGACGAGATAATAAGAACGTAAGGACGACGTATACTGGACGAGATAATAAGAACGTAAGGAGGACGTTATACTGGACGAGATAATAAGAACGTAAGGGGCGACGTATACTGGACGAGATAATAAGAACGTAAGGAGGACGTATACTGGACGAGATAATAAGAACGTAAGGACGACGTATACTGGACGAATAAGAACGTAAGGAGGACGTATAACTGGACGACATAATAAGAACGTAAGGAGGACGTATACTGGACGACATAATAAGAACGTAAGGAGGACGTAATACTGGACGACATAATAAGAACGTAAGGAGGACGTATACTGGGCGACTAATAAGAACGTAAGGAGGACGTATACTGGACGACATAATAAGAACGTAAGGTGGACGTATAAATTTGGGCGACATAAGAACGAAGGAGACGA
>CM031597.1:117296577-117329909 GCA_018398815.1 Conus ventricosus | reverse complement strand
GAAAAAAGGGAAAAAAACCCAAAGCTAAAGATTTTAACAGGGGGGGGGGGAGATCAGCAAGACTAAACTTTGTTACAAACCGAACAATAGAACTCAGTGAGCAGAATAAGAGAACTATCCAAAGAATTTTATATGAAGACACAACACTAGCAGAACGAATAAGAACATTGTTTAGAGAGCAAGGCGTCACATTAGAAAGTTTAAACTGCCTTAGGTTTGCAATAAGTACACTGTGATGGCTATTACAGGCGGCGGTGGTGCGGGGTCAGGCCTCCATCGCCAATCGCCTCCACCTGACAAACATGGTAAAAAAAACAGCTTGATCATCTTGCGGGTTTATTAAAAAAAATTAGCCGTAAGCCGCGGATGCTTTACCAGGTATATTAGGGGGTGTTGTTACTGCTTTTGTCTACTGCAGGCAAAGTAGTTGGCTTTATGGCCGAGCACTTATGGACATTAGTTCTCTTAATAGTCGGGTTAATTTTTAGTAAAAAAAAGACCAAGTAACCCCAGGCCAGTTAATCAAAGAACAATGCTGTCTTTTCATATTCATGGTCGTTATTTTTTTGACTTCTTCAACGGCCTTCGGTTTTGGGGCCTCGGGTTTGGGATGACTTATTCTTGGGTGTTTTTTTACTGCTTGCAATATTACTGGCTCAGAATTTATTTCGTTTTTTTCCGACCTTTTGTTCATTGCCTGCCACAAGGATTTCGTTATTGTAGTTTATTATTGTTCCTATCTGGAGCCCGAGGTCAGAAGGTAGCATGTATAAACCAGTGCCAACAGCAAAGTCAAACTTTCGATCTTGCGAATTGTAAAACATTTTGGTACCTTTTTATACTCGAAGGTAAATCAACTGTAGAATTAATGGCGTCCTCTAAATTTGCTAAGTATTGTTTTTGTGCATCAAAACCATAGAAGGATCATTATGCTCGATCTCGTTTGTGCTTGCGAACCTAGCAAACACCAAACGTAAGTACGAACAGAGTCGTTTATTCGTTCTATTCCTGCTTTAGTTAGGCCCTTAGAAGTGTCAAGATAAATTTGTCCATGCTGTTTTTTTGCTCTTGCTCTATGGACCCCTAGTGAACAGCTGTGCCTGAAGAGAAAGATGTGTAAGGAGGATTCCAAGCATAGTTAATTTTCTGTGCACGCCCCAAAAAAAGGGGTGCCTAAACCATGATTAAGATCCAACTTTTGTCTAAAGTCTGTCTTAACATTAATATCGAATTCGTTACAGATCCTTTCAAAGCCTTCATGTCTTTCTTTTGCGATGGATTAAACGGTTTCATTGGTAAGGGGGTTTTGCAGTTCAGTCAAAATACGCCTGAAGGTATAATAAAAATGAAATCTGTACACTGACCTCACCAAAGGATCGGGATGATTTAAGTGATCAGCATACGATACTCCACACCCAGTTTTTTGAAACAAAACACAGCAAAGTTTAAACTGGTTCGATAAAACTGCATCGATGACTGAACCACACTTTCGCGATGTATCTTTTTTAATAGGGGGTTAAATATTTGTCCAATGGAGTACTCACCTTTTTATGAAAAGTGTCAGTCTGGGCCCACAGAAATGTCAAGAGTATCAGTTGTTATATTTTTAAGATTGTAGTGCGCCAACAGAATATTTTGCATCAGTATATTTGAATGCACTCATTTTAATTTGTTTTAAAAAATGTTTCTAACAATAACAACTCAAGACCGTCCTTCGTTTTTTAACATGCTATTAAAACGATTGCGGAACCAAAATGGTCGCACTTCATAAAATTTTTTACAAAGTTGTATGTGTTTAATATAACGAATCAAAGAAGAATAATAAGATTAGAAAATATGGCGGGGGAAGAAACTAATTAGCCAGTTAACAATACCTGATGGTTTTTACGGGTTTTGCTCACTAAAGAAGCATTGAGTAACTTTGACATCACTCTAAAACTAACAATGCAAATCAAAAAACAATATTAACATTCAAACCTGAAGAAGCAAATTACTTTTTTGATAAAGAGCTAGCAAAAATGTTTGGGTTTTGCAACTGACAGTCAGGACGCTCAAAGATTTGTTGTTACATCAAACAAAACTACTTATGAGGGGGAAAGTCCGCTCAATCTTGCATTACATTCATTACTCTATGTTCATTTGGACAGCTGAGCCTGATGAAAACTTATATGTGGAAGGCCCTCAACTGTTTAAGAGCTCTCCCATCAGGGAAAGTTTGCATATTGCGATTATAAAATATATACAATTCCCTAATTACAGTTTAAAAGATTAGTTGTGGGGGGGTCGGATCTTTTTAATTTAAAAATTGCAGACAAAACAGTAAAATCGTGAAATGTGATAACCCGCACATTGTTTTGGAAATAAAATAATTAGTTGTTCTAAAAAATAATGTCGCGTGGGCCAGAAGAATCAGGAGTTACATTAGCGCCTGTGAGGTGTATAATTTTAGAATTAAAAAGACCTTGCAGACGTTAAGACTTTGAACAGAATGGTGAGATAGGCGCTTGTATGGTTTTGAGTACACTAAGATGGTGATTATAAACGTAAAGAGGTTGGCGACAGCAAAAAGTTTTCCTAAACTAAAAACAACGCGCAATCTAGAAGCAAATAATGTTGGCCAGTAAGAATATAAAATAGTTCGAAAACCTGACCCAAATGGCACTTAGAACCATTTTTAGAATGGGAAATAAAATTTGAATTCATAAGCCCATTTACATTTTTTTTAAGCCGTCAAAAAAGTTTCAGAAAAGCATTCAACTCTGCCCTTTACATGTAATTTCTTATGCCAGACGACAATAGCCGGAAAGAAAAATTGAAATAACACAATAGGGGAAAAAACAGTACATCCTCCACAGAAGAGAAACGGTTTTAAAGAAAGCTTCTACAAAATTACAGTTCTTTCCAAGCAGAAAATTAGGAGACACGTTCACAATGATATTTGAAATTTCTGTCTTTAAAGATGTAAGAGGACGGGGTTGTGGGCGTTAGTGACGACCTTAAAAAGGAATTAATATTAGCTGAAAAACTAGACGTTAAACGCCTTAAACGTTACCATTGTCGTTCTTCTAATGGTGAGGATATTAAGGTTATAACAACAAGCAACAAAATCAATGTTTGACTTAAATAGAAACATCTTACAGAACTGAATTGGATTAATCTTACACATTTAGGCCTTATAGGTTTTATTATACTGAACAAGTTTTGACAGAGAGTAGATAAACATAATAACTGGATTAGATTAAATTCGTTAAAAAACCAAGGAGCAGTTAAATTTTATGACAAAAACTCCTCATTGTCATTAATTTGTGGGCAACGTTGGGGGGAAAACAATATTTATCCTAGACTTATTACAAACAGTTTATCGTATAATTTTGATCAATTGTTTTTCTGTCCAACGCTTAAAATGGAACAAAGCATATCATGATAGAAGGTTTATATGGACAGATGATGACATAAAATTTATTGATCCTAGCAATAAACTGAGTGAGTTTTAGAATACTTTTATAGACTGTTTGAAGGAACGCAGACACATTTATTAAAGATGACTGTTCGGCAGAAAGAAGACATAGTTAAAAGAGAAACACTTTATCAAAACAGTTTTTAGTGGAAGACATGCTGGGATAAGTGTGTGGATTTTATGAAAAAAATATAACTCGGTTTAAAAGACTTTAAGAACAATTAAAGACTAGTTTTAATTTCACAAAAGACAGAGACGCATTTGATGAATGTTTGCGCGAAAATGATGTTATTGAAAATGACAGGAAAAACACAGGATAAAGCAAAAACTAAAATCTGAAAAGTTTTGTAATTAGTATTGAAAACGGACAACCCAACACAGTATGCATGTTTGTAGGGTCGTTTTTTTTTTGGTTTTTAAAAAGTCATGTTTATAGAGAACTGTAATAGGGCCGCTTTTGGATTCGCCCGCCCGGAACCGGCCAAGGCCCGGGTTTGAGAGCGGGTGAGCCAAAGCGCATATTACAGTTCTCTCACTGTGACCCTTCACACTGACGCACTGGCCGAACCCACTATGTTGCCACACACTGACAAGGACGATAAAGAGATGACTTCTCATCTGGAACTGATCTCCGCCGTAGGGCGGGAAAATTTTCGCCATTTGTTTCCGGCAGCTCCGGTCTTGGACTGGCTGAAGGACCACATCCCGGACCTGGCAGACGCCATCCGGTATCCAGCCCAGTCGCTGCACTGAGGACTGTTGAAGGTGTGCCTCACCCTTCACTGGGAAAAACCTTGGGCCTGGGACTGGAAGACTAGCCCACTGCGGGCTTCGCCCTTCTTAGGATCCACCTCCCACGGTGAACCTCCTCGGGCACGGGATAAGATGAGTCTTCAGTCGTGTGTGGTGTGGGTGTGGGTTTGGCGTGCTGTGTGTGGGCCTGAAGCCGTTTACTGATTCGTTTTTTTTTCTTGTTTTGTTTAACCCTGACTAGGTCCTGTTTGATGTATTATTGTTTCTAGTACTGTCTTTCTTCTGTTATGTTAATGCCTTTGTAGCGGTTTAGTGGGGTTTGGTTGGGATAGTACGGGACCCAGGGTATTGGGGGTTTTTGGGGTTTATTCAATTTACTTTGTCCCCTAATCAGTTAGTTCTGAAAAGTGCTTTTCTCTTCTATGCCCCATTTTTTGTTTTTTTTCCTTTCTTTTCCCTCGCTCGGCTGTTTTTTTCTCTTCTTATGACCCAACCCCATCTGGAGTGCTAGTGTGAGTGAATGATTGTAACGTGAAGTAAAAGTATTGTTGAAACCTCTTTCTCTTGTGTTCTGGGGGTGTTGAGGGATTGAGTGATCGCTCCTTTCTGCCACTGCACATTTCCTGTTTAAGAACCCCCCCCTGTCAGGTGCACTCGCACGTGACAATTATGGTGGAGAAGCGGGTAACAGGAATGTGTATGTGGTAGTGTAAAAGCGACACTCTGAACTCACTACCGCCCGAAACCCTTGAAAACCTGTCTATCTTTCTTTACGTGTATTTGACGGTGGTTGGTTGGGGGGTTCTAGAGACAGTAGGGAACCCATTGGAGCGGAAACCGGTTTTGGGTGCTGTCGGCAGTAAGTTCCCGGCTCCGTGGTCGGACCTTCAGCGCTTCTGTTCCGCGTCGTCTCCGTGTTTGTTTTGTTTTGTCTAGTACCGCCGCTATTTTGGTTCTAAATTCCGTTCTCCTTTGCTCATTACCTTTGTTTTGAATAGGTACTTGGGTGGAGAAAGGGGGGGTTTGGGAAATCTAGATTAATAGGTCTTGCTTGTGCAGAGTCGTCGATGTCAGTGCTTGTACTGATTTAGGGTTTTGGTCTGCAATTGCCTGTACCCAAGACGCCGACTGTGTTTGCAAGGTAAGTGTAGGCAGGTTGCCAAGCATTTGGTGCTTTGTTTACAAGGCAAACTTTGACACTTATTCTGATACCGTGTTTGCGCGAAACTCGGTCTTAAAGTAAGTCTATCTATCATTCACAAAACAAAGGGAAAGACTATTCTTGGTGGGGTTTTGGTATTTTGTTATTACACACTAGTTTGAGATCTGTGTTTTTTTAGTCTAAGGGGATTAGCCCTAAGTTGATAGGCTTTCCTCTTCTGTCTAGCGCACATACAAGCAGTTTTTTGCTTTTCTATCTAGTTGCTGATGTTAGGGCTTTCTTTAATTTTTCAAAAACTAATTTGTGTGACTGTGGTGATTGGAATAATAGATTTGTCAGTCGTGTGTTTTAGAATGGCAGTGTAGTGTCTGTGGATACACATTTGTGTCCTTTCCAAGAGCCACTTGTTCCTTTTTCTGTCGCCCCCTCCCCCTTCATCCGTTTCCCATTCAGTTACAGAGCAGTGATTTTAGCACGTGGTTCCCGTCGTTGGACTAGATTGTGTTGGGACCCGGGAATTTCGGCGCGCTCATCGGGCCAAACCCTTTGATCGAGTCGGTTCTGTCTTGGTACCCCAGTGACCGTGTTGTGCACGTGTACTTCCGTGTTTACGTCAGTTGCCGTGGAATTTAGGTTAGCTGTTTGGCCTTGCGGTACGGGTCGTTTATATTTTTTTGTCCGTCCCTGCCTTTTTTCGTGTTTGTCGATGTCTTGTTGCTTTTCCCCTCTTTGGATAGTTGGTTTGCTGGTTGGAGTAACACGTTGAGTTTATAAATTCCATTTTTTATAGGTTTGTGATTTCTTTGGTCTCTTTGCTGGGTAAATATCTTTGAAGTCTTTTTTGAGAAATCAACAATTTTATCTGGATATAGGTTTGTTACCCAGTGTGGTAACTTTGGGTTCTTGGCACCCGGTGCACAAGGGCAGTCGTTGTTATACATTGAGATTTGTGCTTTGTCGATTTATTGAGTAATTCCACATCGTTTGGAATTGATTCAGTTTGGATATTGTTTTCCATACAGGAAAAAACCGTTTTAGCTTGGACCCACGTTTTTCTGGTCAGCGGTTTTCTTTTGAAGATTGTTGTTTCTCAACGCTTTGATGTGGAAAACACAACGGGTATCTCCTGCGTTGGAATTCAAGGGAAATAACTCCAGCTCTTAGCTAGTTATTGAATTTGGATACTCGGTGTCCATTTTGGGGGAAGTTAAATTTTGCTTACCTATGCTTAGCCAGGGGTTTAATCGATTCAGTTCGTTTGGGCTAGCTTAGTGTGGCAGTACTCTTGACTGTAATTTGGTTCATGGGAAACATTCTTTCTCTTCGAAGTTTGAACGGTTTGTGGATTGACAAAACTTAGTCATAAAGTCCATACATTGTTGACTTTGTTGTTCAAACTACTCTCTTGTCTTGTGAGACATACCTTAGACTGTAACCTACGGTTGGAGATTTGTTGGTGTTGACTACACTAATCAAAAAGTCGCAAGTAGGACTTTGTCATTTCTCCTTCCCTTGTTGGGAGTATTGGTACAGTTATCGAATATCCTTAGTCAGTTACATTTGTGGGAAAGTTACTACTCCGTATTTCCCTTTTCGTGGGAATACAGCTGCAATTTAGCGGGTTTGGGGTTTGCTGAACGTTTGGGGCTTACTCAATTTCGGTTCCCATTTTGGACTTTGACTTTTGTGGTTCTATCTTGTAAGAACTTGGGCTTTGGAGGAGATATTGTTTGGGGGACCACTCTTGGTTCGTTGGATAAAAGCACTTCCTCGTGGTGTTTGTTAGTTGTCCATGCGTGGTTGATTTGCATCAAACCTTCGTCATTTGTAATTCAGTATTTTTTGTGAGTGTTGTCATTCTCGGTGAAGGTGGGTTAACCATCGTGCTGGTGTTACCCTATGACTCACTGATTTTAAAATAGTGTATTTCTTCCCTTTGGAAATTGGGGATAGTTCTCTTCAACCCCAGTGACTATTCACAAAAATCTTTGGGTTTTATCCATTTAGTATCGTCCTGTACATTCGCTTGTGGTAGGTTCAAAAAACTTTGTGACCGTCGAAGTAGTCGACCGGGGTACTAAGTGAAGTGGACACACACGTCGGAACCTTCGTGGGATTTCGTTCGTCAGGGTTCTGCGTGGTTGTGCAAACCTGTGTATCTCTTTGTGATTCGGTTGACTTCGTGTCTAGTGAGTTATACTGTCAGTTATGGAACACGGGACGACGGGGGCCGGATCACTCGCCTCAGACTCGCGGGGCAGGAATTCTCCAGGGATGGGGAGCCCCATGACTCAGCGACGACGGGCCTTACTACCCGGTCGTGGGATTCTTCTGGTGGGATTTGTCCTCCAGTCACCGCAGTGTCCACAGTACAGGAGAGAAACCCCTCCTGGTCCTCCTCCGAGACGACCTCTGCCCACTCCAGTCTCGGGACTTCGCCCTCCGCCGTATCTTCGAGATGACTTCCGCTTTCGGCCTTCGCCTATGCCTCATCCTCCTGGACCACGCCCCTGGATCCTTAGTTGATGAGGATTGAGAGAGAAGAAAGAGAGGCCAAGGAGAGGAGGGAAAGGGAAGAAAGAGGCAAGAGAGAGAAAGAGCGGGAGGAAAGGAGAAATGGAGAAGGAAGAGAAGCCAAAGAAGAGAGACGATGGAAAATGAAATGGAGAAGAGGGAGTGGAGGGGAGGAGGTTGGAAAGAGAGGAAAAGAAATTGGAGATGGAGGGGAGGAGGTTGGAGAGAGAGGAGAAGGAAAGGCGATGGAGAGAGGAGATGGAGGAAAGGAGACTGGAGCGAGAGTCGAGAGAAAAAGAGAGAACAGTTAGAAAGGGAGGCTCAGAAACAGAAAAGTTTGGACTTGGAGGCTCGTTTGGTGGAGGAAAAGAAAGACTCCGGACCGAACGGTTCAACAGTTAGATTTCCACCGAAACAGTCTGTGGTTGCTTTCCCGAGCATGGATCCGACCATCGGGAAATAGCAATTTTCGTCAGGGCTGGTTGTTCCAGTGGCTCCGCCAAGCTACATATGCCAGTGTACAGTGCTAGCGAAAAAACATAGATACCTACATCGAGCACTTTTTAGGCGGTTGCCGCTGCGTACCAGCTAAACGACCAGAGTAAGCCTTTAAAACCCCATTAGTAGCCTGACGGGGAAGGCTAAGGAAGCGTTTGTCGACATTCCACCCGGAGCTTTCCTATATCGAACTAAAAGCGGCCTTCGCCGGAACTGCACATGACTTCCAAGTCCTATAAAAGCATTTCGCACAATGAGGAAACCTGCAGAAGAGACTTTTCCCCCAGTTCGGGGAACGCCTCCGGGGCACTATGGAATATTGGATTGAAGCCTCAAAATGAATTGAAGGATTGTTTCCTCTGGAGCAACTCATGAATTCGGTATCTCAGAACTGCAGTTCAATTTGGGTGAGGAGAAACCAAAGACATTCGCCAGGGCAAATCGAGGTGGCTGAAGCCTCGCAGATGCGCGTCCACACGTATGCCTGCGCCAGGGGCAAGAGGAAACCCGCCGATCGGGAGCACATACTTCAAACCGTCCCTCACCCTCCAAAACCAGTCCAGCAATTTCCCGGAACGTTGGGCCCCAAACCAAGCTTTGCTTCCTCTGTGGGGAAAAGGGGGATTTCGTTCGGGAATTGGGCCCAAGAGGAAAGGATAAGACAAAACCGATTCTCCACTTTTTGGGGGTTTGGGGGAAAAGTGATTCACACCCCAAAATACCAACCTCCCTTTGGGGTGTGGGCAAGATAGGAGGTATTGGGGACACAAGCCACAGCGTCTTCATTGACAGCTTATCCTATGATCCCTCGAGGGGGAAAAATGCCAAATGTCAGGAAAGATCATCCTTCAAACAAAGCGATCTACAGTTTTTGGAGAAATCTCACCCATATTTTTTAAAAGGGGAAGGGATGGGGGTCGCCTTCACACCTCGTTCCCCCTACGATTTGGCAAATTTGTGTGCTTTTTGGGGATGGTCAACTCGGGGGGAATATCGTCAAGTTGCCAGCAAAGTATTTCGGCCGCCACCACCACCCAACACAGAAAAAAGAGCCCGAAACCCCCCGAAGCCCCCCGATCAGCATGCACTTTGACCAAGGATCCCTCAACTTACTGTACGCAGTGTGCGAGCAAAGATACATCCTCAACATCCAAAGTCACGGTCGCAGCTACAATGTTTGCACCGAACAACTCTCGAAGAGCGGAACACAGGGATTCCTGTGGCGTTGTTGACATCAAAGGTCTGCATCCTTGAGGAGTAGAAAGCCATTGTTAAGAAAGCAAAGAGCCAGACAAAATGTGAGTCGAACATGCGTCTGAAATGAGACGAATGAGAGGGAGTCGAACACCAACCAGGACCGCTTCAAAGCCATCCTGAGCGTTTTAAAACAACAAATCTCTGTGACAAAGGTGACCACGGATGTATGAAGGACGGCAGCAGGAGAACGCAAAACATGTGAAAAGGGAACCTTCTCTAGCAAAGGCATGACCCATTTTGCTGAAAGTCCTTAGGCTGTTCAGGACAACAGGGAGGGTTCAAGTGAATCGACTAGAAAAGAAAGGTTGTGTAATTCCAGTGGATTACGGACTGTTGTGCGAAACAGACCAAGAAATGACTGGAAAGGAAACTTCAATGCACTGTCAAGAAGCCGTTGCAGAAGAGGAAGCTGGAACAGATTCAAGATGAGACGCCACATAACCAACAGCAAATTGTGCAGGTATGAATCAGACCTACAGAGGGCCAGTTGAAGCTTCTCGCAGTCAGCACGCTTGGAGAAACAGGTTCACAGCTTCAGGCCGAGATCCCGGCATGAAGAAAGTGCTGACGAGGTTTGTTTTTTTTTGGGGGGTCACACTGAGCTGATCTTCAATGCAGGCCCTGGAATTCTACGCACTGTGCTTACAGACCCTGAACGTCATCGACCCAGGCGTTGGCCTGGAGGAATTCAAGCTTACAGATGAGCCAGCCGAATGCCAGTGCGCAGGACACGGCGCGTATGGCTTCAGCAGTCCCTGCAACAGCAACAGCAGCAGTCGTCTTGCTCATCACCCTCAGTGCCACCACCTTGTCTACCCTTCTCCAGTGCTAGGTTAGCATTGGTGCCCAGAGAGGATGGATGATGACACTGACTAAGAGGATGATTGTTGATGGAGGATGATTACCTCAGGCCGGATGGAGTACCGAGTCAAGGTTCAGGAGTGAAGAAAGTTTACGTTGTATAGAGTGTAAGGTTATTCAGAACGTATTGGAGGCTGTGATAGGCTGTGCCTAGTGGCACAAGCCTCTTTGGTGGGGGGGGGGGGCGGGGTGTTGTCGCGGACGTAAATACTTGGTTGGAAGGATAATTCATTTCTTTTTTTAACCAGTGTAAAGTGGAGGGTTACAGTGACATCTTTACTTACATTGGCGTGGTGTTGCAGTGTGTATTTGTGTCTTCCTGGGTGGACGCTACGTCCGTGCATTTCGCTCCCATACTCCATTACTTATTTCATTGTTTTCTTTCTAAAGCTTCTTTTTTATTCTTTATCGTTTTCCACGTGATTCATCAGCTGATGTCAGTGACACAGGTGAGCTGTTTGTTAACTGTTGCCTTCTTGGTTAGGCTAGTGGTGGGGATCGCTTACGCACCTTGGAGTCGGATAGATCTCTATCTCTGCCAGCTGGGACTTCCTGCTTGGATCCACTTCGGTGGGTTGCGTGGAACTGTCTTTCTCACCCTTCGGTGGGATGAAAGAATTCCACTTGCACCTCTGGGATCTATCCCGGCCAGCTGGAAGAAGCACCTTAGGCATTCCTGACCTGAGAGTTTCACTTCTTGGGGACCGTCACGGTTTTCGGCTGCCATCCTTCAGTTGGAACTGGGGAGCGGACGTTTTCTTACCTCGCCACAGCCATTTTGGTAACTATTTGGTTCTGTCTATGGACTGTGTCTTGTTTATTGGTTTTCTAACCTCTCCAGTGGTTGCCGGTTTTTTTCCTGCCTTAATTGCTGTTGGATGGACAACCTTTTTTGTGTGTAAAACTGCTCCAAAGAGGGAGATGCCTGTTTGGACGATCGGCTATATGCTTTTGTGGTGAATTTGTTAGAAACGCATTATCTTTAATTGCGTTTTCGGTCCTTAGGGCTTGTGTATTCGGTTACTTTGGACTAAGTTGGAAAATCTCTTACTACCATTTCAGTTCAATGGTAGCTGTGTTTGTGTGTTTTTTTCTTTACACAGGTGGTGTCAATGCTTGTATTGCTTAATATTGTGATGTGGGCCGGAAGGATTCGTAAAATGTTGTTTCATTTTCTTGTTGTTTCATAGACTCGAGGACGGATCGTGGAATGCATGAGCGTGCGAACGGCTAGAAGAGACATAGAAAAGACATTATTTTTATTTTTATTTTTTTTTATTTTTTTTTATTTTATTTTTTATTTTTATTTTTTTTTGTTTTTTTTTTGTTTTTTATTTTTTTTTTTTTTTTTTTTTTTTATATTTTTTTATTCTTTTTTTTTTTTCTTCTTTTAGTTTTTTTTTTTTTTTTTTTTTTTTTTAGACCGCGGTGTTGGAATTCCTGCCGTTAATCGCCCCACATGTGGTTCACTTCTCGTTGTGTTCCTTTGTCCTTATGTTTGTGTGTCGACGTATGGTGTTTTTAGTTGTTTTTATTTCGACATTTGAGATTTTGACTAAGGGACGTTATCCTCAGTCAGGTTAAACGCAAAAGAAAAAGGGGGAAGAAGTAATTGTAAGTTTATTTTTAACCTTTTAAAGTGGTCAAAGACATTGTTGACCTTTGTACGGCACTGTGACCGTCTCACTGACGCCACTGAGGACACACTTTGTGGCTCACTCAGACAAGGACGATAGATAATGATTTCCTCTGGAGACTGATCTCCGCAGTCCTAGGGGGAAATTTGCATTTGTTTCCGAGCAGCTCGTATTGGTGGGGACCTGCGGGACACTGTAGGACCTGCATCCCGAGAAATGGCAGACGCATCCGGTATACTAGGCACGTCGCTGCAATGAGGACTGTTTAAGGTGTGCCTCACACTTTCACTGGGACACCTCAGCCTCGGACTGAAGACTAGCCCACTGCGGGCTTTCGCCACTTCTTAGGATCACTACCTCCCACGGTGAACCTCACTCGGGATCGGGATAAGAAGAGTCTTCGTCGTGTGTGGTGTGGGGTGTGGGTTTGGCGTGCGTGTAGTTGTGGGGCCTGAAGCCGGTCACTGATTCTTTTTTTTTTTTTCTTGTTTTGTTTAAACCCTGACTAGTTTCTGTTTGATGTTTTATTGTTTCTAGTACTGTCTTTCTTATGTTATGTTTAATGTCTTTGTATCGGTTTTAGAGGGTTAGAGTTGGGATAGTCGCAGGGATCACAGGATATTGGGGGTTTTTGGGGTTTATTCAATTTACTTTGTCCCAAGTCAGTTAGTTTCTGAAAAGTGCATTTCTCTCTTCTATTCCCCATTGTTTTTTTTTCCTTTTCTTTTCCTCGACTAGGCTGTTTTTTTTTTCTCTGTGTTTGAACCATACCCCATCTGGAGTGCTTAGTGTGAGTGAATGTTTGTAACGTGAAGTAAAAGTATTGTTGAAAACTCTTTCTCTTGTGTGCTGGTGGTGTGAGGGATTGATGATCGCTCCGTTTCTGCCATGCACATTTTGTTTAGAACCCCCCTGTCAGGAGCACTCGACGTGACCACTGTCGCTATGATTTAACGTGTGAAATGGTAATGACAAAACGGGAGAAGAATGTGAAAATGACGACTGACTGGTGGGAGAAGAAGAGGAAACGATGAATGGACTGACTGGAGAAGAACGCGAAAGGATAAAGGACTGCTGGAGAAAGAAAACGTGAATAGGAATAAATGGACTGATTGGAGAAGAGTGTCAAAATGATAAGTGGACTAACTGGAGAAGAACATGAGAATTATGACGGCCCCACTGGAGAATAATCTGAAAAAGAGTGGTGACTGACCGAGAAAGAGCTTGAAAAACGATGAATGACTTGACCGGGGAAGAACGTTGGAAGTGATCAATGAACTTATGTCGGAGGAAAAAAGGAAACGTGAAAAAATGCTGACTGCTGGAGGAGGATTTGTGAACAAATGAACGGATGAAAAAAACGGGGCTGCAGCGTGAAAAATGATGGAATGATGACGGGACGTCAAGACAATTGAGGAAACGATGAGAAAAGGGAAGAAAATTTGATGAAGAACAATGATTGGAAAGGAGAGGAAGATGAAAGTGGTTGGTGAGAAGAACGGAGAATGGAAACCCCCCCAAAACAAACAAACAAAACCCACTTTGGACGGGTATAAGAACGTAGGAAGGACGTATACTGGACAGGGATAATAAGAACGTAGAAGGGCGTAAACTGGACAGGATAATATAACGTAGGCAAGGACGTATACTGGACAGGTAATAAGAACGTAAGAAGGACGTATACTGGACTGGATATTAAGAACGAAGGATCAGGACCAGCACGCCGTGGCGAGTGGTTAGCGTCGCGGACTCGGGCTGGGAGGTGTGGGTTCGATCCCATCAGAGGCATTGTGTGTTTTTCTGCCCGACCAACTGCAGGTGCTGTATCTCTCGGGCATTGTTGACGCCAGGTTATATTATGAAGGAAGCGTTAGAGTACAGCCCTGTCCATGTAGTCTCAGACGAACTATAAATCCGTAGCATCTTAATCATTCCTCATTCCCATGATCAGCATATAAAAAAAAGAGAAAAAAAAGTCTAAATTCTGTCGGCCCTTCAAGCCTGCTCTCATGGTGACCTCAATTTCGATGTCCTCTCACGTCTGATGGCCTTGGTTTGCTTCCGTCGGGCGTCACCCGCGTATCGGCGAGTTTCCATGGGGGCTCGGCGTGGACGGACGTGGTGGCGCCCTCCGGAGGGGAGCTCACTCTCGCCGGATCCGCGACAACTAAGCAATTATTGTCGTCTGTAGCGGGGCTTAGTAGGTGGTGTCCTGCGTATGTTAGATCAGAACAGGCGCCACTGAACACCCGAAGTGATCAGGCAGCAGTGCCGTGTCTCCTACTGGTGGGTTGCTACTTGACGACTTGTACATTGATTGCTCCCTGTGGATAGCCGGTGCGGGGCTGCTGGTGGGGCGCCGGGGAATGGCTGTGTGGAAGAGGTGTCGAAGGAGCCGGCGTGGGTGCACTGCCTCTGAGATGACGCAGAGGTTGTGGGCAGCAAAAAAAAAAAAAAAAAATAAAAAAAAACGTAAGGTCGTATACTGGACGGGATAATATGAACGTAAGGTGGAACGTTAACAGGAACGACATAATAAGAACGTAAGGAGGACGTATAATGGACGACATAATAAGAACGTAAGGAGGACGTATAATGGACGACATAATAAGAACGTAAGAAGGACGTATAATGGACGACATAATAAGAACGTAAGGAGGACGTATACTGGACGACATAATAAGAACGTAAGGAGGACGTATAATGGACGACATAATAAGAACGTAAGGTGGACGTATAATGGACGACATAATAAGAACGTAAGGAGGACGTATACTGGACGACATAATAAGAACGTAAGGAGGACGTATACTGGACGACATAATAAGAACGTAAGAAGGACGTATACTGGACGAGATAATAAGAACGTAAGGACGTATACTGGACGAGATAATAAGAACGTAAGGAGGACGTATACTGGACGAGATAATAAGAACGTAAGGAGGATGTATACTGGACGAGATAATAAGAACGTAAGGACGACGTATACTGGACGAGATAATAAGAACGTAAGGAGGACGTATACTGGACGAGATAATAAGAACGTAAGGACGACGTATACTGGACGAGATAATAAGAACGTAAGGAGGACGTATACTGGACGAGATAATAAGAACGTAAGGACGACGTATACTGGACGACATAAGAACGTAAGGAGGACGTATACTGGACGACATAATAAGAACGTAAGGAGGACGTATACTGGACGACATAATAAGAACGTAAGGAGGACGTATACTGGACGACATAATAAGAACGTAAGGAGGACGTATACTGGACGACATAATAAGAACGTAAGGAGGACGTATACTGGACGACATAATAAGAACGTAAGGTGGACGTATAATGGACGACATAAGAACGTAAGGAGGACGTATACTGGACGACATAATAAGAACGTAAGGTGGACGTATAATGGACGACATAAGAACGTAAGGAGGACGTATACTGGACGACATAATAAGAACGTAAGGTGGACGTATACTGGACGACATAATAAGAACGTAAGGTGGACGTATACTGGACGACATAATAAGAACGTAAGGTGGACGTATACTGGACGACATAATAAGAACGTAAGGAGGACGTATACTGGACGACATAATAAGAACGTAAGGAGGACGTATACTGGACGACATAATAAGAACGTAAGGTGGACGTATAATGGACGGGATAATAAGAACGTAAGGTGGACGTATAATGGACGACATAATAAGAACGTAAGGTGGACGTATAATGGACGACATAATAAGAACGTAAGGTGGACGTATAATGGACGACATAATAAGAACGTAAGGAGGACGTATACTGGACGACATAATAAGAACGTAAGGTGGACGTATAATGGACGACATAATAAGAACGTAAGGTGGACGTATAATGGACGACATAATAAGAACGTAAGGTGGACGTATAATGGACGACATAATAAGAACGTAAGGTGGACGTATAATGGACGACATAATAAGAACGTAAGGTGGACGTATAATGGACGACATAATAATAACGTAAGGAGGACGTATAATGGACGACATAATAAGAACGTAAGGTGGACGTATAATGGACGACATAATAAGAACGTAAGGTGGACGTATAATGGACGACATAATAAGAACGTAAGGTGGACGTATAATGGACGACATAATAAGAACGTAAGGTGGACGTATAATGGACGACATAATAAGAACGTAAGGTGGACGTATAATGGACGACATAATAAGAACGTAAGGTGGACGTATAATGGACGACATAATAAGAACGTAAGGTGGACGTATACTGGACGAGATAATAAGAACGTAAGGAGGACGTATAATGGACGACATAATAAGAACGTAAGGTGGACGTATAATGGACGACATAATAAGAACGTAAGGTGGACGTATAATGGACGACATAATAAGAACGTAAGGAGGACGTATACTGGACGGGATAAAAACAAGAGGCAAGAGCAGTGAGAGGCGTATGAAAGGAGAAAACGTGAACGATGAATGAGACAACTATGAATGAGATGTGGGATGAGATCACAGGATATCCATGAAGGAGAGGCGAAGAGGAGAAAGTGAAACTGACGTACCTGGACAGGACAGTAGCAAGAGACTGACAAAAGAGGGGTGCAGGATAGGGAAAAGGCGAGAGATGCAAAAGAAGGATGGATCACATGAAAAGAGAACAGCGTGAGAATGATCCAGTGATGGACAAACTGGGTTTAAAAAAATAAATTGGAGAACAATACATTTTCACGAGGTGAATAGAATATTAAAAAGAATTATTAGTAGGTCCGCCAAACAACAGGGACAAATTACAAGTCAAAGCACGACGCGTTTTGGCCTCTCAGGTCTTCTTCAGGCACGATAACATTCAGAACAATGCAAACAAAGAACCAGCAATCACTTGTCTTCTTGAATTCGGCACAAGATTCTTTCAACGCCCATCTTGCGAGAATGGTGAATGTTGGACGGATGGAGACTGTGAGAATGGTGAATGTTGGACGGATGGAGACTGTGAGAATGGTGAATGTTGGACGGATGGAGACTGAGAATGGTGAATGTTGGACGGATGGAGACTGTGAGAATGGTGAATGTTGGACGGATGGAGACTGTGAGAATGGTGAATGTTGGACGGATGGAGACTGTGAGAATGGTGAATGTTGGACGGATGGAGACTGTGAGAATGGTGAATGTTGGACGGATGGAGACTGTGAGAATGGTGAATGTTGGACGGATGGAGACTGTGAGAATGGTGAATGTTGGACGGATGGAGACTGTGAGAATGGTGAATGTTGGACGGATGGAGACTGTGAGAATGGTGAATGTTGGACGGATGGAGACTGTGAGAATGGTGAATGTTGGACGGATGGAGACTGTGAGAATGGTGAATGTTGGACGGATGGAGACTGTGAGAATGGTGAATGTTGGACGGATGGAGACTGTGAGAATGGTGAATGTTGGACGGGAGGAGATCGTGAGAATGGTGAATGTTGGACGGATGGAGACCGTGAGAATGGTGAATGTTGGACGGATGGAAACTGTGAGAATGGTGAATGTTGGACGGGAGGAGACTGTGAGAATGGTGAATGTTGGACGGATGGAGACTGTGAGAATGGTGAATGTTGGACGGATGGAGACTGTGAGAATGGTGAATGTTGGACGGGAGGAGATCGTGAGAATGGTGAATGTTGGACGGATGGAGACTGTGAGAATGGTGAATGTTGGACGGATGGAGACTGTGAGAATGGTGAATGTTGGACGGATGGAGACTGTGAGAATGGTGAATGTTGGACGGGAGGAGACTGTGAGCAGTGTATAAAAGGAACTGTTTGTGGCAGAGAAGAATGAAAGGAAAGGGGGTGCGGGTGGAAAGAGACTGCAGGACTTCAAAGGTTGGAGTTGGGGTGGGAAAAGACGAAATATCACATAAGAAAATGGAGAATATGGACGCATAAACAAGGCATAACAGGGGGTATGGACGGTAATCGAAGGGCTAAAGAATGAAAGGAGGAGGGAGAAACTGACAGACCTCAGGTTCCAATCCATGAAATAATCAAAGAAGACATCTCCAGTGGAAAAGCAAGAAAATGCCACTGGACGGAGATGGAAACTGGCGGTGATGTGCCCAATCCTCTCAGCACGTGACCAACATGTTTATATGATAAAATGAAGTGTCCCTGGAGATCATCAAGGAGTGAACTGGAGACGTAGGGAGTGGAGAGAAAGCTGGACTTCAGAGTACAATACCTTGGGGTGAAGTAATGCAAGTGAGAAGCACAGGAATGTAAGTTTAGAAAAAAAGGTGTTGTGATGAACAGTCAGAAAATCCTACGTGAACGGGAATAGGGGCAAAAGCGGGATATTTACAAAGAGTTATAAGCAGTATCTATCGAAATTGATATGTTTTGAGTAGATCAGACGTAAACCGTATGAGGGCCATAAGCATTTGTAACAACAACAAAAAACTAAATATGATAAGTGCCAAGCCAGAGACTCAAAACTTGCACGGATCAAAATAACTGATAAAAAGGCCAGGATTTCTGTAATCAATGTGATTCAGCATAGTTGCCTCCCGAACCCTACCCCCACCCTCTCGCATCAATACCTATACCCAAGCCATTAAATAGTAAGCTCAGGATAAAGCACCTGCGGCTTCATGTCTTGATGTTCTGATGGTATTGGTGTAGTGTAGCATAAACCCTCCACCGCCCCTCTATTCCCTTCCATTCCCCCCTCCGACCGGCCTTCCTGCTGAGATTATCCCGTCTGCCCTACCGCCTTGGTGGGCGTCGACTTTCAACCTGAATATGACCTCACACCGAACCTGGCTCGGGTGTCACTTCTCTGTACAGCTGAATCAACTTGAATTCTAGTTTAACAGATGCGCAAGAAATCTCATCAACGAAGTATGATTGGTTAATACTACCAGCAGTATCACAAAAGAAATCACAGCAATGCAAAAGTGTTGAATACTAAGAGCGGTCTCACAAGCGGAATGTTCCACGGAAAAGCAACAAAATCATTTGATCTGCACCTTGGTTGCACTCAGAAGAAAGAGTGAACAGCACAAAGCCTGAAGAAATCTGAAAGCAAGGTTAGACCAACCAGATGCAGGAGCTTAAGTCACTGAAAAAGAAAAGTGTACGGTGTTGACTACCTCCAAACAGGAAACGGTCGATCAGGGGGCACTTCAAAGTCAGCCTGCTCGTTGATCTATGGTACAGGGAGCTAAACGGAAGTGAACCCTCAAGGAAAAGTGTCACGGAAAAAGTGAACATAGCACGTGGAACGTACAACGAAGATAAAGATCAGGACACTGTGCGCGCGTGTGTGTGTGTGTGTGTGTGCGTGTGCGTGTGCACGCGCACACCCGCGTTTCACAAATTTCAGTTTAAGAAGAAAGTGTCTTTTAAGAACGTTAAACAACAGCTCCAGACATCATCGGCCCTTGGACGGCTGGATACAAACGAAGGAAGATCTTGTCAGACCATGCTCGTCCGGACACGTGGCGACAAACAACAAAGACTTGGCGTACTGGCTCCTCAATAAAGACCAAGCGAAGGGTGTTAGCGCCTTGAGGAGAAACAAATAAATTGCTCAACACTGAAAGCATTATCAAATCAAAACTGAAACGGCAGCATCGGAGATGGACACGGACAATGTCTGCTTCAGTACAGTTCGAGCAAACCACAGTGAGTATTTCCAGGGCTGTCAATGGACACGGACAATGTCTGCTTCAGTACAGTTCGAGCAAACCACAGTGAGTATTTCCAGGGCTGTCAATGGACACGGACAATGTCTGCTTCAGTACAGTTCGAGCAAACCACAGTGAGTATTTCCAGGGCTGTCAATGGACACGGACAATGTCTGTTTCAGTACAGTTCGAGCAAACCACAGTGAGTATTTCCAGGGCTGTCAATGGACACGGACAATGTCTGCTTCAGTACAGTTCGAGCAAACCACAGTGAGTATTTCCAGGGCTGTCAATGGACACGGACAATGTCTGTTTCAGTACAGTTCGAGCAGACCACAGCGAGTATTTCCAGGGCTGTCAACACGCACACACACAAAACGCAAGCAAACAAAGAAACGAAAATACAAACGAACAAACAACAAAACCAAGAAGTCACTCCCGTCAAGGGAAAACTCAGATTTACATACGGTTTACAGGTACACTTATTCATAACATCAGTTTCCACGCTGCAGTCCTTCAGTCCGATAAAACTAAGCCATGCTAAGTGTACCAACCACTCCGATCATTTCGATCAGATTTTTAGTTAAAAAAACGATTAAAAAAAAATTCCTTTTCAGAAAATTTCAATGTAACAAAGATACATTAAAATGCCTTCTTAGTAAACACCACCGCAGAATGGACAGCGAGCTCCTGTCACACGTTCACTACTTAGTCACCAGACTACATGGAAGAACTCGCATCTTTCAAAGTTTACACCAGACTACAGGGAAGAACTCGCATCTTACAAAGTTGATCAAGAAAAAAAAGAAAATGCTTTCCAGATAACAAGATGAACAGATCACAAATACAGAAAAGCGGCTGACAAACAGTACAGAGAAAGAAAAAAAACACCATCAAACCCAAATTCAGAAAACAAAATCAAAGTCAAAGAGAATGATACAAAAGAAGAATGTACCAACACCGGATTTCTAGAAGACGGAGGCACAATTCACATTCACAGATCCTCACTCACCCACCCCCTATTTCCGCTTCATCCTTATGGGGCGAATTCAAAAGTATGCAGTGTGTTTAATACACAATATTAAAGACTGGGCCACTGAGGCTGGAAAAGTGACCGTGAAGAAACGGAGACGAAAAAAAGTTTTTTAAAACAAGCGAAAGAAAAAGGAACTGATGGGCACAATATTGCAAGGATATTGTAACACAGCTTATACTATACTGTCCAAAAAGAGAAACGCATACTTTTTAATATCTTCACTGTGGATGCCAAAGTACTGGTAGGATGTAACCAACCAGTGGAAAATGACTTGTTTACTTCTGTGCTTCACGTGTGCTCATGCATTTAGCGCCAGTCAGATTGCACGTGCACAAAATGGCCACTTGGACAGTTTTTTTATTTTCTTATCGTGCTTTGCGCCTGCGTGAAGCAAAGTCATGCACGTTTTGGTGAATGAATGCTCAAAGGAAGGCAAACAAACCACACACACAGTGAGTCACGCCTGCGTGAAGCAAAGTCATGCACGTTTTGGTGAATGAATGCTCAAAGGAAGGCAAACAAACCACACACACAGTGAGTCACTCCGAGGAAAACCAGCCCGTCAATACAGAGTACAAAGATGCTGCGACTCAGCAAGAACGTGAGAACGCACTGGGGCGTTTGCAAGCTGGGCAAAGTCAGCCTGAAGTCGCCCGACACTTCAACGTGAGCCAGAGCACCCTCAGCAGGCTTCCGAGTCGTCATCGCGTCAGCGGCTCCACGGCAGACTGAGCATGCTCTGGAAGACCTTTGGCAACAAACCCAGCTCAAGACCGCTACATCCGGGTCAGCCACCTGCGAAATCGCTTTCATTGAGCCTCAGCAACCGCCCACCAATTACCCGGAGGTCAAAGAATCTCTGATCAGACTGTTCTGAATCGCCTGCATGCTGCAGGGCTATGGACTTGCAGACCTGTCAGAGGACCTGTCCTCACACAGCGCCATCGTGGGAACAGGCGACAATGGGCAACACAGCATCGTCCCTGGACCCTCAGGAACCACTTGAACAGGGTCTGGTTTTCAGGCGAGCCTTTCTTCCTGCTCCAGCGCCATGACTGGAGGAGGAGGGAGTACTGCAGACACGGCGAGCGCTTTGCCCAGAACTGCGTGGATAAGGCACCTGCCCATGGTGGTGGAGGCGTCATGGTGTGGGGGGCCATCCACTATGCTATGTACATGCACTCACAGATTCTACTTAAGACCCACCAGACTTTCTCCCCAGTTATTCTCCGATCCACCTTCAACACCCTCATCCTCCCTTTGAGACAGATTCCAACAAAACAACCCCCCTTGACAGACGACCCCCGACCCCCAGCACCAAAGATCAACCCCCTTCCCAACCCCACCCACCAATCAAACGGCGGTTCCTCCGACCCGCCCTCTCCGTGGATCTTTGGCTCCCCCCTCATCTCGGGACCAACACAGAGTGCCAGTTCTCCAAGGTTCTACAAGTCCGTGACCCGACCTGAGCTGGTGATGGTCATCTGACCCACATGCGTACTTCCAGCAGTTACACGCTCTCTTCTTTTTAATGTAATGATATGGTAACATTAGCCTTGTCCATGTAACAGGGCATTCAAGATTCATTTGGTGTAACTAATCCCGTCTGACTGCGCCAATGGCTGTAGTAGCTGTGAAGGTGTTTTTTTCCTTAACTCGATGATTAATCAACTTTTTTAGTCCACGTAACATGTATTCACGAGTCATTAGGCGTATTCAATACCTTCTGATTGCGCCATTGGCCCCTTTAACTGGTTTTTAACACCTGAATTAAATAACATCTGCTTTTTTAATTCCACGTAACAGGCCATTCACGAGCCATTAGGCATATTTAATACCATCTGACTGCGCCATTGGCCTTGTTAGCTGTGTAGTTCTTTCTTAATTTGATGATCACGTAAACTTGTTTTCTTCACGTAATTGACCATTCACGAGTCATTAGGCGTATTTAATACCATCTGACTGCGCCATTGACCCCCGCAGTTAGTTTCTAATATCTGAATTAAAAGTCCACGTAACAGAGCATTCACGAGTCCTCAGGCGTATTTAACACCATCTGACTGCGCCATTGGCCCCCGTAGCTGCTTTCTAACATCTGAATTAAATAAAATATATCTTTTTAAGTCCACGTAACAGAGCATTCACGAGTCATTAGGCGTATTTAATACCATCTGACTGCGCCATTGGCCCCCATAGCTGCTTTCTAACATCTGAATCAAATGATAACATTTATCTTTTTAAGTCCACGTAACAGATCATTCACGGGTCATTAGGCGTATTTAATACCATCTGACTGCGCCATTGGCCCCTGTAGCTAGTTTCTAATATCTGAATTAAAAGTCCACGTAACAGAGCATTTGCGAGTCATTAATTAAGCGTATTTAATACCATCTGACTGCGCCATTGGCCCCCGTAGCTGCTTTCTAACATCTGAATTAAATAACATTTATCTTTTTAAGTCCACGTGACAGAGAATTCACGAGTCATTAGGCGTATTTAATACCATCAGCACTGACTGCGCCATTGGCCCCCGTAGCTGCTTTCTAACATCTGAATTAAATAAAATTTACCTTTTTACGTCCACGTAACAGAGCGTTCACGAGTCTTTAGGCGTATTTGATACCATCTGACTGCGCCATTGGCCCTGCTAGCTGTGGGGTTGTTCTCTCTTCAATCGATTTTCCCATTCACTTTTTTTTTAGTCCACACAGTGGGGCCTTCACGAGCCATTAGGCGTATTTAATACCATCTGACTGCGCCATTGGCCCCATTAAGGTAGAGTCCCCTCCTACCCCACCCCATCCCCCATCGCCATTTATTCGACGATAACATTAACTTTCTTAGGCCAAGTAACAGGGTCTTCACGAATCCTTAGTCTTATTTAAGACCGTCTGACTACGTTATTGGCCCTGTTAGCTTTAGAGTGTTCATTTGCTTTTATTAGCACCTGTGACCTAGGACATTCTTTGGTGGGCAGAGGATCACTTTTGTCTAGAACCAAGGAGATAGCACCCTCTGTTGACCCCAGTCTAAAGTCGGATGATGGGGGGCATTCAAGAGTGAAGGTGCTTGGAACCACCGTTTGATGGCATGGGGTTGATCCCGGTGCTGAGGGTTCGGGCGGACGTCCACCAAGGGGTGGTTGATTGCTGGAAACTTGTCTCAAAGGGCAGGAAGTCGGGTTTGAAGACGGATCGTGAGAATAAGTGAGGAAAAGGCCATGAGGAGGCTGAAATAGAATATATAGATATATATCTCTCTCTGTCTCTGTTCTCTCTCTCTCTCTCTCTCTCTCTCTCTCTCTCTCTCTCTCTCTCTCTCTCTCTCTCTCTCCGTCCGTCCGTCCGTTTGTCAGTCTGACTGTCCGTCCGTCGGTCTCTCCCCCCCCCCCCCCCCGTCGGTTCGTTCGTCAATCCGATTATCCGTCCACCCGCTGGTCTGGTCTGGTCTGTGCTGGTCAGAATTCTCAACACCTCATTTCAAATGTCGGAACATGGTCGCTATTTAATTCCCCTGTCCTCATTCAAAATTTCATTTTAACATGAATCACTTTGAACCTTATAAGAATATAAGTCAATCCCCCGAACCTCGTTTAGAAATGTCATCTCATATTAAACACAAGAAAACTTGTCAATAATGTAGTCACTATTTAATTCTCTTGACCCCGTTTGAAATTACCTTTTTCCCCGAAGATGGAGTATGGCTGCCTTAATGGCGGGATAAACAAAAAAAACGGTCATACACACAAAACTCCACTGCCTGTCTATATAGGCAGTGTCCGCAGGAGTATCAGCCTGCATACGCAGAAAGAAAGAAAGAAAGAAAGAAATGACCTTTTCTATCAACCGTTCTGAAACTTTCCAAAGCTGTAACAATACAGAAAACATTGCCTTAGGACCTCACGGAACAACCAGAGAAAAGGCGGTATCTACCTGTCAGAATGTGTCACCATCTAATCTGACTGACCTCCCTTCAAACCTCATGTCATTGAACCCCATCAAACCATGTCAGACGTCAATTTGACACTCTTCAAACGAACAGAAATGGTTCAAATTCATTGTGAATTCGAACTTGAATACTTTGCTGAATGCAACGCGTTTACATATGCTCGTTTACACTGCCGAATAACTCATTCCGTAGCCCATACCTGCTTTACATTCCGTAGCCCATACCTGCTTTACATTCCGTAGCCCATACCTGCTTTACATTCCGTAGCCCATACCTGCTTTACATTCCGTAGCCCATACCTGCTTTACATTCCGTAGCCCATACCTGCTTTACATGTTTGTGACAAAGAAGTGGAAAAAAACAACAACAGACTAAACAGATCTCCCAAACTCTGCGCTTTTATTAAAAAGGAGGAAGACGGCGGAGGAAGGAAAGAGCGGGAGAATAGGGGGGGGGGGGGGACGGGAAGAGGATCAGTTAAAAAAAAAAGCGGATTTCACTTTGCGTCACAGCACTGAGCGACACGGAAAAAAAAAAAGAAAATGACGAAAGTGACAAAACTTACCAGCAACATTATACTTATCGAAGTTATCTGTATTACTCTTCGCTGGCGCTCACAAACAAGTACTGCTATCTTTAGTACTGCTATTGCTGGTGATGCTTCGTCATGGCCCCTACTACTACTACTACTATATGCCCAAACAGTCATGACAACACGATGTAACAAAGTTTTGTCAACAATGGCGCTGAGCACACACATTTCAAATGCGCGCGCACGCACACGCACACACACACACACACACACACACACACACACACACATACACGCCCACACACACACACGCGCGCGCATGTCCAGCAATCAGGGACGTTGTAAACTAAACAAAAGGGTGATGGGCAAGGGTCAGAACGCTTCTTCGAAAACACAGTTTTAAGGAAAGCTGTAACACTTGTGTTCCCGTCTGCTGTGCGAACAGAGAAAGAGAGCTGGCTACAGGTAGAGGGACCCTAATGTGACAGGTAAACGTTGGCCGTAGGATTTAGGCCTATAAATATAAGGAAGTCCGTGCATATGCATGGTCAGAAAGAAGAACGTTGGCCGTACGGTGTTGGCCTACAAGAAGGGAGTCTGTAGACATGGATGTCAGCAGCAGAACGAAGATGAAGAGGCGTGGACGGACTGAAGGGCTCAGAGCGACTCACTGGAGCCTGGTCTAGAAGCGACTTAAACGACAGGGGAGATTGGAACATATCCTTTGTTCAACGTGCGACCAACGAAGAGGACCAACAGAGACAGGTGCGACAGACGATGGCAAGAGGATCCGAAAACACGTCGTGCAGCACTGTTTCTGCATTTCACTGGGGCTGGATCCCAAGATTTCCCGTTATCTGTACAATGAACAAAGGATGTAAACGCAGAGACAGCTTCTTCATTAAGATAAGAACGGAAGAAACCGATTCTTCTGCGCTTAACGTGGAAGGTGCGACTAATGCAATGGAAGAGAGTTGTTGAAACGAGAGTTTCGTCAACCAACACACCCAGATTGCTCACGCATTGAGACAATATCTTTTTCTTCTGTTATTTACCAGCTAAAGAAGGAAGAATTTAAAAAGGAAAGAAAGAAAGAAAGACAGGAAAAAAGGGGGGGGGGCGACAGTTCTAAAACCGACGCTAAACACAGGAAGAAAAAGGATGATGGCACTGCAATGCAAAACACGGGCTTCTGTAAGTCCGTGATCATTGCCGAGTGTGATAATAAATATGTGTATTGTCACGACCGACCCCTGGACAGGATCGGTCTAGATGGGAGTGAAGGGAGTGACTGACCTCACACGCCCTGCAAGAGACCACACAAGAAAGATTACAATACAATACACCATTTATTCACACAAAGAAATAAGCATCCCAACACACACAACATGCACAATCACAATTAAGCATTTCAACACACACGACATACAGTCACAACCAGCATTTCCCAACGCACACAACATACACTTTAGTCACAAACAAGCATTTCAACGCACACAATAAAACCCCATAATCATAAATAGAAGTTCTTTTTTTGTGCTTCCATGAGGTTCCCCCCTCACCACTGTCTCACCAAAGTCCTCTGAGAGTACCGTGTCGAATACGGTGCCCCGAACCGGTCTGTTCTTGAACGGGGTCTTTCAATGCCGACACCCTTAGCACACACACACACCCAGATTGCACGACACCGAGCTAACCACGCCGGCCACGTGCGCTGCAGGAGGTCCGTGGACAGTGGAGAACGCCTCCCGTGGGACGAGGCGTTGTTGCGGAAAGTCCCGGACAGGGTTAAGAACATCCAGCAAAGTCCACGTGCTCCTCAACCAGTGCGCGGCCCCAACAGCGCAAGCTTCGGGTGAAGCCCCCCGGGAGGAGAGAAAAGGGAAGGAACTGGAAGAAAAAAGAAAGGGTACTAGAACCCCGCAGTCAGTACTGTCTGAAATTTGCTGCTTAATCCTAACAGCCACTCGCATGATGGTGAGGGGAGGTGTTTGCTGAATACATTAGTAACATCAGCTCAACACAGACCCGAGCATAACACAGTCAACAAGCCAAACGAGGAATGTTCGCTAAAGGTCTCCTCACACGAAGCAGGTAAGAGATTACATTAACAGGCTAAACAAACAAATAGCAATTTATATCTTCATCCTTCCTCACTCACGTTCAACATTTTCCTTTCTTAGGAACTGAACTAATACAGCAACCATTGCTTTATGACTGCCACCACATTTGCAAATAATAATTCAATGGCACAATTATCCCCACATTTTATAACAACATTTCAAAATGACACAATTCCCAACCACGCATCCAAACGACTAATCATGCGTACGCACACTCGCAAACATAAAACACTCGTTCCCTTGCACACACACAAACAGACGGGGGCTGAAGACTAAGAGACCGGCGACTGTGACAGGGGCAGACGAGCGAGACCAAGCAAGTACCAACCCTGAATCACCCAGGTTCTCCCCCATACCCACCGACTACCGCATCACCAGATGCATAAAAAGGAGAAAGATTTGGATATAATTTGACTGGCCAGGTTAAAGATTGAATTAACCAGAAAAAGTGGTCCAAACAATATTTCTTTTATAATTTTGAAACCAACAGAAATTGCGCAAAAGAGAAGAATTAGCCGGCTAACAACAAAAAAAAAACAACAAATAAACCACGAAACTGATGCTTACCAGCTACCCGTGGGTGACCCAAAGGGGCGGTCAAGCAACTCTCTGCCCTCTGTCCAGTCGAGAGGACCAGCAGAGCAGATGTGGAAAAAAGATGACGTGATGTCCCTCCCCTACTGTAGGAATGAAGGTACCGACCGTACCTTCGATGAAGTGGTAAAGAACCAAAACCGGAGCAGGCGCTCCCAGAGACATCTTCCGCTCGAGTGAAGAGAAAACCTCCTAACCGATGGCAGCCGACATGCCACCCTACGTCACAGAGTGAGAATACCTCAAATCTAAGAGAATGCTGCACGTGCGGCAGGTAAAAAGACAGGTGAGAGGCCAAATAGAGACAGCCAGTTCAAGCGAAAGGTACCAGCCACCGTGAACCTGCAGGATGAATTGCACGGGCAGTGGAATTAGAGGAGAGAGAGAGAGAGAAAGTAACCTAACCTGAGCTGAACAACATTAAGGTGCAAACACACCACAAGCCACATTAAGGGACCGATACACGACAACAGCAACAATAATAAATGAATAATTCTACTACCCTAGATGGGCCAATCGTCATGGGCCTCGTGACAAACTCGTGACAAACCCCCCTTCTAAAAGCATCTGTTTCTCTGAGATACAGTGCTCCTTTGAACCTTGACGCATGTGCAAAATCACAACAATGGGACCGAACCCAACCCTCTGTGATCGACAGAGTACGATAAATCCAATACAAACATTCCACGATAGAATTACACAGGGAATACATAATACTACATTTATCAAACAACTAAGCAAACCTTCCAACAATAAAAATAGCATCTAAACCCAGTGGTGATTCACTACCGTTAACATCACTGAAGTGAACACTGTCACTACACCTGATACAGAGACCAAAAGGGATATAACCCTGGTTGAGGGGAAGTGTTCCTCTGACTGATTTCCCCAAAATGTGCTGACATACGGAGCTCGCTGAGATAGTCAGCATCCGTATTGCTGGAACCTTTGATATGGCGAAAATGACTCTGCAGTTCCACTGTCTAACCCATGAGTCGACGACTGACTGGCCGGATCCGGTCCAGACACTGGAGAGGATGATGATCGCTCTCCAGTACAAACTTCCGGCCGTACTTTTTCTTGGGTCACGCCAGTGCGCGTCCAAATCTGCCAGAGAGCTTCAGCAACAGTAGGGCATCGATAGTCCTAAGCGGGACAGCCTCTGGGTACCGAGTCGCATAATCTACCACTACCAAAATGTAGCGGTGACCGCGATCGGATGGTGGATTAATAGGTCCCACCAGGTCGACACCAACCTTGCTGAATGGCTCCCCAACCAGTGGCACTGACCCTAGGGGAACACGCTTCAAGCGACCCTTAGGCGTTGTCCGTTGGCAGACATCGCAACTGCGGCAGAAATGCCTAACCTGAGAGTTCATCCCCGGCCAGAAAGTCCTGTCTTACTCGCTCGAGAGTCCGCTTTGAGCCCATATGACCTGCCATGGGTGAATCATGGACCTGCCGGAGAACAGATTCTCTCAAGCTTTGGGGGACGACTAGCTGCTTGGCCACCCGATCTGCCTGAGTGAAAACCCTAAAGAGGATCCCCTTGTGGAGCTTGAAGCTCACCTTGGCGTGTCGGGCAGACTGAGCGGGACGATCTACCAGTTGTCGCAGGCGTTGGACATCCAAGTCCCTGGCCTGAAGCGGACCATGGTAGCAGGATCGGCCCTTGCAAGAACCTCGTCAGAGATGGGGCTGAAGAACGGGACGCAATTCCTGTTCCTGCTTCCTAGCTTTGGCGCGTGTGGTAACTCCCACACACGCCTGTACGGGCAGATCCGTAGACACAGACTGACTGCGTCCGTCTGCAAAGGTGATAGTATTCCCTATGAGGAGTGAATACATAGGTCGCTCCACCGCGATGGCCCATACTTCGCCACAGAAGTAGGGGGTGGAGATAGGAATGAGTACAGAAGGACGGGTGGAGGTAAAACCAGCCTCCAACCCGCACACATCATAACTGGCGGCCCCTCTGAGCCTCAGGGGAAACCAAATCCTTATCCACAAAGAGCGTTGATGCTCCCGAATCCCTGATGGTGTCGACCAAGGATGAACCAACGACAGAAAGAAACACTGGACACTCTGTACCACCAGAAGCTGGGATGGACCCCACGTTAGCCGAGGCCGCTGGAAAGGACTAGCCCCATGACTACCGGCGGCTTTAGGGCAATCTTCCTAATGTGGCCGGGACGACCACACAGAAACACAGTCGGGGTGCTGAGGGCCCCGATGAACTGCCTGCCTTGTGCGACCCGCTAGCAGTCGTCAGCGCCTTACTGCCACTAAATCCCGTGAGGTCTTCCTGTCCGTATCTGGGCGGTGCCCCTAAGCCCTACGGGCTTCAGCAAACACCTCAGCGGTATGAATCGCAGCCGCGAATCCTGAGGTGCTGTCTCGCCTATACGGATCCTCAACTCTGGGGACACGGTGTTGGTAAAGCTGTTCGATGAGAATAAGATCCTCAAGCTCCAGCTTAGCCAACTGACGCCAGTACCCTAGCGTTTTGCGCAGCCTATCTCCAAACTGCACGAAGGTCTCGTCGTTATTCTTTTTCATGACCTGAACTTCCTCCTGTACGTCTCTGGGGTAAGGTGGAAACGCTTTTCGCAGAGCCAACTGCATGTCTGCATAAGACGCGCCTTCATTTTAGAGTAAGCACACACTCCCTTGCAGCACCTGATAATCCAGAAAAAAAGGTGCATGGCCTTTTGTTCCTCAGACAATTGGTATGAAGTAGCCACCTTGTCAAAATGCTCTAAGAACATATCAATGTCCTCACTAGGTCTGAACTCTGGAAGCTTTAATTTTGGGCCCCTAACTCTATCACTTGCCCGTTGATTATCCCCCTGATTTACAGATGCGGGAGTCCGCGAAAGAAGTTGTTCCATCTCTTCCCTACGCAGAGCTAACTCTTCCCGACGGAGGGCTTCCTGTCTGGCAGCCTCTTCCCTACGCCGAGTTTCCTCTTCCCTATGCCGAGTTTCCTCTTCCCAACGCCGAGTTCCTCCTCCCTACGCAGAGCTTCCTGCCTAGCAGCCTCTTCCCTACGCAGATCTAACCCTTCCCGATGGAGGGCTTCCTGTCTGACAGCCTCTTCCCTACGCAGCGTTGCCTCTTCCCTACGCAGAGCTTCCTGTCTGGAAGCATCCTCTTGTCGCTGTCGCTCCAGAAACATCAGGACAGAGGCAATATCCTGAGCAGGATTCACCACTCCCGACACGGAGAGGATGACCCGTTTGGCCCATCCCTTGGGTCTCGACTTTCCCATGAGGAAAGTCCTTCGGGGCATGCTCCTTACGAGGGGAAGGGATGGAGAAGAGAGGGTTTTTGGTTTCTGCGACTCAACAGAAGCCCACAGTTGCTTCGCTATACCTGACGCTTCCGAGCGGAAGTACCAGTCAGGGTCTCAGCAGGAAGATCCCCTAGCGAAGAAGTAGTGAAAGTACCACTGGACTATCAGCTACAGCACTGGAATAAGTAGAAGTCACTGTAGTCGAAGTACTGGTACTAATAGTAGGGACTACATTTTGAAAACCTTTCTTCTTCAACGCACGCGTCGCCATACCACCCGCACCGGACGTTGCCATGACAACTATATCCTATGGTTCTCAAATACAGGGGAAAGACAATTCCACTTGAAAGAAACAAATACCGCTCGGATATGTCACGTCTCTTGGTGACTGACTGAGAAACAGCAAATAAAAAAAAAATGTCAACGTACAATGTCCAGGCTGCTCCCACTCTGGCAACACCGCGCTCCACAACACGAGCAACAGTGCGGTGGGGCTCACCGACAAAACAAAAAACAAAAAAAAATATGTCCAGGCTGCTCCCACTCTGGCAACACCGCGCTCCACAACACGAGCAACAGTGCGGTGGGCTCACCGACAAAAAAAACACTAAAAAAATATGGCAGAAGGAATCCAGAGAAAGAAAAAGTGACACTAACGTCCGATACACCCACCTGTACTCAACCACCCGGTTAAGAAAACTGGTTAACCACAAAACAGAATGGGAGACTGAGTGGCAACAGAAAGGAAAGTCTTACGGCCGTATCGCGTGAGGCACCCGGCGGAAAGAGGTCTGGGACGCAGTTGATTCCCCTTCGTCTCAACTCGACTCCCCAGTCACACCAGATGTTCCTTCAGGCCACCAAAAGACTACCGACACACTAGAGTCACCCAGCCAACCACCCACAAACAAACACGACAAACTAACTAAACGTATACCAAAACAGACAGGACTGGACAGGCACTCCACGAAACGAGAGAGAGACAGTCAAACCCTTCACATCCCGGACGAGCCCCCCCAAATGTCACGACCGACCCCTGGAGGTCTGCCCTGACAGGATCGGTCTAGATGGGAGTGAAGGGAGTGACTGACCTCACACGCCCCGCAAGAGACCACACAAGAAAGATTACAATACAATACACCATTTATTCACACAAAGAAATAAGCATCCCAACACACACAACATGCACAATCACAATAAGCATTTCAACACACTCGACATACAGTCACAAACCAGCATTTCAACGCACACAACATACAAATAGTCACAAACAAGCATTTCAACGCACACAATATAACCATAATCATAAATAAGAAGTTCTTTTTTTTGTGCTTCATGAGGTTCCCCCTCACCACTGTCTCACCAAATCCTCTGAGAGTACCGTGTCCAATTTCGGTGCCCAAAACCGGGTCTGTTCTTGAACAGGGTCTTCAATGCCGACACCCTTAGCACCACACACACACACCCAAATTGCACGACACCGAGCTAACCACGCCGGCCACGTGCGCTGCAGGAGGTCCGTGGACAGTGGAGAACGCCTCCGTGGGACGAGGCGTTGTTGCGGAAAGTCCCGGACAGGGTTAAGAAATCCAGCAAAGTCCACGTGCTCCTCAACCAGTGCGCGGCCCCAACAGCGCAAGCTTCGGGTGAAGCCCCCGGGAGGAGAGAAAAGGGAAGGAACTGGAAGGAAAAAAGAAAGGGTACTAGCACCCCGCAGTCAGTACTGTCTGAAATTTGCTGCTTAATCCTAACAGCCACTCGCATGATGGGCGAGGGGAGGTGTTTGCTGAATACATTAGTAACATCAGCTCAACACAGACCCGAGCATAACACAGTCAACAAGCCAAACGAGGAATGTTCGCTAAAGGTCTCCTCACACGAAGCAGGTAAGAGATTACATTAACAGGCTAAACAAACAAATAGCAATTTATATCTTCATCCTTCCCTCACTCACGTTCAACATTTTCCTTTCTTAGGAACTGAAC
>CM031597.1:117281577-117289077 GCA_018398815.1 Conus ventricosus | reverse complement strand
TGCCCATGATCACTGGTGCTACCCCTTGATTACTAAAGGCTTTGAACTGCTTCCTCCAGCAGGATTTTCTACATATCGTCAGTGGTCTTCAGTCCTGTCTGTCGGAGGCACGGTGTGAAGTGCTCTTTGCTTTCAGGACGGTGGAACCGTGACGTTGAAAGTCCCCAACTTGTCTGTGGAAAGTTCTGAGTGTCGCTATTACCAGCACTGGTCTTTCAATTACAACTCTCCCACCTAGCCCTCTTCCGTTCGTCTCCTTGAGATGTCGGATTGTGAGTATAACGGTCCTCCTGTTCTGTTGGCTGTGTGTTCTTTCTTTAAATCTATTTGTTTTCAACTGAAAACAGAAACAACAAAAAAAGAAGCTCGAAGCAGATCGACTAACGAAAAAGAACGATGACAATTATGACAATAATCCTTACATGTCTATAATCTGCCAAACCCTTTCTTCAACAGATTTTGTTTACCTTTTAAAGTTGCGATTGTTACACGTACTAATCTTCACCAGAACTTTTTTGTTAGTTTTGTTTTGTTTTCTGTGTCAGTCATTCAACACACGCTTGGGCGCGTATCACACACACACACACACACACAACACACACACACACACACACACTAAATAAACACCAGAAACGAATCATTACAATACTCGCGAATTTTACTGACCTCAGCATCACCTACTGGCTTTGTTTTAACATCACTTTGATCTCTCTCTCTCTCTCTCTCTCTCTCTCTCTCTCTCTCTCTCTTTCCTTCATAGCCAAACCACCATCCGACAGCAGCGGCGGCGGCGGTGGCGGCAACAGCGTTGACAATGAGACGTCCAAAGACCAGGCGTCAGCAACAACCAAAGTTATCGCCACCGTCATCGTTGTCATCGCCATTACCTTGGCCATCAGTGCGGTTGTAGTCTTCTCCTGTGAGTTAGGACAGGGAGTGTCACCCAGGCACCACGTATGATGTGCACATGACATGCCTGGCAACTGTAGACATTATCAATGATTCAGTTCCTTCCCACGACAGATGGTTGCTAGAGTTGTTATTCGTTTTGAGTGGTCAGGGAGGGCTGTAGACTCTCTCTGTCTCTCTCTGTCTCTCCCTTATACATGCACGCAGACAGTCACACATACATACTTTCTCTCTCTCTCTCTCTCTCTCTCTCTCTCTCTCTCTCTCTCTCTGCACGCACGCACACAGTCAAACATACACCCAAGCACACACTTACACACACACACACACACGCGCGCGCGCGCACACAGTGACACACACACACACACACACGCGCGCGCGCGCGCGCACACACACACAAACACATACACAGAGTCCCTCTCTCTCACTCTCTCTCTCTCTCTCTCTCTCTCTCTCTCTCTCTCTCTCTCTCTCTCTCTCTCTCTCTCACACACACACACACACACACACACACACACACACACACACACACACACACACACACACACACACTCACATGTTATTTTCCACCCAATGAAAATTATCCCCTTCTTTCATGCCCTGAACGTAGTAATTGTTGTACAGCCATTGTGACACCTTGTTATGTCGTGAACACAAACCAGGTTATTACCAGGTCCTCTCCTATCGTCACATGTATACGTAGTGCCCAGTTTGCAATATGAATATTTCTCCTTTATGTTTTTTCAGCCAAGTACCTTTTTTTTAACAATCACAAAATATTTTTTGGCGAATGTGTGTGTAAATGCGTGTGTGTGTGTGTGTGTGTGTGTGTGTGTGTGTGTGTGTGTGTGTGTGTGTTGTGTGTTGTGTGTATGTGTGTGTATACGTGCATGCGTGCGTGCGTATGTGCGTGCATGCGTGTGTGTGTGTGTGTGTGTGTGTGTGTGTGTGTGTGTGTGTGTGTGTGTGTGTGTGTGTGTGTGTGAGAGTGCGTGCGTGCGTGCGTGCGTGCGTGCGTGCGTGCGTGTGTGTGTGTGTGTGTGTGTGTGTGTGTGTGTGTGTGTGTGTGTGTGTGTGTGTGTGTGTGCGCGTGTGTGTTTGTGTGTGTGTGCGAGTGAGCGTGTATGTGTGCGTGCGTCGCGTGCGTATATGTGTATATGTGCGTATGTGCATGTGTGTGTGTGTGTGTGTGTGCGTGTGTGTGTGTGTGTGTGTGTGTGTGTGTGTGTGTGTGTGTGTGTGTGTGTGTGTGTGTGTGTGTGTGTTTTGCAATGTACGTGGGTATAGTGTGATGCGTGTGTGTATGTGTGCTTTCCTTCATGCGTGTGTCTAGTCATGTGTGTTTTCCAGCACGAACTGTCTTTGACAAGGCAACAGAGGAAGAGAAAATAGAGGACGAACTCGAGAATCTGGAGGAAGACCTTGATGACACCCACAAGCACCACCATCGTCACCACTGGAAACCACGCCCGCATGAAGGTAACCTCGGCACAAGAACTCTACACTACATCGGGAACAAACATTCTATGCTAGGGGTACCAGTTTTGCACTTATAACATTTATCCGACATTGGAGACTCTCAGTGATGCTGACTCCAAGACTAAACATTTTCTGTCGGTGGTAGGGAAAGGGTTCTGTCGTAAGTGGGGACCAGTATGTGTTAGCCTGCATATGTAGGATTAGAAGCGGCACCACTGAATACTACTGAAGTGCCCTAGCAACAGTGCAGTGTCTCCTTCCGAGTGTTGTCTTATGACGACCTGATATTGATTACTCTCCATCAGGTTCCGCCTGGCGGAGTCCTGGGAAAGACGGGCCTCGTGTTTTGCTGTGCGTTTGTAATTCTGGAACAAATCTGGCGTAGGAGTATTGCGAATGGGCAGAGAAAATAAAACAACACAATGTCAAAGACGGCATCTAACATTAACAAAGTGTATGGGTTATAATGAGGGAGAGGAACACGGGGAAGAGTCTGGTGGAGAGAAAAGTGAGGAAGAGGAGGGGAAGCGGAGGAGGGGAAGGATGCAGCGGGGGAGGGGAAGGATGCAGCGGGGTAGGGGGGGAGGGGGCTGGGTTTTCAAAGCGGTTGACATAAATTCCGTTTCTTTTCACTTGACAATATTGCACACGACAAACATACTCTTGGTGTTCCATATGGTAGATAGTTTGTGACAAACAGAAGCATGTATCGAAAATCTATTAAATCTTTTTTTAAGTGTTGTATTTGGAATGTATTGCCTGTAAAGAGAAAGTCGTCTGCCAGCGTGACCCACAAAATACTGTCCCTTCTAGTGGATTAGTTTCCTTCCGTAGGCAGTCAGTCTGATAGAATATCCACGAACAATATATGTAGATACCGGCTCTCACCCGTACTGCGTGTCATACGGTCAGTTAGATATATGTGTTGTATTGAACAACAAATACAGAACATAGAAATGTTCATGCCGGATATGTGCGCTGGTCCAACGGTCTGAACACTTGCACCACCTGAGACTGAGAGTCTGAGGTTCAACCCTCCGCAGCCCCAAGTAAGTGAAGTGTGAAACAGGGTTTTTCAGATCTTCCAAATACGACTGCTTTGTGTGACTGTGCATCGCAGATCCACGCTTCATACAGAATCTGCACCAAGACTTGTAACAAAATAGCATGTTCAGTGTAACAATGAACGGTTAGGCTCAATAGGCAGGCCCTTATCTAGTCATTATTATTCCTTTAACTTCTGTTAGCTAGTCGGTCAATGAGCAGAAACACATATTCATTGCCGTCATTGTAGATACGAACCGAAAGAGGTTCCTCTACTAAATTTGGATATTACAGAAAGCATATCTTTCCACTGACAATTATCAATTCACAAATATTAACTGTGCCTACAGTGTTTATGCTCCGTGGAGGAAAGTCTGTGATAATCTTGCTCAGAGGACATGGGATCCGTTGTTCAACCAGGATACACAGAAAAGAACTGCATGAAAAGTCAGCGGGCTTGTCCCCCTGCCACTGTCCGTCCATCCACCAAAGTTTGGTTGTAGCTTTTGTGATGCCTTGCTGATGGATCTACAGTTCAATAAACGAACTAAGAGACGCCAGCGAAAACATCACCTCCTTCGTTGAGGGAATAGCATGAATACGAGAACACCATAACAACAATAACAACGCCATTTTGAAAAACAAGCAACCAACCAACAAACAAATAGAGGGAAACAGAGGGAGAATGATAAACATGGGTAGAGAAGGGTGCTGAGTGTGTGTGAGGGGAAACAGAGGGAGAATGATAAACATGGGTAGAGAAGGGTGCTGAGTGTGTGTGAGGGGACACAGAGGGAGAATGATAAACATGGGTAGAGAAGGGTGCTGAGTGTGTGTGAGGGGAAACAGAGGGAGAATGATAAACATGGGTAGAGAAGGGTGCTGAGTGTGTGTGAGGGGAAACAGAGGGAGAATGATAAACATGGGTAGAGAAGGGTGCTGAGTGTGTGTGAGGGGAAACAGAGGGAGAATGATAAACATGGGTAGAGAAGGGTGCTGAGTGTGTGTGAGGGGAAACAGAGGGAGAATGATAAACATGGGTAGAGAAGGGTGCTGAGTGTGTGTGAGGGGAAACAGAGGGAGAATGATAAACATGGGTAGAGAAGGGTGCTGAGTGTGTGTGAGGGGATTTGTTACGTAAGTGATAGGAGTTACCTTTTTATTTTTGCATTTTATCTATATATTTATTTATCTATATATCTATTTATCTATTCATTCATTTATTTATTTTTTGGTTTATTCATTTATTCATTTTTTCCTCATGGGTTTTAGATGGCTGCCGTCTTGCCTTTTCACTCAAATGATCGTGATACTGGTTGCAAAGCTGAAACGTTTGACACTTGTCTTTAGCAGAGAGAGCCAGCAGAGTCACGTGAAATGTGTGCAGAGAAACCGGGCCAGTGCCCCCCTGCCGATGGCTTTGGCATCACTGTTCACGAGTGCAGCAACGACCATGAGTGTGGCGGCTCCAAGAAGTGTTGTACTGTTGGTGGGGGAGCCGGACAGATGTGCCAAGAACCGATTTTTGGTGAGATGATAACGATGGCGATATCATTTGTGTTAGGACCGAAGATAGCATCCACGTAGCCTTAAAAGCTTAGACAACCTTCAAGATGAGCGTACCAGCCCAGTGTTTCCAGTATACGTGAATGCATGAAACCCACCCAAACTGTAGTTACAAGTAAACTGGCAAGATTTAGACACTTCTCCGAAGGGACACAGGACCTTACTGTCGGTAAACATTTTATTTGTTTGTTTGTTTTAGAAGCACCCACTAGGAAAAGTAAGAGTAGGTACGAGCTGAAAGATTTACTTTCCATGTACTTTGCGTTGACAGGATCTGAAAAGAATAACATACTTTGAATCACTCAAAATTTGTGACATTCCCAGAAGAGGCATTCCTTTACAGATAGTAATCAATTTGCAAACAGAAATTTCACCGTGTTCATGTTCCATAAAAAAAAAATTATGTAATTATCTTGCCAAACAGATTGTGCATCCGCCCATCGTCCCGGATATGTGTAATGGATCCACACCAAAATGTAATAGCTTCGTCCCTAAACGCCAGAACAACAAGAACAGCAACAAAACGAACAAAAAGGAAAATAAAAGAGAGAAAATGATAAGGAAGCGAACAGGCGCTAAGAATACATGTATGGGGAAAAGTAATGTAACTGTCAAACTTGGGAATCAACTTTTTGTTTTTGCATCGTTTTCTAACGACTGCTTTCCTGTCTTTTCACTGATGTGCAGTTGACAGCTTTTCTACTAACACGTTACAGGGTTTAAGCGTAGCGAGTCACCTGATATTTCTGTCTGTCAGTGGATCCAGGGTTTAAGCGTAGCGAGTCACTTGATATTTCTGTCTGTCAGTGGATCCAGGGTTTAAGCGTAGCGAGTCACCTGATATTTCTGTCTGTCAGTGGAACCAGCGGAGAAACCTGGCCATTGTCCGCCCTCCAATGGCTTTGGTATGCACGACTGCAGCAACGACTACGACTGTCGCGATTCCTCGAAGTGCTGTGCCATTGGTGGTGGTGCTGGTCAGATGTGCAAGGAACCTGTTTGGGGTGAGACGATAATGATGATGATGATGATGATGATGATGATGATGATGATGATGATGATGATGATGATGGTGATGGTGATGATGGTGGCAATAGTGATAATGATGGTGATGATGATCATGATCATGAGGAGGAGGAGGAGGAGGACCATGGTGATGTTGATGATGATGATGGTAATGTTGATGGTGATGATGATGATGATGATGATGAGGAGGAGGAGGAGGATGATGATGATGATGATGATGATGATGATGATGATGATGATGAGGAGGAGGAGGAGGAGGAGGAGGAGGAGGATGATGATGTAATAGATGTTAACATTCAGGATACTATTTACAGGGCCTGAAGGCTAAATAATCAAATAAAAAGAAAACACCGCAAAATCAGTGTTCTAATCTAAACGTTATTTTTGGCACACGCGAATGCATAAAACCCATCCGAAGCGTTGTGTTGATAAGGATATTGGCAAGAGTGAAACATTTCTGGGAATCGAAGCATGACAATATTTTCATACTCTAGACGGATATAATACGATTTCTTAGGCTCGCTAGTAGTTGTTTCGCGTTTAAAATCAAAGGCCTACCTTTTTGAGCCATGATGTAATATTCTTCAATCACACTTTATATCACTTGAAATGGCAACTTTTGATCTCTCTCTTAATCTATTCTTTTTCTCCCTACACCTTTCAAACTGGCCGTACTCTCACAACGTCACTCGTATTTGTTTCAAACGGTAATATTCTAACGAGGAAGTCATTATTTTGAATCAGATACCGAAACATTTCTTGTATGCGTTACGGAACATTAAACATAATTCTTTCCAGAAAATGGATTTCAAGATATAATGATTGCATCCGGAAATGAAGCATGGAAATAAGTGTTGAAGCACTGAGTCGCTGTATGAACGTTATGAACAAGAAAAGAACGAGCCTCGACCTATTGGTCTTTTTCAGGCAGAGCAGTAACAAACAAACAAAAAAGAGGAAAAAAAACTAAACGACAAGCGAAATGAATAAATCATAGGGACAAAATAAGTGCAGGTTAACAGCTCAATCATTATGAAAATGACTGAACAGGGATTTAAAAAGGAGGGGGCTGAGAAGGGACGGAGAAGAGATGGGATGAAGGGGATGACGTCAAGGCATAAACACGCCTTTTGATTTCTTCACTGAATACAACGGGGACCATTGAGTTCTAGCTTTTGAACAGAACCATTTGTTCGTGCCCGTTGAGAATCGACTTTTGTCTTCTGGGTGAGAACTCTTCAGTGGACTCGACTGGTTACAGTAGCAATAGTCTTCCAATGGTGTCTCACATAGAAAACCATCAATTGGTATTCTCAACACTACAGAAGAAACATCGTATTCTAACATATTCCCAAAGACTCCGGTGAGTAATCAAAAAAAAAAAAAAAGGAACGTGATAGAAAACAATATAAAGAATTAAGCTACCGAAACGAAATCATAGATAATCAAAATATAAGAAACATAGTGAAGCCTAGC
>CM031597.1:117266577-117274077 GCA_018398815.1 Conus ventricosus | reverse complement strand
CGCGCGCGCATACACACATACACGCACACATGTACACACGTACATACGCGCGTGCACACACATACACACATACACGCGCGCGCGCGCGAAATATTTCTCTCGTCTTTCGTTGTGGGATTTGAACCCCCTCTGGGATAGTTTGTCTACTCTCTACTGATATCGTGTTATGAAACACAAATGTCCCAGTCTTCTTCTCAGTCATATGTGTCAAATGGCTTTACATGTTTAAAAAAAACTGTCATACTGTCTGTAAACATTAATCGAATTTGGCGGTGAATTCTCCTAGGTATATTAATCTACAAGTGTTATTCTCATATTGTTTACCTGTGAGAATTGCCTATCAGATGTCATTTTGTCAGAGACTTCAACATAGTGAGTTGTTTGTACGGTTAAAACATTCTCATATTTTTCATAAAAGCGAATTTTCAGTAAGGTGCTGTGTTTAAAATCTCGTGTTCATCATCGATCTCGCTTCTCTTTAGATTGCTAAAAATTATTAACAGTCAACACAGAGAGTAAGCAGGTGCGAAAATGTTCATATTATTTTTTATAGCATTTTTTTCCGTAAGGTACCAAATTTCTCTCATGACTTGAGAAAGTGCTTTTCTTTGTAAGATTTTTTAAGTTACATTAGAAATCTGTTCGGGGTAACTGTGTGCAAATGAACACATTCTCAACTTCGTCGGACTGATTGCTTGTAAGATACCGAAATTCAAATATCAGTTGTCAAAGTGATTGTGTGTGTAAGGTGACAAATTGGTCATATCAATTTCGAAGCTACCTGTTTACACGTGCCAACATTCGAGTATATTCAAAGTTAGTTAAGAAACTGACGTTAAATGTTTAGAAGTTGACAAATTTTACATCAGACTATTGTTTCAAATTAGCTGTAACCAAAATGGTTATATATATATATATATATATATATATATATATATATATATATATATATATATATATATGTTAAAAAGTAAGGTTTAAAACTATCTACAGCGCTGTTTCATGCAATGCAATCATCAGGATGTGGTGGGTCTGTGCTGCCGGTGTTTATAACTGCTTGTGTTGTCTGTCATCACGTGCTGTCTGTGTTTTTCGTGTGTTTCTGGTTCTTGTTCACTGATAGGAATTTCCACTTGTGCCTGCAGTTGTTAACCATTTCTATCCTAGCATTTAAAGTTGCCAGTTGTGGTTTGCATAGTATTATGTACTTTTCTGTATATATATATATATATATATATATATTGAATTATAAACAAAGCTTGCTCTTATGTCTTAGATTGAAGAAATAGGGGGAGATACGCATTCATATCTGCAGCAGTAGATGATTCTGCCTAACTAACAGTATGTGCTTGAGTGGGTGAATGGGGAAAAGATAAAATAAAATAAATGCTTCTCAAAATGAGCCTTCAGCAAGCTTATATTCTCCAAGGGGGAGACATCCTCCAATAGGGAGGGAAACTCACTAACATATAACTCCTGGTCATATACCGATATTTCGAAACTTGGTTGTTTCTCCTCGGTGACCACGGAAAGTGGTAATTTGACTCCTCTGCCTTTTCCGTTTCAAGAAGAATGCAATCCCAGAGAAACAACCAAGTTTCGAAATATCGGAAAATGACCAGGAGTTATATGTTAGTGAGTTTCCCTCCCTATTGGAGGATGTCTCCCCCTTGGAGAATAATTATAAGCTTGTTGAAGGCTCATTTTGAGAAGCATTTATTTTATTTTATTTTTTCCCCCATTCACCCACTCAAGCACATACTGTTAGTTAGGCAGAATCATCTACCGCTGCAGATATGAATGCGTATCTCCCCATATTTCTTCAATCTAAGACATAAGAGCAAGCTTTGTTTATAATTCAATATTTCTTGCAGTCATTGCAACACCAAGCTGCTCTGTGGGTAGTTGGAGCGGTGCTCGGTGGTTATCCTGGGAATTTATTAGTTATATATATATATATATATATATATATATATATATATATATATATATATATATATATATATATATATATATATGTGTGTGTGTGTGTGTGTCTGTATACAATGTTTCAGCTATGCCGCTCTCTCTATCTGTTTATCTTTGTATCTACTTATCTCTCCCCCTATCTATCTCTATTCACAGTGAAATGCCTATGGTAAGTTAACGTTCCCAATTTCTATTATATACAATTTTTTTTTTTATCAATGATCATCTAGGCTTTTGTCAGCACGGAATCATCAATCCTCAGCTAATTTCCAGGATTATTCTGTCACCAAAAAGGAACACAGCTTTTTAGAATGATTTCTTTCCCATTTTGATGCTTTTGGACAACATGTTTATCGATATTTCATACAGCCTTTGTAAAAAAAATTTGAAAAAAGAAGAAGAAAAAAAAGGCTTTTGTCTAGCTTTGTGTTTACGTTCCCTCGTATTCAAAGGTCTGCAGTGGGGCTTTGTGTTTACGTTCCTTCGTATTCAAAGGTCTGCAGTGGGGCTTTGTGTTTACGTTCCCTTGTATTCAAAGGTCTGCAGTGGGGCTTTCTGTTTACGCTCCCTCGTATTCAAAGGTCTACAGTGGGGCTTTGTGTTTACGTTCCCTTGTATACAAAGGTCTGAAGTGGGGCTTTGTGTTTACGTTCCCTTGTATTCAAAGGTCTGCAGTGGGGCTTTGTGTTTACGTTCCCTTGTATTCAAAGGTCTGCAGTGGGGCTTTGTGTTTACGCTCCCTCGTATTCAAAGGTCTGCAGTGGGGCTTTGTGTTTACGTTCCCTTGTATTCAAAGGTCTGCAGTGGGGCTTTGTGTTTACGTTCCTTCGTATTCAAAGGTCTGCAGTGGGGCTTTGTGTTTACGCTCCCTCGTATTCAAAGGTCTGCAGTGGGGCTTTGTGTTTACGTTCCCTTGAATTCAAAGGTCTGCAGTGGGGCTTTGTTTACGTTCCTTCATATTCAAAGGTCTGCAGTGGGGCTTTGTGTTTACGTTCCCTCATATTCAAAGGTCTGCAGTGAGGCTTTGTGTTTACGTTCCCTTGTATTCAAATGTCTGCAGTGGGGCTTTGTGTTTACGTTCCCTTGTATTCAAAGGTCTGCAGTGGGGCTTTGTGTTTACGTTCCCTTGTATTCAAAGGTCTGCAGTGGGGCTTTGTGTTTACGTTCCCTCGTATTCAAAGGTCTGCAGTGAGGCTTTGCGTTTACGTTCCTTCATATTCAAAGGTCTGCTGTGAGGCTTTGTGTTTACGTTCCTTCGTATTCAAAGGTCTGCAGTGGGGCTTTGTGTTTACGTTCCCTTGTATTCAAAGGTCTGCAGTAGGGCTTCGTTTTTACGCTCCCTCGTATTCAAAGGTCTGCAGTGGGGCTTTGTGTTTACGCTCCCTCGTATTCAAAGGTCTGCAGTGGGGCTTTGTGTTTACGTTCCTTCATATTCAAAGGTCTGCAGTGGGGCTTTGTGTTTACGTTCCTTCATATTCAAAGGTCTGCAGTGAGGCTTTGTGTTTACGTTCCCTTGTATTCAAAGGTCTGCAGTGGGGCTTTGTGTTTACGTTCCCTTGTATTCAAAGGTCTGCAGTGGGGCTTTGTGTTTACGTTCCCTTGTATTCAAAGGTCTGCAGTGGGCTTTGTGTTTACGTTCCCTCGTATTCAAAGGTCTGCAGTGGGGCTTTGTGTTTACGTTCCTTCATATTCAAAGGTCTGCTGTGAGGCTTTGTGTTTACGTTCCTTCGTATTCAAAGGTCTGCAGTGGGGCTTTGTGTTTACGTTCCCTTGTATTCAAAGGTCTGCAGTAGGGCTTTGTGTTTACGCTCCCTCGTATTCAAAGGTCTGCAGTGGGGCTTTGTGTTTACGCTCCCTCGTATTCAAAGGTCTGCAGTGGGGCTTTGTGTTTATGTTCCTTCATATTCAAAGGTCTGCAGTGGGGCTTTGTGTTTACGTTCCTTCATATTCAAAGGTCTGCAGTGGGGCTTCTAGTTTACGTTCCTTCATATTCAAAGGTCTGCAGTGGGGCTTTGTGTTTACGTTCCTTCATATTCAAATGTCTGCAGTGGGGCTTTGTGTTTACGTTCCTTCGTATTCAAAGGTCTGAAGTGGGGCTTTGTGTTTACGTTCCCTTGTATTCAAAGGTCTGCAGTGGGCTTTGTGTTTACGTTCCCTTGTATTCAAAGGTCTGCAGTGGGGCTTTGTGTTTACGTTCCCTTGTATTCAAATGTCTGCAGTGAGGCTTTGTGTTTACGTTCCTTCGTATTCAAAGGTCTGCAGTGGGGCTTTGTGTTTACGTTCCCTTGTATTCAAAGGTCTGCAGTGGGGCTTTGTGTTTACGTTCCCTTGTATTCAAAGGTCTGCAGTGGGGCTTTGTGTTTACGTCTTTCGTATTCAAAGGTCTGCAGTGGGGCTTTGTGTTTACGTTCCTTTGTATTCAAAGGTCTGCAGTGGGGCTTTGTGTTTACGTTCCCTTGTATTCAAAGGTCTGCAGTGGGGCTTTGTGTTTACGTTCCCTTGTATTCAAAGGTCTGCAGTGGGGCTTTGTGTTTACGTTCTTTCGTATTCAAAGGTCTGCAGTGGGGCTTTGTGTTTACGTTCCTTTGTATTCAAAGGTCTGCAGTGGGCTTTGTGTTTACGTTCCCTTGTATTCAAAGGTCTGCAGTGGGGCTTTGTGTTTACGTTCCCTTGTATTCAAAGGTCTGCAGTGGGGCTTTGTGTTTACGCTCCCTCGTATTCAAAGGTCTGCAGTGGGGCTTTGTGTTTACGTTCCCTCGTATTCAAAGGTCTGCAGTGGGGCTTTGTGTTTACGTTCCCTTGTATTCAAAGGTCTGCAGTGGGCTTTGTGTTTACGTTCCCTCGTATTCAAAGGTCTGCAGTGGGGCTTTGTGTTTACGTTCCCTTGTATTCAAAGGTCTGCAGCTGAACAGCCGGCATAAGACCATTTTACAAATCAGTTGTCACTGTAATAGATTGTGAAACTATGAGCTTAGCTGTGCATGAAAATGTCTCTAATTTAAAGTTATTGTTTTAATCTGGGGAGGGATGGAAGAAATGAGCAAACGACGATTTATAGACAATTTTGTTATTCTTTTCCTTCAGCAGTTACGAGAGCCAAATGTAATCATTTTAACATACTAATGCTCATCCATAAGGAGATAAACAGGAACATTCGTTACCATATAAATCACCAATCCAATTTACTCATCTTAATCAATTGATTCTCATTATTAAAGTACACGAACATTCATTACCATGCGTATTAAACAGCGACTCATATATTGAGCAGGCCCATGCTACTATGCATATACAGATGCAGTTACTCCTGATCATCACTCGTTTTTGTTAAGCATTATTAACTTTGACAAAACGCTCTCTCTCTCCTCCTCTCTCTCTCCTCTCTCTCTCCTCTCTCTCTCTCTCTCTCTCTCTCTCTCTCTCTCTCTCTCTCTCTCTCTCTCTCTCTCTCTCTCTCTCTCTTTTACAGGGTGCTGTTCCAAAAGTCTCAGTGTATCCGTGATCACTTTAAGGAGGTAGAGCTGACCTGCTCGTCATCAACAATCTTGGACACCATTGAGAATCACAAGCATTCTGTTCTCACCACCGAGGTCGACCAGTGCTCCGGTCAGTAAACCTTTCTTCTGACACTGCAATCAACATTTTTTTTTCAAAGGCATTTTTTGGCATAAGTAATATGGGCATGTCTGAAGGTCAGTATACGTTTTTGGAAACCAGACTATTGTAAGCCTGTGGGAATCCTGTAAATCAAACTAATACAAATCACGAATTCTGTCTTTTAAAGGCGTTTCTGACATACATTCGAGCTGGTGACATACAGAAACATTACTTATGTCAATTTAACCAATACTGTTTTGTTGTCTTATCTTCTAAAGAACAACGGTCCCTAGCATTTTGTCAACACTGACGGCTTTGTCACAAACGCATCACCAGCTTGGTGGTGTAGAAGAAATCAAAACTGGGGTCAACAAAGAGCAGGAACTGAGGGACCATAGAATCTGAGGCTTTCTGATGGTGATCAGTGAGCATGAAGCCGATGAAGATGACGAAGGAGTGTTCTATCCTAGTGTGAGACTACATGAAGGGGCTATTGTCTCTGCTTCCTTTCACGATGTGTACCGATGTTAACCAGGCCCGAGAAATACAGACGTTTGTGTGTTTGTGTGGAAATTTGAGCAACATCTTCACAAACGTCCAATAAGCAGATGAAAACCGACTGCGTGGTTCAAGTCCCACTATTTAAGACTAAAACTCATTCCAACTCACAGTGGAGCCAACCAAGGGCTGAAACCTCCCACAAACAAACGGCTCTGATGGAATTACAACCCCCAGACCAACAGACCATCGACTGGAACACGGCGGATGGTATAACTGTTATGTTTTGCCACCATTTACATTCAGGTTTAGAATCGAAGTAGAGATTTGTGTAAGGAAACCGGAAAAATACTTTTGATTGATAATTAATGCCACTTCTGAGTGATATGGTGTTCGTTTGCTCTCTCTCTCTCTCTCCTCTCTCTCTCCTCTCTCTCTCTCTCTCTCCCCCCCCCCCCGAGTGACTGATTATACAGCTAGTGTGGTTTGGCGTTTCAGGTAGTTAAATGATCCGCAACGTTAGCTACATTGCTGTGGTTCTCTCTCTCTCTCCTCTCTCTCTCTCTCTCTCTCTCTCTCTCTCATTCTCTCTCTCTCTCTCTCTCTCTCTCTCTCTCTCTCTCTCTCTCTGACTGACTGATTATCCAGCTAGTGTGGTTTGGCGTTTCAGGTAGTTAAATGATCCGCAACGTTAGCTACATTGCTGTGGTTTTTATACAGATGCAAGAGACAAACTCCGAACAGACGGGTGCTACCAAGCTATAATCGGTGACCAGGCGACCTGTCTGCATAAACTCCACAACACTAAAAGCGAGGAAAAGGCCTGCAGGTGAGGAATCTATTTCATGAAAACAGCATTTGGCTTACGTTTGAAGATCTGCAGTCGACATCCAATATTGTATATGTCAACATCGAAGATGTGCAGTCAAGATTTACTCCAGAATATCGCATATTACGGACCGCAAGGATTATAGAGCGCACCTCCTTTTCTTAATCAAAATTTTACTCCTAATTTCGGTGCATTCTATACATTGGATATATACATTCATACAAACTCGCGTCTATCCGTGCACAAAAACACACTCATCATTGAAGATCTTCATATACCCTGCGTACAATTATCGAAGATCTGCGGTTAAATTATACATTCTACGTGCATTATTTGAGATCTGCGATCTACATTTACACTCCACGTAGGAAAAAAATTAAATTTCTGCAACCAGTATTTACGGTTGTATATAGAATTATTGAAGAGAGAGAGAGAGAGAGAGAGAGAGAGAGAGAGAGAGAGAGAGAGAGAGAGAGAGAGAGAGAGAGAAATATGTTTGCACTTGTATACATATCTGTTTCTCATTCTATCTATCTATCTATATATCTACCTACCTACCTACCTACCTACCTACCTACCTACCTACCTACCTACGGAGCATTCATTTC
>CM031597.1:117241577-117261577 GCA_018398815.1 Conus ventricosus | reverse complement strand
CAGCAACAACAACAACAGCAACAACAACAGCAACAACAGCAACAACAACAGCAGTAACAGCAACAACAGCAACAACAACAACAACAACAACAGCAACAGCAACAGCAACAACAGCAACAGCAACAACAACAACAGCAGTAACAGCAACAACAACAACAACAACAACAACACTGCACTGGTGTTAAATTTGAATGTCACATTCTATCTCAGAAGATAAGGAACACAGCCTATATCGCAGTGCCCATGAAATGTTGAGTGCTCCGCTCATCCCCGACTCGGAGGGACATGTGGGGCACTGACTCGGGTAGCTGTCTCCATCTTGCTCTACATAACGAGGAAGTTCTAGGATGCCCAGGGGTGTATACTCCTTAATGATATCAGGCCAGCTCTTTTTTGTTTTTGTTTTGGTTTTTTTGCCTGTCTGTCTTTTTTTATCCTTTCACATTCACCTGCATATTGTTTCAGCCCACACACTTATATGACTTGTGGTACTCGAAAGGAACAGCATTTTTTTTTATTGCTGGTGGGGGCAAAAACTCTGTCCATGAGCTTTTGTGGGAATCTTCCGAAATATATCTGCTCTCAGAATCTAGATTTCACATACATACAGGAGACCACGACTTGGTGGAAATGGAGCTTGGTGGGGAGACAGACGTTGGTGTTTGTCCATAAAAAACACAAGCCTTCCCGAAAGCATTAGATATTACTGAAGCATATGAAACGAGCCCTCGATTAGACGCCCCACACACGATCCAACTGCAGGGTGGCGCTGAACTTACATAAACTGTCGCATCAGCTCGTCGTGGCAAAGAGTACTTACTTATGCTGGCAAACTTAGTCGCAGTCAACGCGACAAGTGTGGTGGCATACTATCATGCATGGGGTAGTCAGGTCACTGCTCTGAGATCTCACAAACGCATCTTGGAAATATTTATCATGGTGACGAAATAGAAAGCTCTGCGGTTGACGCATTTCTTACACTAGATAGCAACAGTTAGTGACATAAAGCCATACTCACTACTAAAGTCCGTCGACACGGTAATATGATTAATGTAACTGCGCTCACCGGTTCGATTAATGTAATGAGCATTTGCTGTAACCCATAGATTCACTTTATCGCGGCATTGCTCGGTCAGCCTCCAATCGTCAAACGAAACCCTGTGCCGCCAATTTTCATTCTTTGAAACTGGTCAAACAATCATGACAGCACTTCCTACTGGCTGTTTGGGCAATTTCTTTCAACTGGCGTATGGAATTTCCTCCAGATGAGCTTTCGTGTACATCCATGCTGTATGATCCGAGCTTTGATTGTAGATATTTTTCAGCTAGTTTTTTTTTTAATCAACTGACAAGCTCTTGACCGGGATTGTCAGAGATCCAATTCCACCAATCACTGGGACATCGACAGAACTCGGGGAAAGTGATGTGCGCAAGTTTCGAACTTTAAATCAGTGTGGAAGTTTATTTGTTTATCGTGTCACCAGCCTGCATGGGTGCCAGATGAATTGGTACGACATGCGACATTGATCTTGGGTTATGTAAATATAATCATGTTACCATGGAAGCAAACGTAATCTTTCTTGTATATACTTTAAATTTGAATTATGTTTTGCATGTTATGACTTTATACAGATAATCTGTCGACCTACTGTTTTCAAATTCTTCCATTTTTTGGTTTTATTTCCTATCAGGTATGAAGCCATGTCCTATAATGATGTCCATGGGACCCAGGTCGAAGGCCGAATTCTGAACATGAACTGCACTGGTCGAGAAAAGTCCCCTGTCGATTGTCCCTACATGAAGGGGCACAACTGTCCTAGTGGCAGAATGGGGGGCGCCATGTGCTACAAATCAGGTTTGAAATTTGTCCTCTTTCTTCGAGAGCGATGAAATCTATCTTTCTATGTATCTATTTATCTATCCATGTATTTGTCTATCCATTTATCTATCCTTATATCTGTCAATCAATCTTTCTGTATTTATGTCTCTTTCAAATTATGTTTTGACCAGTTAGAAGCAGTATTTTATCCATTCCAACATTATCCCATTTGCAGGGAAGCTTCAGCCATTCAGTACATACTGGTAGTTATTCCGAATATGCAAATTATATGTTGATATGAAAGAAAAATTGAAATTAGATTAAAAAGAAAAGCGTGTGAACTTTTTGTTGAGCGTATTTCTGAAGATGAACTATATGTTTTCTTCGTTTTCATGACTGACCAATCTTCGTGTTTAGTTCTTTCAATATCCACAACATCGCTTGTTAGGAAAGTTGATGCATTGGTATCCATATTCAACATAAAGATTCAGAATGGCTGTTGTTTTCCTTTTTTTTTCTTTATTCATTCACTACAAATTCAAACCATACATCACCTAAAATTCGTCTTGTGTGTATAATCAGTATAGCTTCTCTCATTCCTTGTCCGCGAGACGGCTGAAGGTTTAGTGTGAACAACAGCTGGAGACCTTAAAGCAGCACTGAAATAATGTTTATATGTAATGGTGCCACGCTTCACTATCTAGTCAAACAATTTATTTATTAATGGACCTACATACAAGTCCTGCAGTAGATACCTTGGCAGCAAATACCGCAGGACGTCTGCAGTCAAAATGCTGACCAGATGGACACCACCCATATGAAGCAAACTTTACCCAAAAAAAATGACTATTCGACCGAACGAAAGAGACAAGCTAAGTGCAAGACAGAACACGACACGCGTCGAACTCTTTGATCTTCTCAGGCAAGACAAATATAAACAAAACATTCAAGACAATGAAAAGGAAGAACGAACAATCACCTATCTCAAAATGGTTTTGTTTTTTTCCGTTCGATTTGAGGTGATAAGTAATTGTGCGTTCTTCCTTTTCATCGTCTTGAATGTTTTGTTGTTGTTGTTGTTGTTGTTGTTGTTGTCTTGCCTGAAGAAGACCAAAGAGGTCAAAACGCGTCGTGTTTTGTATTGTAATTTGTTTGTCTCTTTTGTTCGGTTGAATGGTGATATTTCTTTTAAGTTTGCGTCAATTTCCGCCTGCGGGGTCAGGCTGCAATTGCCGAGGGCTGCTATTGCTCACAATTGGTTACACCCCTCTCTCTCTTTCAATCTATTTACACAAAGGGAGAGGGTGACTGTGTGTGTGTGTGTGTGTGTGTGTGTGTGTGTGTGTGTGTGTGTGTTAGCCCCCCCTCCCCCCCCCCCCCCCCCCCCCCCCCCCGGCAATAGCGGCCCCCGGCAATAGCGGCCCTCGGCAATAGCGGCCCCCGGCAATAGCGGCCCCCGGCAATAGCGACCCCTACCCCCGCCTGCTGCCATTTCACTTTGAAGGGAACTAACCCATATGGCCTTTGAACCAGTTTGCATGACCCCATAATAGTTGACTCATTAATTTCTATTGTTCTTTTGTTATCCCAGAGAGGGGGTGAGGGATCAGCTGGAGGGGCTAGCGCGCTCAGCAGAGCTTTGTTTTATCCACGCGGAGAACGTTAATAATGTACAAATTGTGTTGAAGATTGGTGTAGAGACCTCACAAACAGATCTTGTGTAGGCTATTGTTGCTTTCATCTATGTTGTGGCGGCCCTCTTAACAAGGCCCTCTGTGGTCGGCTGGGTTAGCATAATACTGACACCGACTCTGGAGCTACCTGAAAATGTTAAGACTCGCATTTATCCTTAAAGAGGCTGAATTACTGTTTACCCGAAGTAACGTTCACATTCGCCATGACTGAGTGATAATAAGAGTCTGATGGAATCCATTGTTGCTTACAATGTTTGCAGTTTACAATGTGTATATTATGTATGTATGTTTGCAGTTATTTTCCTGTTCTTTATCACTTTCTTTTCATTTCTAATTCTCATTTTGTGGTAAAATGTGGCACAATGGTTCGCTGCCCGGAAATACAGCTGCCGTAAAATCTGATAATCAAATTGTACAGGAGACGAAGAAAACTGATTATTTATCCCCACAAGATAACTGCAAGCTGAGTTACAGTGCAAGTATTTTGATTACAGCATGTTTACTTTTTAGGACAATGTGATTGGGACTTGACTAAGTTATGCCCCTTGGCCCGCTCTTATAGTAAACTAAAAATCTCAAAAATGCAAACCTTCGAGGTACAGCAGTTGTATTTTCGGGCAGCAGGTTGCTTGGTGAATAGTATTACATAGTTCTGGATTAAAGCTTAATTACTTGGATAGATACACAGATCTTCCTTTCTTACTCTTAGCTGTTGATATGTCACTTGAGTAAATTGTTGATCAGTCAGTCAGTCAATCAATCGGTCTTTGACTGTCTGCTTGTCTGTCTTTCTTTTTCTTTCTCTTGTGAGTAGACATGCACACGTTTTTACGTTTTTACATTCAGGTTTTAATTACTGGTCAATTTTTAATACAACATGGCGATTTCTCGGCCCATATGGCAGCCATGTTATCAACATTTTTACAACCTTTGTATCTTCCTGGCTGTCTGCTTTCAGCTCCTGTGTACGAGATTGTCTCAGACAAAGAAGACACCCCCTATGGTTACGTTCGGAGGACAGCGGACGGACGTAGCGCTTTCGTTACTACCAGCTGGACGAACGACATGGCTGCAGACCTTTTCTGCAAAGCTGCAGGCTATCCTGACGGGGGGGTCCTCTTGCCCCGCAATCTGCCCAACATCGACACGGGTTTGTTCCGCTGGAACCTCGATTCCCTCTACTGCGAATCTGATGACACCACAATCGAGGCGTGTGCGGCTAGGGTGATGTGGAAGTACGAAAACGGCCATATGATGCAAGACCATTACTACGGGTTGATGGGCGACACCACGGCGAACCACCTTACTCCAGTCAAAATCTTCTGCTTTGCTGGTAAAGGTAAGAATCAAAGTGTCATCGATGTAACAGCTGTTGGTGTTTCGGTGAGGCAAAATTCAAAAGTCAAATTTATTCAGATAGTCATTCCATAGGGAAATATAGGCAAAACAAAATAGACAAGGGCAAACAGCAAATCAATCTACGATGTTTTGACTGTGTGACAGTGCCTGTGTCCAGCATTTGATTCTAACTTTTCGTACGTTACAATTTTTCAAATTCTTTCATCCTAATAGTATGTTGTCCCCCTTTTTCCGTGCTTGGAAGGGAGATTATAGCAAAGCCATAAAGAGAAGACCATTTCGTCTCTTTAGATTTAACTTATCATTTTCGAGTGATTAATTAACAAAGCTTGGCTTTGCTGAAGCTATTGGTTTGTTGGGAGGAAGCAAAGCAGAAGTCCAGAGACTCACTGCCAGACTTGGAAAGAGCACTCGTCATGAAGCTCAGCTCACAGAAAAGCAAACCATTGGTCAACGTGGCCGGCAACATGCAGCACCATGCTGGACGGACAGACGGTGGTCGAAGTGAAACATTATCTTGCACCCATTCTGAACCAGAGCAACAGCTCAAACAAACAAAAATCACAAGGAGGTTCAATCCGGCTAAGAGTGCCGTGACAAGCTTTATCGTCATATGAAAAGAAGCTCTTCAGCTTCCTAGGGAACGTGAAGCTTAGCGAGTAATTGTTGCATTGTGTCCTGTCATACAGATGGGAGAGCTATATTTTGCTATTACTTCTCGAACGAAACACCCAGGCAAGGAAGAAAGCCAGACGTTCAAAAATAAAATCAGACAGATTAACCGCAACACAGCAAAAACACAACAAACAAACAAACGTAAGGCAGTGACTTTGTCTAATGACACCCACTTGGCAGGCTTTAAGAACCTGACCACGCAGTTTCCAAATGCCCCTTGATGCTGACATGCATCTGGACATGACTCCTGCCCCAACCCATTCTTCATGGCGCGGTAGAAGTTGGACGTACCAGAGGCAGACCGTAGACATAGGCAGACAAAATAAAATACTGGTCACAATACCTGTATATTCTTGTGAGTGACTGAGAACCGAGGACTAGGCAGGTCTGTACCAAGCCACGACACACACCACGACCTACCATCAGAAAACACAATAATTAATAAATAATTAATAAATAATTAATAAACAGATCAATAAGTAAATAAATAATAGATCAAAAGATAAATATGTAAATAAATAAAAATAAATAAATAAATACAAACCTTCGCTTGCAAAATGCTTTGAAGTCATTTTAACTGTGCATCTAGTCTCTCTTTTTAAGACTTGTAGTAGCAAACCTGATAGTTTTGTCCTTCTCGCACCCTATGATTTCCTCATCCCTTCCCTCATCCCCATCCATCCTCCTCAATTCTTTTTGTTTGTTTGTTTGTTTGTTCAGTGCGACTGCACAACGGTTTGCTCAACTCCACCGGCATAGCGCAGGCTATGTCGACTCAAGGCGAAAACCAGTACTTGGGAATCTGCCGGCACGATTTCACCAATTTCACAGCGTCCCTGTTCTGCCGAGCTCTGGGTCTGGGATTCCAGTCGGGCCAGGCGGTCGGCTACCAGCCTTTCACCGACATACCAGTTCCAGCCCCTATGTCAAGTTCACCTGCAAGGGGTACGAGTCCAAGCTATCGGAGTGCCAGAACCAAACAATGTGGTACTGGGTCGGTGAACCTGGCTTTGCTGTCGTGAAGTGTACGCCTCCCCTCGTCAATGACATTGGTAAGGGATGGGTTTAGGATGAGGTTATACTGTGACGGTGAATCATTGCTCTGAGAATGGGTGATGTAGGCTTATGTTGTACTAAGACTTGAGTACTTTAAGAATAAGGAGTGGGTGATGTAGGCTTATGTTGTACTGTGACTTGAGTACTTTAAGAATGAAGGAGTGAACGATGTAGGCTTATGTGTTCTGTGACTTGAGTACTTTAAGAATGAAGGAGTGGGTGATGTAGGCTTATGTTGTACTGTGACTTGAGTACTTTAAGAATGAAGGAGTGAATGATGTAGGCTTATGTTGTACTGTGACTTGAGTACTTTAAGAATGAAGGAGTGAATGATGTAGGCTTATGTTGTACTGTGACTTGAGTACTTAAGAATGAAGGAGTGAATGATGTAGGCTTATGTTGTACTGTGACTTGAGTACTTTAAGAAATGAAGGAGTGGGTGGTGTAGGCTATGTTGTACTGTGACTTGAGTAATTTAAGAATGAAGGAGTGAATGATGTAGGCTTATGTTGTACTGTGACTTGAGTACTTTAAGAATGAAGGAGTGAATGATGTAGGCTTATGTTGTACTGTGACTTGAGTACTTTAAGAATGAAGGAGTGAATGATGTAGGCTTATGTTGTACTGTGACTTGAGTACTTTAAGAAGAAGGAGTGAATGATGTAGGCTTATGTTGTACTGTGACTTGAGTACTTTAAGATGAAGGAGTTGGGGCCGGATAGCTCAGTTGGTAGAGCGGCCGGACTCGTGACCCTGGGGTTGCGGGTTCGAATTTCGGTATAGGGGATTTTTCCCTCGAGTAACATTGGTTTCTGACTCCATTCCCCATACAGTCCTTCGAATGAGACTATAAACCGAGGTTCCGTGTGTGAACGCACGCATAACATCTTGCACACACGTAAAATCCCATCACCAACTTCGGAAGAGAAGCCATTTGGCCGTTGGTATGGATGACACGCGTGACACATAGCATGCACCTTCCCCGAAGATGGAGTATGGCTGCCTTAAGGCGGGATAAAAAAAGGTCATACACACACAACTCCACTGCCTGGCTATACAGGGATTGCCGCAGGAGTATCAGCCTGCGTACGCAGAAGAAGACAGAAGAAGAAGAAGAATGAAGGAGTGAATGATGTAGGCTTATGTTGTACTGTGACTTGAGTACTTTAAGAATGAAGGAGTGAATGATGTAGGCTTATGTTGTACTGTGACTTGAGTACTTTAAGAATGAAGGAGTGAATGATGTAGGCTTATGTTATACTGTGACTTGAGTACTTTAAGAATGAAGGAGTGGGTGGTGTAGGCTTATGTTGTACGTGACTTGAGTGCTTTAAGAAGAAGGAGTGGGTGGTGTAGGCTATGTTGTACTGTGACTTGAGTACTTTAAGAATGAAGGAGTGGGTGATGTAGGCTTATGTTGTACTGTGACTTGAGTGCTTTAAGAATGAAGGAGTGGGTGATGTACGTTTCCGTTGTACTGTGACTTGAGTCATGCACTTTAGGAATGAAGTAGTGGTGGAGTAGGCTCATGTTGTACTATGACTAAAACATCATGTACCTAAGAATGAACTTGTGGATAGTGTAGGCTTATTGTATTCTGTGATTGTGAATCATGTACTGTAAGAAATGAAGTAGTGGTGATGTAGGTTTTTATTGTACTATGACTATCAATCATGCGCTCCATGAATAGAGGAGGGGAAATCATCATCATCATCATCATCATCATCATCATCATCATCATCATCACATCATTGTCATCATTATCATCGCGTCATCATCATTTTATTATAATCTTTAAATTCTTACTATTTGATTATATTATTATTATTATTATCATCATCATCATCATCATCATTATTATTATTAATTATTATTATTATTATTATTATTATTATTATTATTATTATCACTATTATTACTGCTACCACTACTACTACTACTACTACTACTACTACTACTACTACTACTACCACTACTAACTACTACTACTACTACTACTTCTACTATAATCATTATTATTACTGTCATTGCTATTACTACTATTATTATCATTGCAATTATTATTATCATTATTATTATCAGTAGTCGTAGAAGTAGTAGTAGTAGTAGTAGTAGTAGTATCATTATTATTATCATCATTATCATCATTATTATTATTTTTATTGTTGTTGCTGCTGCTGTTGTTGTTGTTGTTAGTACTATTATCATTGGGTTCATTCGAAGTTTTATACTAGGAATCGACTGAAAAACTGCGTGGCTTGTGGTAATTGTTAACCACAATGTAATTAGTTATACGAGATGCATCGTTTTTGTAAACTTAAAGTAAAACTCAAGAAATACCTCACTGGTCATAAGGGAGTCATATACATTCTTAAAATTCATATATCATTTCTTGAGAAATTTAGTTAAAAAATGGAAATCGTTCCGTGTTGCAATGTTAAACAGAGTAAAAGTTGCTTTATCCTGAATGTTAATTCAGCGAAAATGTCATAATTTCTGATGTTAACAAGTTAAAAGCACCAGATCGTACAATGCTTACAAGTTAAACATGCTATGTTTTGCATTGTTAACAAAGTGAAAATGTTCTATCATTGCAACGTCAAAAAAATGAAAATATCCTGACAATGTTAGTATTAAAAACAAATGCCATGTCTTGTAATATTACCAAAATAAAAAGTCCCTATTGCAATGTTAACAAAGTGAAAATAAAAGCCTGATCATGCGATGTTCAAAAGGTGAAAAATGTCATATCTTGCAATGTTAAAGTGAAAAATACTTTATCATGCAATGTTAAAGTGAAAAATGGTTTATCATGTAATGTTAAAGTGAAAAATAGTTAATCATGCAATGTTAAAGTGAAAAATAGTTTATCATGCAATGTTAAAGTGAAAAATAGTTTATCATGCAATGTTAAAGTGAAAAATGGTTTATCATGCAATGTTAAAGTGAAAAAATAGTTTATCATGCAATGTTAAAGTAAAAAAAATAGTTTATCATGCAATGTTAAAGTTAACAATGGTTTATCATGTAATGTAATGTGCCCTATTACGCAATATGAACAAAACAAAAAATATCATATCATTCAATGTTAACAGTGTGGGGAAAAAAAATCATGATCCGCACTTTGATCGAGATCCCCAATGCAGTTGCCTGAGTTAGTCCTTTGGCAACACTCCCAGCTTTTGTCCAAGTTTCCTTAAGAATCATTCATTCATTACGTTATCTTGCCAATAAAAAGACAAACAAACCAAACAGATACAGGCACTGACATAACTCCCATAGTAAAGTTAAACTCAAAACACACATTCTCAGCACACTTTTGCTAAAATCACGATGTTCTTTATAGCTCCGGAAATGAGCGTCAAACTGGACTACGACAACCGCACAGTCCTGGTATACAAGAACCACCAGTGGGGCCACATTGGCAACGCCCACTGGACCAACACTGAGGCTGAGCAAGTCTGCAAGGCCTTGAACTTTGACACCGGCTCCGCCGAAGTGCAGTACGCGGAAAAGACTTTCTACCCGTATCTGATCAACAACGTGAGCTGTCAGGGAGCGGACAGCTGGAGAGAGTGCAGGTATCAGGACGTGGCGGGTGACGTCAGCTCTGACCTTCGCCCAGCAAGGGCCTTCTGTTACAATCAAGCCGACAGTGAGTGTGTTAGATTTTCACCGTGTAATTGTGTGGATGAAGTGTACCACACGTTGCTTGTTGTTTATATCCATCACTTGTTTATACTGACTTTTTCTCTCTTTTTTTACATATTATTCCATGCTACCCTTCCTCCCTTTCTCCATCTTCCCTCTCCTCCCTTCTCTACTCTCTCCCCTAAACCATATTCACGCCCTTCCTTGCACCTCTTTCCCCTTCATACGCACTTAGTCACACAGTCACTCACACACACACACACAAACACACGTACCCATATGCTCGCGCAAGCACGCACGCACACACACACACGCACACGCGCACACACACACACACACACACACACACACACACACACACGCACGCACGCACGCACGCACGCACGCACGCACGCACGCACGCACGGACGCACGCACACACACACACACACAACATCACACTTAAATACACTTCAAATATTAAATTTCTTGGTGTTCATATAACGTCTAAGCTCTCTTGGAATCTACATTTAGAACATGCTGTAAATCAAGCAAGAAAGTCATTGAACCTTCTAAAAGTCATAAGCAAACAAAGCTGGGGTCAAGACAATACATTAATCCATTTGTCCTCTGCTTTAGTTAGATCTAAATTGTCGAATGCACAAGAGGTTTTCTTTAGTGCTCCAAAATATCTATTGAAAAAACTGCGGAGCATAGATTGTAAAGCATATAGAATAGCCCTTGGTGTTCCATTTCATGGTTCCATCATAGGATCTTACCATGAAGCAGGTGTTTTGCCTCTTGATGATCAGCGAAAATTAGCCTGCGCTAAATACATTTTAAGATGCTCTACCATTCAAAATTCAAACCAAATGGAACTTGAAATTAGGTCTGATATTCATTTCCTAAGCGTGCAAAACGTATCCGATCTAATAAAAGTATTCTTACATTTTCTTCTAAACTATTGACAAAATTAAACACTAATCAAAAGAAATTAGCTGTGCGTTTTCCAATAAGTCCCATCCCAAACTGGGAGCCTTTTAAGGCAAAGTTGGATTATAACTATACACAATTGTCCAAGTTTGATAACATCAATGTTCTTGTATATGAAGCTAGATCCCGTATGAATGATTTTTATCTCAATCATCTAAAAATCTTCACTGATGGTTCTTTAATAGACAATCAGGCAGGCTGTGGTTTTGTCATCCCACTTTAAAAAATTGAGAAATCTTTTTACCTTGGTAAGGACTTCTCCATTTTCACAGCTGAATTGATAGCAATTTTAATGGCTATTCAGTATGTCATTGATACACCATTCAATTTCTATGGTGCACTCTTTTGTGTAGACTCTATATCTTTTTTTTTAAACATTTTTATTTGTTTTTATTGTTATTCCTCATACAAAGAGAAAAAGGAAAAAAAAGACAGACTCACACCCATACACATATAAAACAGACAGACACTCATAACTAGAAATCAGGTATAAAGCAAGAAACAAACAGAAAAAAAACAACACACACACACACATGAAAAAAGAAAAGAGAGAGAGAGAGAGAGAGAGAGAGAGAGAAGAGAGAGAGAGAGAGAGAGAGAGGAATTTCAGCATAACATTGTCTATGTATAAAAAAATAAAAAAAAACATGGTTACTTATTGACATGCTATAAGAAATATACATAAACTTGTATGCATCATATTATTCTAATACTACTACCCAAAACAGATGTATACATGCGTTTGACAAAAAAAAAAAATATATATATATATATATATATATATATATATATATATACATAAACATACATACACATATATATTGCAAGATAAATCAGCATGTACATACAAATAATATATGGGGGAAAAAAAAAAAAAACAGACGGACAGACAGACAGATACACAAGGTAACAGAATGGGTTTGGTCACAGCAAGTGAAGATAATACATGTTATTATCATAAGGTACATTATTTCTTGAGTGCCAATAACATAAATATTTCAGCAGCAGACAAGGGCCACACAGGATATCCTCAGCAAAGGATCAAAACAAAACAAAAACAAAAAAGAAGGAAAAAGATGACATGATTAGCCTAGTAATTGTTGTTATATTATACACCCATACGCATCTATATATTAATACAGAAAAGATATGTTCCTGAGACAGTAGCTAAAGCAGCTAGGTATTAGAAACCAAAGCTTCATAAGCAAGCCATCTGGTATTAAAATCCACGTGGTTCATGGTTAGGTATGAGTTATATTTTTCAATTTTATATCTATAGGTCAACATTTTCAAGAGAACTGCTACATGTGGAAGACTGCCTTCTAACTTACACTTATATAGGTAATATTTTGCTAGAAGAATAATGAAGTAAAAAATGTAATCAATTGCGATTGTTCTGTCGAAACCTAAAAGTATGAGAGACTCTGTTAGGCGTATATTTTGTGCATGAGTGCATTTCTCTTTTACCAAATCAATTAACCTACTCCAAAAACATTTGACATGAGTACATTTCCAAAACATATGGTCAATAGAATCTTTAAATAATCCGCAAAAACTGCATTTATCATTATCAGTAACACCGATTTCTTTCAAAATAAATTTGTGCCTAAACACCTGTGAATTATTCTTAGCTGAAACCACTTAAGTTTTACATCTGTAATCTTATGTGCATAAAAAAGCATGAATTCCAGTCATGAGCTTGTGAAAGTTTGATGTCCCATTTGTCACAACACGGAGCTCTCAACTGATTATCAATCAGTATATCGTAATAAGTCTTTGAACCTTTATAAGTGGCAAACAATATCTTATAACAGAATGGAGAAGTAATACATTTGTTGTTTTTGATGGTAATGTCGAATCTTTTTATAAATTCAATTATTGCTAACTTATACCCTGTATAAGTTAGAAAATCAATGTTGACATCATATTTTCCTTAAATTGTCCGTGGGAAAGAAACTGACCATTATCATCAAAAAAATGTGCGAGATAATAGACACTTTTGTTTTGAAGCAATTTAGAGACAATGTGTCTTTTCCCAACTTGAATACGTTTGTTGAAGCAAACTGGTTCAGCAAGTAGTTCAGCGGATTTTTTTGGCAGACACTTGTAATAAAAAAGTTTGTAAGCTTCAAGGACATCTGCCCAGAACGGATTATATTTTGTAAATTTTGAGATAATCTCTGGACCATGTTTACTCATATGATGCCAATGAGGAAAATTACTGAGAAGAATTTGTTTCCATTTGTGGTTTGATCTCTCAGTCCTACGGATCCAGGATAGTTTTAAAAGATGTGACGTAGGTTTTTACATCAGGAAGGCCAATACCTCCATTCCGTATGCTTTTATGCACTGTTTTTCGACTGATCTTTTCTGGTTTTTTATTCCACACAAACTTGTAGCATATTTTCTGACATGTTTGAAAGAAAACATCTGGTGGATTAGGTAGAAACAGCCAAAGATGAGTCAACTTTGAAAGGATGATGGATTTCAGAATTGCTACTCTACCTAGGGGCGTAATCTGGCGTTTTACCCATATTTTGAACAAATTATTTACATCTGCTAGTCTTTCTGCTTAGTTTATTTCTATACAATCTTTCAAGTCATTTGTGAACCATATACCAAGTATTCTAAATTTTTGTGGATTCCATACAATTTCTAAGTGGTCCATGTAGTGGTTTTGACTATTTTTTACACTTCCAAGCCAAACTGCGCTCGTTTTACTTAAATTCATATGAAGACCTGAGACACAGTCAAATCTTAAAAGAACTTCAATACAAGTTTCAAAGGATTTCTTATCCCCCGCTAGTAAAAACTCGGTGTCATCAGCATATTGAGATATCTTAATTCTGTTTCATTCATTCTGATTCCCTGAATATCTTGATTTTCCCTTACCATAATGGCTAATATTTCGACACAAATTATGAACAGATATGGTGAAATTGGGTCTCCTTGTCGACATCCTTTTTTAATATCGAACCAATGTGAAACCTGTCCGTTCACAATTACACAAGACTTAATATTTTTGTAGAATGTGCTTATCCATCTACAAATATCTTTTTGGAAACCAAATGCCTTTAGGACTTTAGACATAAATTCCCAATTAACCGAATCAAAGGCTTTTTCAAAGTCTATGTTTAACAACAAACCAGGGAGATCATTTTCATCTAAATAGGATATAGTGTCAAATATCAGTCTTATGTTGTCGCCGATGTATCTATTTCTAATAAATCCGGTCTGATCTTCATTTATGATTTTAGGCAACACAGATTTTATTCTGTTGGCAATGCAAGAGGATCCTATCTTATAAACGACATTTAACAGAGAAATAGGTCTCCAGTTTTTTATGTACTGTCTGGATTTATCACCTTTTGGTATACATGTAATGATTCCCTCTCTTTGTACACATGACAGTTCTCCTTTCTTGAAACTTGCATTTAATGCTCTAACGACAAATACACCAATCTGTTTCCAAAAGACTTTAAAGAATTCAGTAGTAAAGCCATCGGAACCGGGGCTTTTATTATTTTTCATTGTCTTTAAGACATATGTCGCTTCCTCCAATGTAATAAGACCTTCTAAGTCCGCTGCTTCTGTTTCATTTAAACGGGGGATGTCTTTCACCAAATCTTTTATATCACAATTTTCTACAGCATTTTCTGTGTATAATGAAATATGGCGAAAGCTTGGCTGTGTCTGGAGTGGCACTGTCTTCGTCTGTCCGTGGGCAGGGGTGGTTGGGTCTGTGGGGTGTGCTCGGCAGCTGGAGGGTGTGTTTTTCGCCGGTGGGCTCTGCAGTCATGAAATACGGGCTGGTACACCCATGGGGGATGCTACTTTAAGGCTGTTATGAGCTGCATCCTGTAGTCTAATTTACCTCTGTTCAGGAGCAGTTATGTCCCTTGATATCTTAATGGAGTGTCCTGTGCGTGCCTGTACCCATCGTCAACACAGCGCAGGCCTCCAAGGGTGGTACAGGACTGCTCTAAAGGCGGGCGAAGACAGTGCTTCTCTGGGTCCTCCCCAGCACCTTCGGTGTTTCTTTTTTCTTCTTTGCCTTAACTAGGCTGACCCTGGAGAAAGGTCCAGTGACGGTGAGGAAAGACCCACTGACCACAGGGAAAGTCCTGTTGACAGTGGGAAAGACTACAACTTTGGATTCTCTCTTGAGGGCACATAAGACCGTATGGCGAAAGCTTGGCTGTGTCTGGAGTGGCACTGTCTTCGTCTGTCCGTGGGCAGGGTGGTTGGGTCGTGGGGTGTGCTCGGCAGCTGGAGGGTGGTGTTTTTCGCCGGTGGGCTCTGCAGTCATGAAATACGGGCTGGTACACCCATGGGGGATGCTACTTTAAGGCTGTTATGAGCTGCATCCTGTAGTCTAATTTACCTCTGTTCAGGAGCAGTTATGTCCCTTGATATCTTAATGGAGTGTCCTGTGCGTGCCTGTACCCATCGTCAACACAGCGCAGGCCTCCAAGGGTGGTACAGGACTGCTCTAAAGGCGGGCGAAGCAGTGCATCTCTGGTCCTCCCCAGCACCTTCGGGTGTTTCTTTTTCTTCTTTGCCTTAACTAGGCTGACCCTGGAGAAAGGTCCAGTGACGGTGAGGAAAGACCCACTGACCACAGGGAAAGTCCTGTTGACAGTGGGAAAGACTACAACTTTGGATTCTCTCTTGAGGGCACATAAGACCGTATGGCGAAAGCTTGGCTGTGTCTGGAGTGGCACTGTCTTCGTCTGTCCGTGGGCAGGGGTGGTTGGGTCTGTGGGGTGTGCTCGGCAGCTGGAGGGTGGTGTTTTTCGCGGTGGGCTCTGCAGTCATGAAATACGGGTGGTACACCCAGGGGGATGCTACTTTAAGGCTGTTATGAGCTGCATCCTGAACTGTCGTACTGAAAATTTACCTCTGAGTCAGGGTGGTCAGGACTGCTTTTAAAGCGGGCGGGAGCTTGATTTTTCCTTACCATAAGTGGGCTAATATTTCGACACAAATTATGAACGAGATAATGGTGAAATTGGTCTCCTTGTCGACCATCCTTTTTTTTAAATATCGAACAATGTGAAACCTGTCCGTTCACAATTACACAAGACTAATATTTTTGAAGAATGTGCTTATCCATTCTACAAATATCATTTTGGAAACCAAATGCCTTTAGGACTTTAGACATAAATTCCCAAATTAACCGAAATCAAAGGCTTTTTCAAAGGTCTATTTTTAACAACCAACCATGCAGATCATTTTCATCTTAAAATAGATATAGTGTCAAATATCAGTCTTATTGTCGAGCCGAAGTAAACTATTCTAATAAATTCCGGTCTGAGCTTCATTTATGATTTTAGGCAACACAGATTTTTATTCTGTTGGCAATGCAAAGAAGGATTTCCGCTAACTATAACACATTTACAGAGAAATAGGTCTCCAGTTTTTTTATGTCCTGTCTTGATTTATCACCTTTGGTAAACATGTAATGATTCCCTCTCTTGTACACATGACCCGTTTCTCCTATCTTGAAACTTGCATTTACTGCTCTAACGACAAAAACACCAATCTGTTCCCAAACTTTAAAGAATTCAGTAGTAAAGCCCATTCGAACCGTGGCTTTATATTTTTCATTGTCTTTAAGACAATGTCGCTTTCCCTCCATATGTAATAAAGACCTTCTAGACCGCTGCTTCTTTTCATTAAATGGTGATGACTTTCACCAAATCTTTATATCACAATTTTCTACAGCATTCCTGTGTATAATGTTTTATAGTAAACTATATACTTCTTTCAGTATTCGTTTTGATGTTGTTTAAAACATTGTCCTGTTTATCAATTAGTCGAGCATGTTTTTACTGATGTAATGCCGTTTTTCAAGATTACAAAATAACAACTAACTTTCCACCCAACTGCTATCCATCTAGCGGCGTGATCGGGTAACAAACTCCTTCTATTCGTTTTCCACTGATATCCGACAGTCGTTCTTTTTTTCTCGTTAATGAATTTAATATCATCTCAGTTTTTCATTTCCTTTTTTCTAACTAATAACTCTTGTTCTAATTGGTTTTCCTCTTCATTACTCTTATCTTTTTATTCGCAGTAGCAATAAGCAATCGTATTTCGACTCTTATTTCATTAACAGGAAATCGAGAAAATAGATCATCAGAAATTATATTGTAATTTTCGTTGTTTCAATAATGGTTTTTCTGTACTTATAGGTAATCTCTTTAACCATTTCGATCACGGTATTAATTTCATCTAAATATGACTTATCTTGTCACAACAAAGACGATTAAATTTCCCAAAAAGTATGACGCTTAATGTCTTCATATTAAATTTTAGTTTTAATAACACAGCAGAGTGATCTGTTTTATAACTCGGATTCAATGTCTACTTCATCCATATAAGAACAACTTGTGTCTGATATCAAAAAGAAATCTAGCCTGGCCTGTTGAAATGGATTAGTTCCCTCCACGTAAAACCGGCGACACTCTGGTTTAGTTCCGCCAAAATCATTCAGGTCTAGATTTTCGATCATGTTTTACACAAGCCTGTTTTGCGTGAGGATTATTTATTATGTTTTGTAATTATGATAATCTCTGGAAGGTCAAGGACCAAATTAAAATCCCCACCTATATAATATTTTCTATACAAAGTCCAACAATTTTTTGTTGAGGACAATGTAAAATTCTGCGTCGTCCCTATTTGGCCCATATATACTAACTAAAAGGTAACATTCCTAAGTAATCTTCTGGCACGTATCATGAGAAAGTTTATCCAGAACATCCTTAACATTTTCTAACCAAAAATCAAAGTTGTTATTAAACAGAATTCGCGACTCCTCGTGCGTTGGAAAGAGTAACTTAGAAATACGCCCTAAAGCCCCCACTCAGACTGGATAACTGTTCCATCTTATTTTCAAAATGAGTGTCTTGCAGGAAGTACACAGAATATTTTTTACACTTTCGATAATGGAAAATATCAACGACCTTCTTCAAACTATTGAGGCCCAGACAGTATAATTGAGAGAATAGACACCCTACTGAGTCCATTTCTATTTACGAGATGGCTTTGAAGAAGACAAATAACAGTGGAATACATTCGAACCCAAAAAGTTCACCAAGCCTCAATACAAACTGACACAGAAATGAGCCCATCCAACCCGTCAAACTGAAGACATTTTCAGTCGTTTTGAACACACAAACACATATACTATACAAACGGAAAACAATATCAAAATAAAAACGAGAAAAACCATTATCACTGCAATCATCATACAAACAACAACAACAACAATAACAACCAAAATTGAACCCAAAAAGATGATGTTTGCTTGACCACCGCAAACGACGAAGGGGCATGCACCAAAAGTAAAAAGTAAAACCTCGGACGCATTATAAGTGATATGAAACAGCGTGCGCGTCAAGCGCTCACGCAGGTATCCGAAGAGGCAGGGGGCAAAAAGAAAAGAAAAAGGGGGCGGGGCGAGACGGGAGATGGGGGTTGCATGGACCACCGTGCTTACGTCGTCATTACTGAAGATGTGAACACACCTTCACAGCATAAACTGTGTGGAGAGTGCCAGTCGTCTGGGCAAGGAATACCGACAACCTGAAGTTTTGCAAATTGTGTCACTTAATACACTCTGTGCACGTGTCAGCAGGAGTAAAGCAAACGAAAAATCGTGTTCTCGCTACCCCGCCCAGCCCGCCCCCCCCCCCCCCCTCTCCATTCAGGATAATTTTTAGACTAGGCCAAAAAAAAAAAAAAAAAATAAAAAGGCAAGAGAGAGAGAGAGAGAAGAAGAGAGGGGGGGGGGGGGGGGAAGCACGGAGCGGGGGAACACCATGCGACAAAATGCGACACGCATCGCACATCACAACTGAATTTTCCACAATCCCCTTCGGAAGATTACAAACAACATCTTTCCATGACACTGGTACGTGCAGCCCACCTCCTCCTCCCCCCCCCCCCCCCCAAGCTCCCATAACAACACAGCAGCGTCAATGAATTCGCTTGCAATTCCTTCCATATAAACAACAAACAACAACAAACATTTTTCTCTCCATTGCAAACGTATGTGCATCTACAGAAAATCATCATTAGATCATTCAATGAGAAAGAGAGAGAGAGAGGGAGAGAGAGAGAAGAGAGAGAGAGAGAGAGAGAAGAGAGAGAGAGAGAGAAGAGGAAGAAAGAGTGGGAGACAGCCAACCAGACATACATACGGGCAGCAGAGAGACGTAGGCAGACTAGACGTATCAGCAGATCAGAGAGAAAGAGAAAGAGAAAAACCAAGATAGACAGGATACAAACATTCAAGAGATAGGGCCGGGGGGGGGTGGGGGTGGGGGGTGGGGGTGGGGAGTCAAACGTTGATACCTCGCGTGCACACTCAATAAGCCAATCAACAGTTCCCTCAAAAATAAGCAATTGTTTTCTACCACGAAAATGTTTCATAATAGGAACATATATTTTTCTTTCTTTAACCGTTCTGTGATAGCTCAGTAAAACATCTGTAATGTCAAACTTTCATTTTCCTCCAATCACCCCTACCCTTTCTTTATTAACAAGTAAAAGGCCTCCATTCAACACAAACCAACAGGCACGCCTGAATTCAAATTCGCACACAGAGGGGGGGGGGGGGGGGAGGGGGGGGGGGGGGGGGGGGGATCATTCTGTGCATTGAAAAGCAAACTATGTAACCCATGAAATAAGACAGAGAAGAGAGAGAGGGGGGGGGGGGGGGGGAGAAAAGACAAAGAGACAGACATACAGAGAGATAGACCAGACAG
>CM031597.1:117222177-117229677 GCA_018398815.1 Conus ventricosus | reverse complement strand
GTTGTTCCAAGGACAGTCAGAATCTGGAGTCGTGTCGTGACCAGCCTTGGCACAAAGGGGAAGAACGCATGTACGACATTTTCGGACGGGACCGTGTAAAACCGTTGTGCTCCAACAGTCCCATCAAGGCGTTTTGCTATGACCAAGCAGGTACACGTGTGTGTGTGCGTGTGTGTGTGTGTGTGTGTGTGTGTGTGTGTGTGTGTGTGTGTGTGTGTGTGTGTGTGTGTGTGAGTGTGTGTGTGTGTGTGTGTGTGTGTGTGTGTGTGTGTGTGTGTGAAGTATGCTGGCTCACCAGATGCTCGCCTTAGACCTGCGCTTTTGTCTTTCGCCATATATCCTCCTTACCACACATGTTAAACCCGCGAACCTATTGACATGATAAATCTCATGTACGTGTGTGTGGGGCTGATTTGTCCTAAGCACTGATGTATATTTGTTTTCCTGCTAGTGAGATCTCTCTCTCTCTCTCTCTCTCTCTCTCTCTCTCTCTCTCTCTCTCTCTCTCAAAATGTATTTTGGCTAAAAAAAAATGGACCATGCTGACATGCTACCGAAGTACGCATGAGAAATGTATGTCTTGGTGTTTTTCCGACTTGCTTCACCAGAATTGAGCATTGTTTCTCATGTTCTCTCAGTCCTTGTGTTTTACCACTACTTTAAAGGGCACGTTCCCTGTGTTCACCAACAGCGAAAGTCCACTCTGGCTATTTCAACACCAGCGGTGTGCTACAAGTGGCGTATCACCAAACCTACCGGCCCGTCTGCGCCAAGAGAGACGCCTACACCCAGGCAGATGCCAACGTGGTCTGTCACAACCTGACCAACTCCCGGACCTCGTCTGCGATCATGATGAGGAAAAACGTCTTCGTATTCGACTCACAACCCACGATGAAGGTCAACTTCTCTTGTAAAGGAACTGAACAGGATTTGGACCGGTGTATGACCGTCATCAGCACGAGCAGTTATAACTATGACTGCAGCTATGATGAGTTAATGGTGGCCGTGCTGTGCTATGAAGGGCAGCAACCAGCAGGTGCGTGATCTGAAACTGTGTTAAGCTAGCTTTACTTTAGTTGACGCACTTGACCGGACCTATCAGACGATGCTAAATCATTGGCACTATTAATCTCTGAAATAGCAAGTTATACAGCAGACCTATCAGACGATCATAAAGCACTGGTACCATTAATATCTCAAAGAGCAGTGACATTGAAAGGGCATAATTGCCTCCCTTACCTATTGTGGTCCCAGCTTCTCTCAGTTCAACTATTTCATCTACCCCTGCAGAGTTTGGAGTGGGATGCTGGCTGGATTAGGTGAAAGACTATGTTATATTCTTATCTATGTTATTTTTAAAAGTATCTACCCTCTTACTGCACTGCAGTGCTTTGCTACAATTAGGTGGAAGCAGATTAAGTGTATTGAACGCCTGCGGAATGATGCTCAGTTGCCTTATGAGCATTGTGTCTTCATGAGCGTCCGTTGAAAAATGTGTATGAGTATGTATGTTGATATATTTGTGTGCCTGTCCGTGCATGATGGGGGTGTGTGTGTGTGTGTGTGTGTGTGTGTGTGTGTGTGTGTGTGTGTGTGTGTGTGTGTGTGTAAAGCGGTTCAAGGAGCCTGCAACCAGTAGGCTAAATCTCCATGTAAATCATCATTACCGTTATTTTTATGGTAGCTGGCCGTGGAACGGTCAAGCAAGTGGCCACAGATCAAGTCTCAAGTCTTCCTGTTAGAAACAGTCCTTATAACAGTGGTTTTCCTTTTGTTAACAGACGGTATAACAGAGTGGAGTATTGGGGTCCAGGACAGCGTTTTGGTGAAGAGGTTTGGTCTGTGGGGTCACGTGTGCTCCTACAACTGGACGGACAACGAAGCTGCCGCTGTGTGCCGAACGCTAGGCCACTACTCCGGGGTGGCCCTAACCGATGATGCCTATGGCACGAGACTGGCCGCCTGGGTCGATTCCATGAGCTGTCCTACTGGTGCTGGCGGTGTGTCCGAGTGCTCCATCACCTTGAAGAATTACTCTGTTCCTCAAGGACCCGACTACTCTACATGTAATCTTCGGCGTGCCAAGTGTTTTGAGAAATGGCAAGGTGAGATGAACTGTACTGTCAAAATCCTGACCATTTTTATGGAGCGTGTGTGTATGTGTGTGTAGGTGGGGGGGACGCAAGAGGGAATTCGAGATGTGATGGGCTAGCAGCAATAACAAAAACAAGATAAAGAAATGAGGAGGATGATGGCGATGATGAATGCATGAATGAATGAATAAATATCAGTAAATGTTTATATCTATAACGCTGATGTGATGGTGCCATTTTTCCTTGCGCGTGGTAATAAAATCAAACGCACGCACGCGGGCACACACCCCACACACACACACACACACACACACACACACACACACCACACACAACGTATGCACACAAACTCAGAGAGAGAGAGAGAGAGAGAGAGAGAGAGAGAGAGAGAGAGAGAGAGAGAGAGAGAGAGCACTGTGTATTACGTACCGACGTTTACGTACCACACTCTAGAAAAGAAGATAAGTTTACAGTGTGTGTGTGTGTGTGTGTGTGCGTGTGCGTGTGCGTGTGTATGTTGTGTACGTGCGCGCGTGCGTGTATGCTTCCTCTCACTTCTTTCAGTACCAACCATGTTCTTCGTGGACAACGCCACCCCGAGCTCTACCCGCCCTCAAGGCAGACTGGCCGTGACCTACAACGGCACCACCGGCTATTTCTGCTCCTCGTCGACCGCTAGTGAGATTTACAGCACCCTGTGCCGCCTCATGGGCTACCCTCGCGGCGGAGAGGCCCTGAACCCCAACACCACCTCCCTGCCGGAGCCCCACACCTATCCCATGGCCTGGCAAGCAGATCTCAGCTGCGGTCCGTGGACACGTAATGTCCATTACGTGACATGCGCCAGCAACTGGAACCTGCAGAACCTGCAAGAAGACTTCCAGGACATAGGGCATGGCGGCGCCATGTCCACAAGCTGGTGCCAACAAAACGTTCCTGCCGTTTCCTGCTTTGATGACGAAGACTGTGAGTTATCTCACGCCGTATTTATTCCGCCTTCCCTCCTAATCCCCCAGCTGTGACTCCCTCACCCTGCCTCCTTCGACAACCTATTCCATTCCTTGTGTGTGTGTGTGTGTGTGTGTGTGTGTGTGTGTGTGTGTGTGTGTGTGTGTGTGTGGTGCGTGCGTGCGTGCGTGCGTGCGTGCGTGCGTGCGTGCGTGCGTGCGTGCGTGCGTGCGTGCGTGCGTGCGTGTGTGTGTTGGTGGAAAACAAAACATAAAACTGAAATATCTTTTGCGTAGCCTTACTTTATTCACACTTCAGTTTCTTGTAAAACCCCTGAAAACTTGTTTCTTTTCTTGTGAAAGAAGACGCGAAAGAGACGTTGGAAAGTTTTATTTTCCGACTGAAAATCATATAGGTTTTAGGATCGGTTGAGTCCATATCTCCCATACGATGTAATTTTAGTTGTCTGTGATATGTTTAATGTTGCTGGTTAAAGCCCTCAACGTCAAAGGCTTACCGTTGTGCAGAGCACTGTCTGTGATATGTTTAATGTTGCTGGTTAAAGCCTCAACGTCAAAGGCTTACCGTGGTGCAGAGCACAGAATCTCGGAAAGTGGATCCTGGCCCTCTCTTCTCCTTCCACCGCCTTAACCTTACCTGAACTGATTCAGGTCTGAGTCACTCCTGGGTTGACAGGGAGAATTTTCAACTCAAGCCATTAAATTCAAATCCGACCTCACGAAAAGCCGCCTTCTCTACATTTAAAGCTATTGTATGATGCTATAATAACAGACATACTGTAAAATCAGTCCTAATAATGAACACAATAGAAGCTGCATTTCTTTTCCCCAGATCTGTCCCTGATGAAATTAAGCGGAATTGCTCTATCCAACTGATGGATGAAGATAGTTATCTCCTTCTGGTCAGGTACAAAACACCCTTCTCTTTATTTTGTACAGCTAATCCATCACCGAGTATGAAAGGAATTTGTCGGTCACCAGATATCTTTTGTTACGAATTCTTCCTGGGGGTTTTTTCCACAAAAGATGTCTGAATTTGAGATTCTACAGTACAAAGAACACACAACAGAAAGGACTATGTCTCCGAAAGTTTCTACCAGCTGTTAGCATCAAAAACCTTTTTACGCTGATGGACTCGAAAACGTGCTATAGGCAGCGGCTCTGAAAAATTTTATTTAATATGTAGTTGTCTTTTTGTCATTTAGAATAATAACTCTCCTGTCTCACTATGGTAATTAGCGAGGGAATTCAGTTTTTATTTTTCAGTTTTGTTATTATAAGCATAGACCAGTTGACAAGACATAGACTTTCAAGGGCTGTCAACCTGTGAAATAGAGCTCACATCCTGAGAAAAAATATCATGCATACACATAATCAGTATGGCAGGTCAGTTTGGGGCATCCTAAAGACAGATGGACTGGGCTTTGCCGAGAATGCCAGCTATTCTGCTTAACGTTGTGATGTCATGTTACAGTAAAAGGGAAAACTTCACAACACTTAGATGATAAAATGTCCGAAAACATGCCGGAATTATCAAACAGGAAGATGTGCAGTGGACATTAGTGTTCGTTTTGGACAGTGTGTAAAATATTACGACAAAGTCGACAGTTTGTTACAAAACAACATGCTGACATGTAATGAATTTTGATAGAAAAAAAATGTACAGCTTCTACAACAGAGACAGGAGGATGGACCACACAGGCTGGAAAAAAAAGTACACGTCCGTAACGAGAGACTAACAAACAAAAAGGCAGTCAAAGAGAATGACATGAAAATAAAAGGTTCTGGCAGAGAACTTTCAGAAACTGGAGATACTGTGTACTGAAAGACCCTGACATCCCAACAGGGTCAGTGAGGAAGATACCAGAAGCTAACAAGGAAATGGATCTCCAGGCGCCACATCAACCCAGAAAACTCGTTTACATGGTCCAGCAGCATTGGGGCAGTTGCTAGTTCTATCGATGTGAAAACTCTTCAACGCAGGAATCAAGAAAGCTAAACATTGAGTGATTAATTAAGCGCTAGCAATAGCAACGTGCAACCGAAACACTGCACAGTTTTCTCTGGAATTGCTTTTGCAGTCTACCGCCCAAGAACGCTAGCAGCAAACTTGAGCCAAACATGTCGCTCCCCACTGATAGGCGTCGTGTTCTGCACTGACCAACAAAGCTGTTGGTGGTTTCTGTAAAATCTCGTGCCACATCATGGTGTCACGCAAAACAAAATCCTCCTGACGTCAGCGGTATTGGCTAAATGGCAACTGCCATACCTCTTGTCCAATTGTAGAAGTGATGCTTACAAGTGTACAAATGTACCATCGCACCATCTACAGGTAAGACATTCCTGACGGGTTAACTATATCCGTCGAAACGATCGTTTCCCAGGCAACGACAATACTGCCTTACCACCCTATCTGAGACGTGTGTCTTAAATGTTAAGTCTGCGCCGATTCCATTTTTGTCCAATTGAAAACATTTGAACTGCTAATATGTTGATTATACTGTAAAATATTTAAACTGTTTGCTTTTTATCGTAACGTGAAACACATGAACTGCTTAAACGTTTGTCAGAATGTAAACGTTCAAACTGTTTACAGATCGGCTGATCCCGTTCCACGGCAACAGAACTCAAGGACTGCTGGTAGTCTGGAACGAAGGGACACAAAGCTGGGAAACAGTGTGCCGTTCTCACTTTTGGAGCAACGAAGCGAATGCAGCGTGCCGCCAGCTCGGATTCTCAGGCGGGCGAGTGATCCCGGAGTATGACTCGTCGATCAATAGCTACGCAACCGGACAACTGCGCTACCAGTGCTCTGGCATAGCAGGAGAAAAGCTGAGCAGCTGTTCAACATCTACCGAATACTGCATGATGGGGTCACCAGTGTGGATCGGATGTGATGGAACTTCATAAGCTTTTTTAAGAAATCTTTATCTGCTCAGTTTTCAGCTGTTTGATTGTTTTTGTTGTTGTTTATGATTTTGATATTTTACACAGTCAACTGACTTATTAGTCAACTGCTCATTACGTGTGGCTTTACTGAAATGTTAAGCCGACGCAATCTGCATGGGTTCCAATGAAGATGACATTAAATGTTCTTGATTTCAGATGAAGAGGACTAACCATCATTTTATGTATATGGTGGAATGTAACTGTTCCTGTTTTTTCTTACCCTGTTTTTCAGGGGAAGAGACTGTGTGGTGGTAGAAGGGGGTAGTTGATTGTAAGAGGAGTGTGGAATGGGGGAACAGTAGGGGGAATAAAACATACTCCAACATTCTTTTTCTTTTTTTTTGCTGTCCCAACCTCTGCGCCACCTCAGAGGCAGTGCACCCACGCCGCTCATTCCGACACCCCGTCCACAGCCACAGCCCGGTCGGCCCCGCCGCAGCCCCGGCACCGGCAATCCACAGGAAGCAATGTCAAGTCGTCAAGAGGCAACCCACCGGAGGAGACACTACACTGCTGCCGAGTCACTTCAGTGGTGTTCACTGGCGCCTGTTCTGATCTAACATACGCAAGACACCACCTACTAAGTCCCCTACTGACGACAATAATTGCTTAGTCGCGGAGCCGGCATGAGTGAGCTCTCCCTCCGGAGGGCGCCACCACGTCCGTCCAACGACAGCCCCCATGGACTCGCCGATACCGGTGACCCCGACGGAACCAAGGCCACAGACGTGGAGAGGACATCGAAATTGAGGTCACCATGAGAGCAGGGCATGAAGGGCTACAGAATTTGAGACATTCTTTTTAATGCTGATCGATGAGAATGAAGATGATTAAGATGAAGCTACGGAATTCCATTCCGTTCTGAGACTACATGACAGGGCTGCACTCTACGCTTCCTTTCATAATATATCCCGGCGTCAACCAGGCCCGAGAGATACAGGCACCTGCAGTGTTGGTCAGGAAATTTGAGCAACACTCTCAGAAACGCATCCATTAAGTGGATGAAACTCGACTGTGTGGTCCCACTCTTCCCAACTGAGTCCGCAGCAAACTCAACCCTGGGTAGGAGCCAGTCGGGGCAGAAAAACCCACATGACTCTAATGGGATTCGAACCCACGACCTCCCAGCCGGGAGTCCGCGACGCTAACAACTTCGCCACGGCGGCTGGTATACTCCAACATTCTATTTTGGTCACTGGAAAGACACATTTTGCCGGTTGCGATAAAAATAATAAACCTCAAAGAAGATCAGAGAAGAAAGCAATACGCTTGCTTTCCTTTCATACTATCAACTTTGCACTGTCTGTTTGATAGTTATTTTTGCTGTAAAAGAATATTTACATGCAAAATTAAAAACGGGAGACAGTAAACCTGTACCCCTAACACAGCCTACATGGTGAGTAATTTTTACCTGTGCTGGGCTGAGGCAGCTTTGAAAAGTAACAAAAAATGTTGAAGACGATTTATAAAATGAATCTGGACATGTGTGT
>CM031597.1:117202177-117217177 GCA_018398815.1 Conus ventricosus | reverse complement strand
CCTGAGATGAAGTCCACTTCAACTCTAGGTCGGTGGAATAAAAACTGGACTGGGTATAAATCAAAATCCATAAAATTTGAATCATAATTCCTTCGAAAGAAAACTATATAAAGAAATATTCACCAGTGGCATTTAACGAAATGACATCCATGACGTTAGAAACTATTCATGATACACGCATAGAACCATCAAGTTTTGAGAAAAAAAAGGACCGTTCATTTCTATTCGTTTTCTTTAACACATTGGTGGTTTTTCTAATTATGAATTATTAACAGCTAACTTTTTGTCAGCTCCTGTTCAGATTTTAGTCGTCATTGTTTTTTATCGGGTAGCATAAATGACAATGTAATTTGAGCTACAGGTTTTATATTTTAGGTGATATTGTTCTCTTGTTTGAGCTTTTATTGTTTTCTCAAAGTCTAGGAAAATCTTAAGACAAGAAAGACTTAAGGTTTTGATCGGTGAAATTGATGCAGTAGCCATGGCTAGTGTCTCTTTCCACCGAATCCATCGAATCACTAGCTAGTCTTTTTTTTTCTTTCTTTTTCAAAGACTTGCAGTGGAAAGCTATATCATTATCTTTTGGATATGACATGTATTGAGGTGTTCCCGTCTTCCTGTAGCACAGGAAAATGCGAACCACTGTATCTGTGGTATATGCGCGCTAGCAAAATTAGAAGATGATGCCAGATCATGATAGTTTGTACCTGAAATGATTTTGACCACAACTGTAAAATCAACAGGTACAAGCGAAACCTATGAGAACAAAATCAGAATTGTTCTATTCATCAATTATTTTTTCACCGGCTTTCAGGAACATTTATTTGAAAATAATGAAAAAATGTGACGTAATTCCCTATTGTTAAAATGGAGATTTACGTTACAATTGTTTACTGTGCTCATTGAACTTCACAGTATCGCTAAAAATCTTTATTCCGTAAAATCTTAGATCAGATGAAAAATGTTAATCTCTTTCAGAAATTCAAAGATCACGTCAGGTTGGACATCTCTGAACAAAGTTTTCATGGAGTGTATTATTCCTTCAAAATGATCAATTTTAAATTATCAGTTAGCCAGCCCTGTGCACCTCATTCTGATTGTGCCGGACTGTTTCGCCACAATCATAACTACTGCTTTTACATTCATAATCCTTATTTAATCTGCGACATTGAAAACCACTGAACAATCCAAAGCTTCACATTTTGTTTTATTTCTCCCTCTAACGTTCGTCATTTTATATTGTGCAGGATTATAAGTTGATCACAAGTAAACAATCACAATGTTGAAGAAGACCAAAACTTAGAGGATGCATAAAACATTTTAAAAGATAAAGTTCATCAAACACTAGAAATGAACAAAATACGGAAAACGGAAGATAAAGTTCATCAAACATTTTAAAAGATAAAGTTCATCAAACATTAGAAATGAACAAAATACGGAAAACGTAAGAAACTATAAATCAAAGTTAACCAAAGCCAAACAGTTACACAATTCAGGCAAACACACCCAAACAGAAGCTATCTGAAAAGTTAGAAAATAGAAACAATTAACTACAACATCAAGTTAGAAAATAGAAACAATTAACTACAACATCAAACTGATCACACTTTGAAAAATGAAGTGAACATCTATTATATCAAACGTGACCAAAACTCAGCACGGTAAACATGCAAAAAGTATATCAGAAGTAACAAAGCCTAGAGAACGAAAAAAAAACACATAGAGAAACAACAATAACAACAAGCAGTATGATCTGATTCAGTAGACAGAAACAGGCACTTACCTACAGCAAATGTGATCCACAGTCAGTGAACAGAAAACCAATTTACAAATCGATTACATATCAAGAAGGGCTGAAATTTGCCGGAGACTTGTTTTCCTTAACATGCAATTGCTGAGTGTGTCACAATGGAAATCAATATTAAACATATCTACCACAAAATGTAGAAAGAAATATTCCCTTAAAATAAAAATAACATACCTTCGTTACATAAAAGTGCCCAGCTTATTTTAAATGACACTCATGTGATATGCACTGTTTGGTCTCTTGTTCTTACAAGCTGAAGAAAAGATGCCCGACAGCTATCTAGGGACAACACTATTTTGTTTTAATTGTTGTGTTTGTTTTTGTTTGCGACAATAAATAGAACCCTTTATCTTAAGGAATAATCATGAAGCATTAGAAAATTAGCAGTTCGAAAAGACGATTCTGAAAACGACTAATGCATCAAAGTGCATCCCACATATATGTAAAGTCTGTTGATAGATAGATACATCAGCAATATGGGTCACGTACTTCCCATTTTTGAATGTTGAATGTTGGTGCTAATTTAAAAAAATCAAAATCAGCTAAGCTGCTAGGGTAAAAGAAGAATGAATGAATGCTTTGTCATAACCAACACCAGTTAACAATTTTCTCTCAATTTCATCAAAATGACCAAACTGTCCCTTTCTCGTGGCAAAAATAAAACTTAGTAATGAGACTTACTCTAGTCTGTGCGCCACCTCCTTACCCCCTTCCCCACCACACACACGCACACATTCATATGCTCTCTCTCTCTCTCTCTCTCTCTCTCTCTCTCTCTCTCTCTCTCTCTCTCTCTCTCCACAAAAAAGGCTGAATTCTCTCCATAGACGTGCAGCAAAGCTACTCCATCCAGCTGTATCTCTAACAACAGACGAAAAACTAAAAGCGCTGAACATACTTCCTCTAAATAGGCAATTGGAATTCAACAAGGCATCGTTTATGTTTACAATCTTGACAGATACTATGCCATGTTATATCAATGGCCTTTTTACAAGATCGAACAGCTTTTCTGGCTCGACGAAATTCCTTCTTCCCTACCCACGCATTGATCTATACAAAACAAGCCTAGCTTACTCTGGACCATATGTCTGGAACTCACTTCCACCGAATCTACAAAACATGAATACTTTAAAACCTTTCAAGGAACATTTGCATAAACATTTTATGTCTCAGTAGTTAAATTATTCGATTACAATGATTAGCGTCCATTCGCTAAGTCTTCTGTGAACCATACTTTGAATAAATCGTCTCAACATAAAACTTACTCCGTTAAAATCGCTCATCCCCACTCCCACTCTGTCTACCATCCCTTTTCTCCTCCCCCTACATACCATTCTCTCTTCCCCACCCTCCTCTGACCTCTCTCTCTCTGTAGTTTTCGTTTGTTTGTTTGCTTGTAAGTTTCCTTTTGTTTTACCATCCCCCATCTCATTAGTGCTTTTATGAGCAGTTTGCTTATCATTGTAGAATTAGATTATCATGTTGGTATATTGAATTGTCTGTATGAATGATATGTGCTGAAATAATGTATGCATGACAAGGACAGATTGTAAGACTAGGCTTTGGCCTAAAATCTTCATCCTTGGGTATTAAAGATCAATCAATCAATCTCTCTCTCTCTCTCTCTCTCTCTCTCTCTCTCTCTCTCTCTCTCTCTCTCCTCTCTCTCTCTCTCTTGTCCCCCGAAGAAGATAAAAAAAAGAGGAAAACGTCATCAGAAGGCATATAGATTTGAATCTACTGCACACGTAAAATAAGTGTTAGTCTTCATTAGAATCCACACCGATTGTGTCAATTAAACATTTCAATGAACCTACACGTAACGAGCAATTCATTATATTGTCCGATGACTGTGTGAAACAATCAATTACCAGAAGAAGCACAAATTAACTTCAAAGGGTCTGGGGAAAAATCAAGAAACAAACCAGCGGAACACGGAACAGATACAGATTTCTTTGAATAAAAAACAATTCTTATGAAGTTCCACCGCATCCGACCCACACCGGTGAGTTGTTCCAGCAGGACTCAGTGGATGTTGGACAGCTGCTCAGCTTTTCTCCTGCCATCCCAGTGCACTGGAACTGCGTTTCCGCTCTAGAGTACGTATTGAGTAACGAGTCATATTCGTTGATGACTTGCCCACCTTCAGAAAATCCGAGCTGGCGGCACGCTGCATTCGCTTCCTTGTCCGAAAAGCCAGAACGGCACACTGTTTCCCACCTTTCCTGCCCTTGGTTCCAGACTACCAGCAGTCCTTGGCTTTTGTTGTACGGAGTCGGGATCAGCCGATCTGTGAACAGTTCAAGTGTGTTTCACGTCATGACAAATTCCAAGCAGTTCAAGCATCTTACAGTATAGCAGACATGCAAGCAGCGCAAGAGATTTAAATAACAACACGGCAGCAGTTCAGATGTATTGAATATAACAGACATGTAGGCAATCCAAACTTTCAATGTCATAATTCATATCTCGGTTAGTTGAGCAAGTCAATTTTGCCTTCCTTAAATCTAGGAGAACACGCAGTGATTTCTTCGGATATAGTTAACCCCCTAAGGAAAATGTGTCCTACCTATAACCAGTGGGATGGTACATTTCTGAGCTTGTAAGCAACAGTTCTAAAATCGGGAGGAGACTAAGAAAGCTGCCAGTTAGCCGATTTTGCTGACACTGCGAGGAGTTTGTGTGTAAAATGGCAAGGTAGCATCAAGACCTACTAAACAAATGCCAGTAGTTTCTTTGGACTGGCAGTGCAAAGTAGCATGTTTAATTTAAACTGGTGACTAGCGATCATGAAGTTATGTTGTACGGCAGTGGACTGCTCGAAGGATTTTTAATGAGGTGGGTGGGTGGGCGAGGGAACGGGGAGGGAGGAGGGTGCAGAGGTTCCATTTTGCTTCCGCCTCTCTTACTCCTCTGTGTTCCTGTGACCAACCTGACAAAACTGCCTTCAACAAAATCAACTTTCTTGACTGTCTCGCGAGACAGCTATCACAGTGGCAGAACGAAAACTCTCCTGTGAGTACCAGAACATGAGAAGAACAGTTTTCTGTACTGATGTGATAACTGGAAATACACTTCCTGATTCACACCTGGTAACTTCCTTGCTGTCCCCGGTGGAATCCCGCTCTTTGAGTTCAGATCATATCCCCACCGCCACGGAGAATCTGTGCTAAGAACTTCCTCTCTTCTGCCACCTCTTTGACTCTTCCTTACCCCCCTTCCCCTTTCGCCACACTGCCTTCGTCCTCTTTTTAATCTCTCTTTACTAATGTTCATTGTTACAGTTTCTCCTTTGGTCACTATTTTAAAACATGTCAGCGTGTCATCCAAGCATTAAGAATGTCACACCGTCCAGATTGAACACATGTAGTCAGTTCTACATGTTCTCATTGGTTGTACGGTCTTTTTAATGCACATTGAATTACATTTAAGCATTTTTAATTGTCCTTTTTTAAAAACTTTCTTTGTGACATGGGAATAAAGGAAAAAATAAAGCAGAATGGCTGGCACTCTCAGGATAAATGTAATCTATCCACCATCTTCAGGATGTCAATGATTGAATTGCCCTTGCATACATGGATGTGTATACATCGTCGCTGTTTCTCTTTTTTCAAAGAATGGGATCCTTGATCCCCTAAACATTAACAGCCCTGACAGGTATGTGTGTGAAGTGGGCTACGATTACAAAACTAAGAGTGAAAAATAGACTTTCTCCCTATTCTCCTTTGCAAGAGTTGAAGGACAGAAAATGACAAAAAGACGACTATATTATATATATATATATATATAGATATATATATATATAATTTGATATATATATATATATATAATTTGCAAGATTAAGTGTCCAAAACATACTATGTAGTCCCTTAGTGTGAAACAAAGAATTGTTCATATGAAAAGCTGGCAGAGACTTTTAAAGGCTTAATTCTTTCCGCTTTTCGTTCTTTATATTGTAATGACCTAGAACTTAATTTCCTTTCGTGAAACCAGAAACTATGGGGGCAACACACTCAGAATTCTTAACGAACTTTTCTTTTTAACGCTAAAGTATCTGCTGAATGACAACTATCAAAAGGCCTGCTGACCCAATGAAGAATTAGCTGTATAAAATAGACAGACAGGTATGATTGCCTTGACGGGAAAAGGTGACTATCTTCATACATCCGATCGGCTGTGAGGACAATTTTGCTCAACAGCATTGGTCCTAAAACACAGTTACTTGTTCAGCACCATAGGTGAATGAGCTTAAAAACGGTGAACAAACGAGATTTCAGCAAAATACGTCGAGAACAGACGTGGTGAAAGACGAATTTTTTTTTTGTCGTTCTGTACTTAAATTGATCTTACATTCTGCCTGTAATCGTATCATCACAAATGCGTTCGGCTGCTGAGCAGACAATTCTGATAGTGACCACTCATGCGGGTACATGTTGAAAACTCTATCAATCCAGACGTGAATAGGGACCTGAATCAATTCAGGGAAGAATATGGCAGCGAAGAGGAAGGTCTTGGATCCATCTTCCGTAATGATAAACCTCTGATGATTCACTGACTTCACAGTCATTAGCTAAGGGACACACACACACACACACACACACACACACACACACACAGAGAGAGAGAGAGAGAGAGAGAGAGAGAGAGAGAGAGAGAGAGAGAGAGAGAGCTCTAACTCTCAACCTTCAAAAACCGTACATATGAAGAATAACAGTGAACTCATATGTTCAAACCTCAAAGTAAGAACAGGATTCAGAACATAGGATACAAACTCTAGATCAAAAGTCTGCAACGCATAAAAAGAATACGCAGCCGTCTAGAATCAGAAAAAAAAAAACTACTGCAAGTAGCCAGAAACTCGTGGAGAAGAAGGGAATGGAAGGGGGGGAGAGGGGGGGGGGGTAGGCTGGAGTTAGAGACGGGGTATGGACTAGGTGGCGAAGGAGCGAGGAAGGTGGGGAGGGTGGTGGTGCACAGCGTGAACTCACAGTCTCCAGAATCAAAGCAGGAGACGGCTGGCACGTGCTGTCCACACCACGACAGGCCGTTCGTGGACGGGTAGCCTCCATGCAACCCGTTCTGGCCATCTTGCATGTCGTGCAGATTCCAGTCCCTGAGGCATGTCACGTAGTGGACGTTGCGGTCCCAGACCCCGCAGGTCAGAAATCCTTGCCAGGCCTTGGGATAGGTGTGGGGCTCCGGCAGGGAGGTGGTGTTGGGGTTCAGGGCCTCTCCGCCGCGAGGGTAGCCCATGAGGCGGCACAGGATGCTGTGCGTATCCTTACTGGTGTGTGGGGAGCAGAAATAGCCGGTGGTGCCGTTGTAGGTCACGGCCACTCTGCCTTGTGGGCGGGTAGAGCTTAGGGTGGCGTTGTCCACCAAGAACATGGTTGGCACTGAGAGAAGAGAGAGAAAGCGCGCGCCGCACACACACACACACACACACACACACACACACACACACACACACACCACACACAAACACACACACACACACACACACACACACACACACACACACATGCACTCGCACGCACGCACGGACACACACACACACACACACACACACACACACACACACACACACACACCGTAAGCATTTCTGTGTGGATGCGTGTAAATTAAGAATCTGTGTTGAGCACAAACAAGAAATGACGATATACATATGTATTAGTCATGTGATTAAGTGAAATGAAACGCCATTTTAAAGGTTTTTCGAGCACAAACACGAAATGACAATATACATGTGCATTAGTCATGTAATTAAGTGAAATTCATGTCATTTTAAAGGTTTGTCAGTGTCTGTGTGTAAATCAGTTGACGCTCAGTATACGTTTCTGATTTTATAATAACGGTCCATAGTGTCATCGGCAAAATGTTAAGTAAAAGGCGAAATGTGCAGAGAGAGATGACAAATGCAGACACAAATAAAAATAAAGCTACGAGTGATGCCATGGGACTCCACCAATGTCCTATATCGACTAGGGTTTTGCAACAGCTTGAACATTACTTGCAGTCAGGCAAGAAGTAAGGTGGAGGTGGGGGAAGGTTAGCACTGATAGACTCTGGAAAGGATTCATTGTGTAAGATGCTATGGATAAACTGATATACAAATGTTCATTCATCATCCTCAACATCATCAGCATCATCGCTAACACCAACATAATACCAACCAATTTTGTTCAAACTTTTGCTTCTGATACTGCTGTAAGCACCATACCCCATGCCTAAATAATAGTGATAAAAACGATGATCATACCCATTATAATAATACACACAACTATATCTTTAATCACAACCATAATAAATAAAAAGAATCTTACGGCGCAGTTCATCTCACCTTCCCATTTCTCAAAGCACTTGGCACGCCGAGCGTAACATGGAGAGTAATCTGGACCTTTGGGAACGGTGTAATTTCTCATGGTGATGGAGCACTGTGAGACATGACTGGCACCTGCAGGACAGCTCATGGTGTCGACCCACTGGGCCAGCCTGGTGCCCGAGGCCTCAGAGAGGATGGCCGCCCCGGAGTAATGGCCCAGCATCCGGCACACAGCGACAGCTTCGTTGTCCGTCCAGTTCAAGGCGCACACGTGACCCCACAGACCAAACCTCTTCGCCAGAACGCTGTCCTGGACCCCAATCTTCCACCCTGTAATACTGTCTGGAGGGAAAAGAAAAGAAAACCACAATAAGCAGTATTGTTTTTGATGAAACATTGTTAGATATGATCCTTAACCGCTTTCACAACCAGTCAATGTCCACCTTCCAAAAGAATAACAAGGATGAATATTTGAACAAAGCGTCAGCCAGTTGAGTGCATGGTCCTTTCTGAGCACTATTGTCAGGGGCCATTCCTTTACCTAGACAGATCACATTCAGATGGTTGTAATTAAGTATAAGTTAAATGAGTAACAGTTTTAATAGTTTCTCTCTCTCTCTCTCTCTCTCTTCTCTCTCTCTCTCTCTCCTCTCTCTCTCTCTCTCTCTTAACTTTCATGATATATGCGGATAATTATGGGTCCGGCCATGTGATCTGTAGGTACTGTCAACCATATTGCAATTAGTAAATAGCGGGCCCAGAACATCTTCAGGAAAGGAAAGAAAGGAAATCAATTAAACAAAACAAAACAAAAATTAGGGATGCAATACAATGACAGATGCATAGTGGACAAATGATATAGTCTCGCCACCTAAACCAACAAACATGTCACTCCAAACTCAGCAGGGGTAAAGAAAATAACCTCATTGGGACCCCAGCCACAGATGGAGGCAGTTACGCCCTTCCAGTCATACCGTTGGTATCGGGATTACTAGTTCCAACGTTTTCAAGCATTGTCTGACAGGTCCAGCCAACTCAACTAAACTAAAGCTAGCCATATGCAGTTCCCTATCTCGCACCTGCTGGTCGCTGTCCCTCGTAGCACAACACGGCCACCATGTTTTCATCATAGCGGCAGTCATAGCTGTCATCGTTAGTCCTGGTGATGGTCATACACCGGTCCAGCTCCTGCTCCGTCCCATCGCAGGAGAAGTTGACGTGCATTGTGGGCTTTGCGGTGAACTGGAAGACGTTCTTTCTCACCCTGAGGGCAGAGGACGTCCGGGAGCTGGTCAGGTTGTGACAGACCACGTTGGCAGCTTCCTGGGTGTAGGTGCTTCTCATGGCGCAAACATGCTGGTAGGTTTGGCGATACGCCACTTTCAGCACGCCGCTGGTGTTGAAATAGCCAGAGTGGACCCTCGCTGTTCGTGAACAGAGGAAATAGTGTACTTCGGAGTGGTCACTGTACTTCGCAAAACTCTGGGATTGAGAGAAAATGAATGAAAAACGTTCCAAGTCCAGCAAAATAAGGCAATACATAAGCTTCACGTGTGTATTCCCGTACAAGAACAACCCGTGCATGTTTAAAGTGCATTCTCTCTCTCTCTCTCTCTCTCTCTCTCTCTCTCTCTCTCGGATGGGTGTCATGGCGAGATCAGGAGAAAGACGTGTGTGAATCCTGCGGTCTGTTTTGTGAATGTGTGAAGGCTACAGTGACCATTTCTCCAGGAGTTTTGGCAGACAGGGTGTTTGTGAGTCGGTGCATCTGTATATCGGTATAGATTGTGCTAAGTCTCGACGGTTGTTTGATAATCATCAAGTTTTAATTAATAATATAAACTGAAGAAGATAGCGTGCTTTGCCAGGTCACTGAAACTCACCTGTCCGGCAGTGTCAACACGACCCCTCTCAGTGCAAGTTGCACGTGTTTGTGATTGCGTTTGCCTGGTGGGTTGATGAAAATACCCGAGTTTTTAAGTTGTCGAACAGGTTACGGACGTCGGTGCTGGACTGTGAGCTCATATGGCTAAACATTCGTAACCTTTAACATCAATCTGGGAATCACAGGCACATGAAAAATGTCAGTTCACAATTTGTCTACTTCTCAGCCGAATATCATGCAACTGCTTGAGTGGCGATTTGCGCAGATGCAGCATGAATTACAGCTACATTCTACATGTATCAAAAACACGCTGAATGAGAAGTTTCAGAATCTAGACATAAGTATCTCACGTATATCAAATGATGTGAGAGAACTCAAAGGTTGCATTGAAACAAACAGAGAAAGTATCGAAGATTTGAAAGAGGACAACGTGGCAATATGGGATAGAATTGACAAACTGGAACAAAACCTAGATGGTGTGGAGCAAGATGTGAAATCCTTTAATCTGATCTTCATCAATGTGGATGAATACAGGGGGGAAGACAGAGGCCGAACAAGCCAGATTATCGTTGATCTCCTGAACGAGCATGATCCATCAGACAGCTGGAGACACCACGACATCGTCAAGGCCTTCCGACTGGGGAAACCCAGGCCTCCGGGAAGTGATCCCAGATCTGTGCTGGTACAATTCAGCACATGGTCCAACAAGATGGCGATACTAGGGGACAGTCAGTTCAGGGACAGTCTCAGACAGAGTGGCGTCAGAGTAGCTTCCGACCTCACCACTCGCCAGAGACAACTGGTGGACTTTCACCGTAGTCAGGGAAAGATCGCCTACATCTACAATGGCAAACTGCAGGTCAAGGACCGTCAAGATTCGCAACATCGGTCACCGCGTTACGCTATTCAGGATCGTGGGAATGGTGCCAGGGATATGCTCGACACTGCGGTTTCGCCACACCTCCGTCAGAGGAAAGACAACTGGACTTCCAGAGGCCATTTCAGCAGACAGCCACCCTCTGGTTATCCTCGCAGAGGTGTGGCGTCTAAGAAGTCGTTTCCCCACCAGGAAAAAGTCCTTGAAGTTCCATCGTCGGCTGTCAAAAGCCATGTCCATCCACGAGACGAGATGGACCAGGAAAACGAGACTATGGAACATTGCCCAGCCCTAGATAGTCTCAAAGACTGTGACCGTCTAAACAGCCGCCCAAACAGCCCGAGCAATTCTGGCTTCCAAGACTACAGTCAGAGACCAGTGGTGCCGGGACATCTCTCCTACAGCCAGGCAGCAAGAGGCGGAGATCCAGTGACATCTTACCACAGGAGACTGGTCCTAGTCAAAAAGGACATCCAGAACCGCAGATCTACCACCAGCAGTTCAGTGAGGCCTATCGTCCACGGTGGCTTCAGAAAGGATGACAACGTTTGCCCTGCAAACTCTGACATTACGAACAACATGTCAGGTTCGGCTCGGGCCCAAAATGCCGGTCTTTGTATGAATGTTGCGGTAAATAATCAGGAAAGCAGGATAACGGGCCAAGAAGAAGGATGTGGGGTTGGCCAGGTGGACAAAACTGAACTTACAGAACAGAAAAACGGATGTGTCGGTGAGGATGAAGGTGAAGGCTGTTCAGGTGATGAAGAGTTAACAGATGCTGTTGATGATGACTTTCAGGGTGAACTGGAATCGACAGTGACGGATCCGAAAACGACGACAGAGACTTTGACTCAAAAGCTGACTGACACTGACCTCGACACCCAGACGCAAACAGTGACCAAGGACACTGATGCATGCGGCTTATCTAGCTCTGAATCATTAAGTGTCACGAATGTACCACAAGACAGTGATGGTCAAGAAGGTAATTCGATCCTCAGACAGGCAGTTGGGCAGTCTGTTTGCTCAGAGAATGCCCAAGAAAAGGTTGTTGATTCAGAGGCCAGTCATGGTAAGACAGAAGAGGAGAGGACTTTCATCTCTCCTCCATCTGTGCCTGTAGAACAGGAGCGGCATCCCAGAAGTTCGCTGTTCGGAACAGTCAGGGAACAAGAACACCCCACACATTGGCTCGAAGATCGGTCAGTCATAGTAGCATAGTGGATGCTCTTAGACAAACTCCTGCGCGAGGCCAGTCTAAAGAGAGGGAGGGTCCTTCATCCGACATGCGAAAAGTCAGTAAAAGCTGTTCCCGCAGCAAAAAGAAATAGGAAATAGGCCGGGCCACAATATCAGACAATGATACAGGTAATTCCAGCGAGCCAGAGACAAAGCAGACCAAGTGCTCTGAGGGATCTGTTGTACATAATGTCATTACGTCTCAACTGAAATTTTTGAATTATAATGTTAACGGGCTACTTCCAAAACTAGAAAATAAAGAGTTTGTTGATTTTTTGTTGTTGCATGATTTTATTTGTTTAACAGAAACGTTTTTGTCTAATGATTTGCATTCCTCCTGGTTTGATGATTATGTGGTATTCACCTTAAAAGCTATTAAATTATCACGTCAGGGTAGACATTCTGGTGGAGTTGTTGTTATGATTAGGAAAAGGTATGGGGGTTTCATTGAACATGTACAAGTGCAAAGCAAAAATGCAATAATTGTAAAACTTCATAAAGATTTGTTTTCAACAAAAACACATAATGATGGTATGTACATATATACCCCCACATGATTCTATTTATTGGAACCATCAGCAAGATGGATTCGGGATGGAAATACTGGAACAAGGTTTATTAGATCTACAGGATTTGTATGGTGACTTCTACATTTTACTAACTGGTGACCTTAATGCACGAACAGCAGATGAAAACTATTGCCTCTTCGATAACGATGTTGAGGATGAAATTATAAATGCTTTGGGCACCATGGAGTTTCGTAGGAAATCTCAAGACGGGCATAAAAATGTATTTGGCAACCAATTATTGGAAATTTGTCAAATATTTGATTGTTTTATATTGAATGGTTTATGTGAAAGACATTTTGATGACAGCTACACTTATGTTTCATCAGCAGGGTCAAGTACGGTAGATTATTTTATTATGTCATGTGAACTGTTTCACGAGGTTAATGTATCTTCCGTAATCATTGATAATGTGGTACAATCAGATCACCTTCCAGTTATTATGACATCCGTTTGTAAAACAGTGGATACTGGAGAAAATAAGTGTAAAGAAAATTCAGGTGAAAAAAAATGACAGAAAAATTAGTTTGGAAAGAAGATAAAAAAGATAATTTCATTAACGCTCTGAAGAGCAATGCAATACAGAGTAAAATTTATGAGGCCATAACTTTAATAGACAGTGACGTTGATAGTGCTTTATTGACATTTAACCAATGTTTACACGATGCTAGTAAATGTATGTACAATAGGTGTCATCCGGGTCCGAAAAAAAAGTCTGAATGGTTTGATGAGGAATGTTCCACGGTTAAAAAGGAAACTAGAATGAAGTTAAACCAGTTCAGGAGATTTAGAGATGAAGAAGATAGACTTATATATGTTGCAGCACGGAAGAATTACAAAAAGTTACTAAAATTGAAGAACAAAGCATATCGAAAACAAAAAGCTGATTCTCTTGCAGATTACTTTTCTAACTCGACACTTTTTTGGAAGGAACTTAAGAAATTGGGCTGTGGAAATAGAGAAAGAGTTGTAAATAGTATAGACACCACTGAAATTGGGCTGTGGAAATAGAGAAAGAGTTGTAAATAGTATAGACACCACTGACTGGGTAAGTCACTTTAAAAATGTTTTCCGGAGCAATGAGGTTAGCAATGAACAGCATTCCCAAATGGAAGTAGACTTATCAGAGCAAGTTGACCATGAATTAAACAGCCCAATTTCGGAAGAGGAAATCATTTTTGCAATAAGCAAGTTAAAATCTAATAAAGCTTGTGGTATAGATGGAATTTATGCTGAAATGCTCAGAAACGGCGGTAAGGATACAACGAAATTTCTTCATAAACTATTCTACACACTTTTCGAAAAAGGTATCTACCCAGAAGGCTGGTCTAGGGCAATTATAATTCCAATTTACAAGAAAGGGAATCCTGAAAATGTGGACAATTATAGAGGTGTTTCATTGTTAAGTATTGTATCAAAATGCTATACATTGATATTAAACAAGAGATTACATTCCTGGATTAACAACAACGAGCTGATTTCTGAAAACCAAGCAAGATTCAGGAAAACTACTCTACTACTGATCAGATATTTACACTATATGCAACCGTTCAGAAATGTATGTCTATAAAGGGAAGGAAATTATACGCTGCCTTCGTGGACTTTAAAAAGGCCTTTGATTCCGTTCGTCATGACAAACTTTTAGAATGCATTAGAAACCAGGGTGTCAAAGGGAAATATTTTGCTTCTTTGTCTGCTATGTATAATTCATTTTGTTATGTATACGGTAAACAATGGACTGTCTGAATTTTTTGCGTGTCCTGTTGGTGTTAGACAGGGGTGTGTTTTGAGCCCTGTGTTATTTTCAATGTTCATTAACCAGTTAGCCAAGAGTGTGAATGAAAGAGGTAATCATGGTGTTCAAATTTTGCCTGATATAGCAGAACTTTTTATTCTTCTTTTTGCTGATGATGTTGTTCTACTTTCAATCACACCAATTGGTTTACAACAGCAATTAAATATTTTGAAAGATTTTTGCTAGAATATGCAGTTGACAGTTAATACCGATAAAACTAAAGTAATGGTCTTTAGGAAAGGGGTTTTCTTGGAAAACGTGAGTGGTGGTTTTATAATGGCTCCAAGTTAGAAGTGGTAAATAGTTATTGTTATCTTGGTTTCAATTTTACAACAATGATTAGTGCAAAGAAAGGAACTGATCACTTGGTTACAAAAGGAAAGAAAGCAGTGGTTCAGTTAAATAGGACTTTCAGTAAATTTAAAGAAATGAACAATAAAACCTTTTTCAAAATATGTGACGTGAAGATCAAACCCATTTTATTATATTCATCCGAAATATGGGGATTAAAT
>CM031597.1:117172177-117197177 GCA_018398815.1 Conus ventricosus | reverse complement strand
GGGGGCGAGGAAGGAGAAGGGGTTGGGAGGGATGGAAGTAATGGGGAAGGAGTTGGGGGGGTTAGGACAGAATTATCAGGTTTGCATACTTAAAGTATTAAAGCACAATTAGAATAGATGCATGAAAACTGACTTCAAAGCATTTTCGTGCGTAAAACTTGCGCAAGTTTGTTAATTGTTGCATGACGGTGTGTATAGTGTGTGCCCTGATGGACGCTTAGACAGTCAGGAACCTGCACAGTTTTCTGTCCCAAGTCATGCGCACCAAGATAGAGGCATTGTGACAGCACTTTACGTTGTCTGCCCAGACCTTTTATAGTCTGCCCTCTGGGACATGAGCCGCCTACAGTACCCAGAAGACTGGCTTGGCAAAAAGACCTCATGGCTATATACATACCCATGCTATAGGACGTCTGATAACTGCAGGGGCAGGTTTTTTTTGGGCTGCCAGCTAGGTGCTCTTTCTCACGGCCGTTGGTCATACTTTCTTCGCATTAAATCTGTATGACGCATTAATATTTAAACGTCTGGCTTTCTTCCTGTTTGTTCGAGATTTATTATCAGAACCCAGCTCAAAAGCTAAAGGTAGAGACCTGGCCTGCTGACTCGTTGGCGAGGGAGAAGCTCTATGGATCTGCGGAGGGCCTCCGCCGTACTGCACGCTTCATCAGTGCCTCTGGGTCCTGTCTGAGTGTACGAAGAAGCAGAACTCAGCTCTCACGTCGATACGTTAGGTTAGAATTCAATGGCTTCTTGCAGAGCTTTCCACCTACGGTGAAGCTGATAAAGCTTATTTCCAGATGACGATGAGTCTCGTTATGGCACGCCTAGTTGGATTGAACCTCCCCGTGCCTTTCACAATGAATGCAAGATAATGTTTCCCTTCGTTCACAGTCGGTCCGCTCAGCATAGTTCTGCATGTTACCAGGCAACGTTGACCAATGTTTTGCTCCTCTCTGAACTGGGCTCCATCTACATGCTCTCGCTTTTCATACTCCCAAAGTGACTTTTTCTGGACTTCTGCTTTGCTGTTTTCACCCAGTCAATATCATCAGGAAAGCGCAGCCTGTAGAATGGCCGCCATCTTTATGGTCCTGAGGCGTGTTAATACTATACTCTGCCGGTGAATATTAATCAAAACAGGAGAGAAGAGACAACCATAGCATGCTTCTGATCCTGCAGTGGTTGGGGGGGGCGTGGGTAGGAGGGGTTGTGAGATTGTTCTGTAGGACAACAAAGTGGTTTTCATCTATTTGATGTGCTGCTATGACTTAGACGAGACTGATATCAACGTCACTGTTCTCTTTGACCTGTCAACGATCTGTATCTCCTAAAGAAGCAATCACTTGAACAGAAAAAAATTAGGCTTCACATGTCAAGTTCTTGAATATATGGAATATGAGACTCATACCTCCCTTTTTTCCTTTAATCAGGCATAAACTTTATATCAAAATGATATATGAAACAAAAGAATACGAAATGTAAGAACGCAGGTATCATCACTCAGTCTTCGCGTATTATAGTGTTGATCTGGCTCTTTACTTCTATTTGTTTCGTCTCTTGCTTTGCCTGCATTTCTGCAAATGATTATTTTTGTTGAATGTATTTGACTCTTGAACCCTGCCTCACCAAAGCAGCAATGGCTGTTATCTTCGTAACGCTCTCATTCTCATTCTTACCGCCGCCAGTGAAGCAGAAGACCTTGACCGGAGTGACGTAATCCGATGTGGTGTAGCCCATCGATCCATGGTAACGCTCATGTGCCACCCGAACATTCTCGTACCTCCACTTCCACCTGGACGCGCACACCTCTATGGTGGTGTCCTTGGACTCGCAGCTGAGGGAATCGATGTTCCAGCGGAACGAACCCGCGTCGATGTTGGTGGGTAGATTGCGGGTGAAAAGGACCCCCCGTCAGGATAGCCTGCAGCTTTGCAGAAAAGGTCTGCAGCCCTCTTCTCCATCCAGTGAGCCGCAACGAAGGCGCTCCGTCCGTCGGCTGTCCTCCGAACGTAGCCATAGGGGCTGTTTTGTTTGTCTGAGACAATCTCGTACATAGGGGCTGAAAACAGATAAGCACGACTATGTAAGGTTACACAGAGTAGAAAAAACAAGCAAGATAAGAAAAAAAAGGTGGGGCATATGGGCCGCGACAGCGTCCTTTCGCATTCGAAGAAAGAAAGACCCAGAAAGAATTGAACAGTGCTTTGATGCGGGTGACCAATTACAGGAAAGTAAGACAGAGAGACATAGGGAGGGAGGGGGAAGAGAGAGAGGCGGAGAGAGAGAGACAGAGGGCGGGAAAGATAGACAGACAGAGAGACAGAAGGACAGACAGACAGACAGGCAAATACTGCTTTATTGATCGATTAACTGATCGACTGACTGATTGGCTAATCAAGAAACATATCGAGTGATCAACTGACAATCTTTACAATCTCAAGTGGTATGTTCACAACCAAAAGAAGGTGATGAAATCACAGTGCTTCCATTCCAGTCTGCAATGGTAACGATGTCGGTGATCTACTAAGAAAAATAACTATCAGTTTTACAATGCAATTATTGTACCCAGCTTTAATCCGGGTCAGAATAAAGCTGTTAACAATGAAGAATAAATGAAACAGAATAAAACGTAAACAGCAGGCATAAATATATCATTCACACGCACACACACTCACGCACGCACACACGCACGCACACACACACACACACACACACACACACACACACACACACACACACACACACACACACACATCCCTGAGCATTCCACATTTGTTGTTGTTGTTGTTGTTGTTGTTGTTGTTGTTGTTGTTGTTGTTGTTGTTGTTGTCGTCGTCGTCGTCGTCGTCGTCGTACCCTGGCTGAAAGACTCCAGGGATCATCCGAACAGCCGAAGTACTTGAACACTACGGTACAAATGCATCAGCTAGGGATGAGAACATTACGTGTGTGACCATTTTTGATTACCCTGCCACGTGGGCAGCCACACTCCGACTTCGAGGGATTTTGGAGACTGACAATGTTATGCTAGGAGCTTGTCACGGCTGAAGACAATCCCCGCATAACTATACAGAGCAGAAGAATATGTTGATGTAGCCTTGGTGTTCTAGCCTATGTTAAATGGTCTGACACAGTAAGTACCGCGTTAGTTAGAAGTACACACCGTATGCCATAAGCATCCAAGTATATCCAACTATAATGTACTGTCACCACTGATGATAAGTAAAACGCCAAGAAAAAAAGACTAAGGTAGACCGTGACTCACTCTGGTTAAAGTAGGCAGACCGTGACTCCCTCTGGTTAAAGTGAAATGCGATTCTTAACATTTTTAGGGCTCCAGTGTCAGTGTCAGTATTACTGTCAGCCAGCTGACCATGCAGGGCTCCTTTATGACGGCTACCATGTACAAAAAAAAAAACTTACGCTGAGAAAATCAATAGATACACAAGATCTGTTTGCAAAACATGGAAAGCAATGGTCAACACTATGTCTTGACTTTTGACTCCTCAACGCGGATAAACCAGGTCATGCTGAGGACGACGGTAATCCCGGCTGATATTTCGCCCCAACGTTAAACAAAAGAGTTACAAAAATGACAAAAAGAACAAATAAAACAAATTAGAAAATGAAAATGTGATAAATATAACAAAGCCTTACAAATGCCATATGGCCACATGGGATAGTGTCTACTTTGGTCAGTGTTTTCGTTGCTTACAAAATTAGCATACCAGTTTACCAGTCATGTATACTGAGAGGCAAAGAAAACGCAATTCCATTGTCAACTGACAATTTTATTGAAATGAAACAAACACACATCAAAGCAAATACGTGTGACAAAAGTGCGACCACTGTACATTAGTTTGCCTATAACAGGTGCACATTCGCCTGAAGTGAAGCCCATTTAGGCGCGACAGAAGGAATACACTGTCAATATCTGGTGTGTCCCCCTTGAGCACGAACACAAGCTTGCAAACGTCGGGGCATTGAAGCGCACAAACGACGGATGATACGGATCGGTATCACGTTCCAGTGATGCTGCAATGCTTGGGTGAGCTCAGCAACGGTAGTTGGGGGATTCTGCTGACCTTGCACACGTCGTCCAAGTTCGTCCCACAAATGTTCAATGGGATTCATGTCGGGACACGGAGGGCCACTGCATGACATCCACATTGCTGTCCCGAAGGAAATTTCGTGTGAGAACGGCTGTGTGGGGTCGAGCATTGTCCTGCTGAAACACTAGTCTGTTGCCACCATGCTGTCTCCAGAGAGGAAGAAGAACTGGCTCAAGAACAGTGTCAATATAACGCCTTGCCGTCAAGTTGCCTGGCACAAACACAAGCTCCGATCGAAATTGAGCATTTATGGCACCCCAGACCATTACCCCTCCACCCCCATAACGATCTCGCTCAATGACACAGGGTTGCGCAAAACGTTCACCCTGACGTCGATACACACGATCACGGCCATCCGGGAAAGAGACATTGAACCGGGATTCATCCGAAAAAACAACATTCCCCCAAACCCTGTTCGCCAGAAAGCCACCTGCGGCAGCCCATCGCTGGCGTGCTAGTCGATGACGATGGGTTAAGATCTGACCTTGGTATGGTCGACGTGCCCGTAGCCCTGCTGCTGCCAGACGCCCGGTACGGCTGCTGATTGGTCTTTCTCTAGTCCCAATAGTGTTGCGGGCTGTTTGTGCAGCTGGCTGGAAACGATTCCGGAGGTGCTGCGTGACAATGTAGCGGTCCTGTCGTGCCGTCGTCACACGTTGGACGCCTGGGCGTGGACGGTCGTTTACACTTCCAGTGTTTTGGTGCCGAGTCGCAAGACGGGTTATGGTTGATGGGTGTACATTGAAATGTTGTGCGGCCCTGATGTGAGCAGTGCCTGCCCTCAGCATGCCATTGGCTTGATTTCTCTGGTCTGTAGTTAACCGCGGCATGGTGCGTACGAATGTCAGTAAAACGCCAATGTGTGTTTTTTTAGGGGACAGTCATGGGCTGTTTGCATGCAATCACAGTATGCCTGTGTTGCACGTGTTTTGCAGTTATCAGTAAAAGATGTGTTGGAGTGGTTTACTCATGACGTCATGAACCCAACTGTGCCTGTCAATACAGATCGTCGCAATACAACATACGCGTGCTAGGTTGCATGCCTCGTGCATAATTCACATTATTTTGGCTGAGGTGACATTTTTCGGGGACGAAATGGGGATTGCGTTTTCATTGCCTCTCAGTATAGTTGCAGCCACAGAGCCTATTGCAGAGCTAAGACGCGCTTAATTCAGGCAAGGGGGCAAGCATCATCGTTTGCTTGGCGAGCGTTTTCGTTTCAGAGCATAATCTTGTGGCAGACGGGGCTCGGAATAGGCGAGAATTCATTAGGCTGTCTTGGGGCCCGCTCGCATGCGAGACAAAATTGCTGACGTTCATAATCTCCAGTTATTGCTGCATAAAAGTAATTACATTCTCTAATTGGTACCAAAAAAACCACGATCAAAACACTGAAGAAGAGCTTGAAAGAGTAGTCACATGGTAAACTTGACTTCATCTTCCGTCAGTTTTGATTTTGTTTGGTTTGGTTTTGTTTTGTTTCAATTCTATTTGTCTTATACATCCCTGGCTGCTACAATAAGCGAGTCACCTTGCAAATCCTCGCGTATGTGAAACTCGTCTCTGGTCTACCCGTCTATTACGCAATCAAAACGCCGTTCGTAGTGGACATTAGCCTGTGAAGTCTTTTCTCCATGCTTGTGCTACCCTTGAGTATAAGTTTCTTTTAGCTCTGTTTTAGGGTTTCAAGAGTTCTTAACACTGAACGTTGAGTCAACTGGCAGACAAGTCGTGATAAAATGGCGGAAGGAAGACAACCATTCTCTGCCAGATATACAGGCAACTGAAGAAGAACGGAGATTAGCCACATTTAGACACAGATGGGAGTAACTTAGGTGGTAGATTGTTCAGATGTCTATGGCTGAAAAGATTATGTCTGAATCTTTGTTGAATATCGATAACAATGCCTCAACTTTTTAATAGGTTTTGCTGTTGAAACTGCCAGAACTAAGCACGAAAACGGAGCGAACAAATAATGATTTAACTCTTAGAATGCCTTCAACAAAAAGCTCATCAGTTTTTACTTTTCGTCCATTTTCCTTTTTTTTTTTCTTTAATATTAACAAGCTTTGCATATTCAGAACAACTGCCAGTATGGAGTGAATGGCCTGAGCTTCCTTGCAAAGGGTTTAAGTAGGGACCTGGACAATGATTTAAAAGAGACATAGATACAGATACATGCATAGATAGATAGTCAGACAGACAGAAAGTTTTTAAAGGAAAGTGGAATACAAACCTGATTTGTAGCAAATGGCGCCCGCTATTAACCCATTGGGGCAGTTGTTGCCCTTCATGTAAGAACAGTCGAAGGGGATGTTTCGTGACCAGTGCAGCTCATGTTCAATATGCGGCCTTCAACCTGACTCCTGTGGTCACCATAGTAGGTCGAGCCATCATACCTGGTTGGAAATAAAACACAGAAGTTGAAGAATATGAAAACAGTACGTCAATAGATTACCTGTATCATTCTTAATCTCTAATGCAAAATTCACATGAAACGAATAAGCGAAGGCGCCACCTCTGTTTCCATGATGATACGATTGTATCCATATAATTCCAGCCCACTGTGGCTTGTGGTACCTTTTCACCTGCTAAAATATTCAGGCAAGAGGTACACACAAAATAAGGAACTTGAAGATCGGAGCTAGCCGACATCGTACTCCCGAGATCTGTCCACTTCCTAGTAATGGCTGGACACGGGCCTGTCACACTGTCCTGTTCAAGAGCTTGTGTTTGGACGAAAAGCGGTTGAAAATTCTCCAAGACCAAAGCTCGGACCGTGTGACCATAGATTCACGCGTGAACATCATTTACATGAAATCCCATCTGACCAGCTGAAAGGGATAAACATCTCAATATCAGTCAAATTCGGTTAGACACTGGAATGAAAATTGTTTTCCAACAGCCAGTAAGAAGTATAGTCATGATCATATGATCTTATAACTAGAAAGAAAAATGACGCAACAAAATTCGTTCAACGATGGAAGGCTAATCAAGATGCACGACGACAGTTTGTGGGCAGCTCCAAAATGCTCGAAATATTAATCATGCTTGTGAGTTGTATAGCATATAACGTACTGCTAAGTATATCGCAGCTAGTTTCATCACCACGTTAAATATATCAGGGGTGCCTTCACGAGATTTCAGAACAGTCACCCGAGACGTGTTTCACAGATGCGAAAACTCTCGCGGTGGCTCGTCTATCTCAGCCACAAGGATGTAAGAGAGAGGACACGAAAGAGATGGCATTATGACTGCTTCTTCAAGCTCCTCTCGCTGTCCAGTCGTCAGCATTTTGATCGCTTTATACACCAATCAGTCTTAGGACGTTACAACAGTTGGCCAAATGTCTTGCATGCAAGCGAGCCTCAAGACAATCTAGCGAACTCCCATCTGCTGCTAGCCCCGTCCGCTGTTAGGAGCTTCGAACGCTTGCCTAGCATGCGAGAATTCTTGATGTACGAAACGCGTCTGTTACTAACGTAAGTGATAGTGTGCCACCACGCCATCGCCATGTCAATCCCGATGGGCTCGACCACACTGTCCAGCGACTCTTCTACCACAGACTAGCTGATGCGAATGTTCAACCCAGTCTATCACAACGCAGTGAATCGAATGAGTGCGTCTAATTAAGAGCTCATTTGGTGTTTCGTTATTGCCGCTAAAGCGTTATGTCATACAGTAACCGATCTTTCATAAACTTCGTGTATGCTATATAGTAGTTTCAATGGAATAACACCAACATCAGTTTTCCCACCAAGCTCAAGTTCTAGCGAAGCATTGTCTGGTGTAAGGTTTGAGCGCTGAACTCCGGACAGCTGACAAGTACTTCCGGACACCGCTGAAAATCGGATGGACACAGCACAGGAGCAATGTTTTGGTCAGCATCAGAAGAAAAAGCTTACTGGTCCACCGGAGCAATTCCTCGCCACACAGCCAACAGAATGAAGAAAATCTGATTTGGACATACATCAAGTCGCCGCCTCGCCAGCTCAAATGATTATACAATGTATTTTGGAGTGCTGAAAACAAGAGACAGAGAGTTGAAGAGCTGGCCTGATATAACTAAGAAGTAGACACCCCTTGGCATTCTAGACCTTCTCCGTTATGTAGACAAAGACGGAGGCAGTTGCCCGAGTCAGTGCCCGGCATATCCCCTCCCCCTTCCCCCGCACACTCCCTCCTTCCCCCTCGCTGCCCAAAGTTGGAAGACGGAAGTGATTGAAGTAGAACACATACTTATATGCTCTGCGATTTAGGCTGCAATCTTAATCTTCCTCAAGTGACTAGTGACACTGAATTAAATTCCAGTGGTTTTTTTTTTTCAATCCTTTGATGGATTTGTTTATGTCGTTTTGATGGTCAGATCACCAAAAACAAAGCACGGGAAACAACTATCCATTCGGTGTGCATGAACAGTGCAAGAGTTCTTTCCCTTCCAAAGTTAGACTTTGGCATCATGTTCTCGAAGGTCAGCGACTCGAGTCGTTTTTTCCTCCTTGGTATGTGTGCTCATCCACATACTGAGGAAATCAGGATGCCGCAAAGATGGAGAAGGGTGAAAGTGGGGGGAAGGCGAGGGGATGTCTCGTTCAACAGACGTGACATTAATTCTCTCTCTCTCTCTCTCTCTCTCTCTCTCTCTCTCTCTCTCTCTTACTCTCTCTCTCTCTCTGTCTCTCTCTCTCTCTTTCTCTCTCTCTCTCTTTCTGTCTCTCTCTCTCCTCCTCGACCCCCCCCCCCCCTAAACCCACTCACTGATTGTTGAGATTACCGTCTAAACCCTTTCCTTTTCAGTCCAGTTTTCACTGTCGATTATATATTTTGGGGTATGTTTATAATAGATTGTAGGATGCAAGTTTTGTTTCTTTGTTTGGGGGTGGGGGTGGGGGTTTGGTTACTTGTGCTTTCATATGACAGGTATTTGGTTAATATTTTCATCATTCCCAGAGCTGGGCGGGAAACAAAATCATTTTTCTTACTTAGCTCCCTAATCATGTTTGTTGAGCAACCTCTCTCTCTCTCTCTCTCTCTCTCTCTCTCTCTCTCTCTCTCTCTCTCTTTCTCCAGACTACAGCAAAGACAAAGTGTTAACAAATGACACACAGGAAGATGGGAAAAATAAGAAATTCCCGTGCTACTAATTCCTGATACTATCAAACACGGGCGCACATACACGACAAACATTATCATCATTATTATCATCATCATCAGAAGAAGAAGGATGATGATAACGACAAATATCATTATCGTGTGTGCGTCCGTGCGTGAGTGCGTGCGCGCGTGTGTGTGTGCGTGCGTGCGTGCGTGCGTGCGTGTGTGTGAATGTTCTTTTTGTCCCTTTAACATTAAAACGCACAAATCATTATCGTGGACATAAATAACATGTAACACTATTCAAATCATTAATACCTCTTCTCTATACACACAAAAATGTTCAAAAATCAGTTGTGCATGAAACCTCGACGTACAAAGTCTGTCTGAAACCATCTGTCACAGTGAGCTACACAGACCATTCGATATCTCACCGCTCTAAGGCGTAGCCCACATTGAAGCCCATGGAGCGGCAGACGACCTGAGCATCCGAGTCATTCCATCCATCCGCACAGACCCTGGCCCATTTGCCCTGGACCTGCATCAGGACCGCGCGGTCAGGGGTCAGTGCCACTTTGGGACCTGCAAGACATCCAGACTGATGTACTGATCGTGGAGAAAACCAGGTTTAAGTCAACCACATCACATCTAGATTGCAATTCCCTGATGCAAAGACGATAAATCAGGAGGTGGGGGGGGGGGGGTTGTTTTGGGGTTTGTTTGTTTGTTTTTGTTGTTGTTTTGTTTTGTTGTTGTTTTTGTTTTTTGGTGGGACTAACGATTAGAACTGAATTATTGGGTTCGACACATTTTCTTTCCCGATTTTTGCATGTAGGACAGCAACAAAGGGGCTCTGCGCTGATTTGCTCTTCGCTTTCATCTAGCGGTACCACAGGTGAGTTTCAGGGCCTTAAGGTCTTACCGATCTGTTAGACGCCAGGTGATCTGGCATTTTCCGTCTGGTATCTTTCTGGGTGATGTTATCTTGCTCTTTCGGGATAACCTGCCCAGTGCGTCTCCACAATCTCCTCATAATGCTGATGCCAGTGTTCTCTTTCTTACAAATGATGAGCAGTTCTATTTTATCGGAAACGTTGGTGCCGGGCTGATGTACCAGCAGAATGTTTTCGGAGGTTCTTTGAAAGGAAGGCTGGCCACTTGTCAAGGTGGCTCTCTGTCGTTCTCCACCATTCTGAACCGTGCAGCAGGGTGGAAAGGACCCAACACTGACATCTTAGGATTTTTCTCTACACCACTACGAAGACCACAGTCTTTTGGTCCAAGGTCTGAGGCATGGTCTCGAGTTTCGTTCTGATGTTGTTGGGTGTTCCTTTTGTTTTGTCTTGTTTTCTATGTCGACCGCTTTTTTTTAGAGCCCCACACTCGTAGAACCCTTCCCCATTCCCGATCCTAATCCCCATCCCCTGGTTCTTCCATGGGTTACTTACTGGAGCATTGAAAGAGCAGCCGCAAGGAATCGCAGTTCAGGTGGACACCCAGGGACGAACTCAGCTCGCGTTTCACGCCGGCCGCCGACAGCCACTGACGTAACACCTGTGACGCATGCTTACGTCCACACTTGTCCGGGTAACTCTCTTTGATGCACTTGACGGCCGCCTTGAACATACTGGAGGAGAATAAAGTCAATAATAATGAGAACAATATCGTCATCGTCGTGGTTGTAGTCGCCATAGACTCTTATCTTCATTATCATCACTCTCGTCATCGTCGTATTAAACGTCATGGGTGTCTTAATGGGTATTTCTTTGATACATAATTTCAGCTGAGCTGTACATATTTGTAATTATGAAAAAGAAAGGAAAAGAAACGAAAAATGGCAGCAATGAGGAGAGAGAGAGAGAGAGAGAGAGAGAGAGAGAGAGAGAGAGAGAGAGAGAGAGAGAGAGCAATTGTTCAGCATGAGAGAGAGCATCTTTTGAAGTGTTTTCTAATGACGTTGTGCCAACGCGATGCAATCTTTTAATCGTTGTTGTCATTGACAATCGAAGCATTGGTGCAAGTCGATGCCTGCTTGTTGCCACAACTTGCTGACAGAAGACCTGCTCAGACGCGCTCCACGACTCTGCCGATGAAGTGCTGCCTAGTAATCCAAGGCAAACGTAGCCTGCGGAACCTGCCTTCGTCAGCTGATTAAGGTGTCTTAAGCGACTGCACAGGCATTCATCCGGCGAGCCAACAGCTGACACCCAGCCAGGACTGACATCTAACTTACCCATCCCGGCATTCCAGACCTTTGGCAAAGGCAGTAACATCGCCTAACCGCCTCGGACCAACGAACTGCGTGTTTTGTGTGCCTACACGTTCACCATAATGTCCGAGAGCGTGTCTACCTTAACTCGAGGGCAACATCGCAGATCGGAGCTACTCGGAACCAACAAGATGTGTACACTCTGCTTCCAAACGCTGGAGTGCCCACGTGTAACAGACGATCGGCAATGACTATGCCATCGTCGTCTTTTTTTTCCAACTACCTTAGGTAGTTCTAGTAGTGGGCTATCCGACTGTACAATCCAAGTCTTAATCCACCAAGATACAATCACACAAGCAACAACCAGAAAGTTAGACTGAAACATAACAATGCAACAAATATCGCAACAACAATACATAAACAGGCAAAGAAGGACATGACATCCAATGACATCCGTTAAAAAGAATTGTGTGGTCTGAGTTAATTGATGAGCATGGCGGAGAACCTTCAACTCCCAACACATGCTTCTCCACTTTACCCTATCTATAAATCTGTTCATAAATGCCTGTTTATCTGTCTAACTATCTATCCGTCTGTCAATAAACGTGGCATAACTTTCATATTGTGCCTGCTGGTGTGAAAATTTAACCGACCTTGTTTCATTCGAAAAGTCACTTACATTACTGAATATTTTCCTCTGTAAATCTGTCCTTTGCCATCGCTTTGATGATGTCGATTAGTTTGCAGTCACTGGCGGTTTTCAGGTGTGGGGAGCCAAAGAGAGAGGGAGAGAGAGAAGGAGGGAGAGAGAAAGGCAGATAGACGGACTGAGTGCAAAAAAAATCACCTTAGAAAGGAAATGAATCGATGAATATTCGATTTGCCTTGTACTTGAAAAGAAAAATAACAACGATGACAACATAAAAAAACCCAACAACAACAGAAAAACATACACAATGCGTACCGCTGATAACATCGGAAAACCTTTCATAAACTTTTGTAGATGTTGTCTGCTAATCTTTGATAAAGGTTATTACAATAGTAAGTATTGTCCGCAGGACTTCAATAATTTCATTTACAGCAGTAAATGTTGACTGCAGATCTGCAATAATTGCATTTACAATAGTAAATATTTATTGTGGATCTTCAGTAAATCGTATTTATAGTAGAAAATGTTGACTGATGAACATTCTCAACACTGGCAAATACTAATAACCACTGACCGCGAACTTGTGAAAATTGTTCATTCAGCTGTAAACTCTAAATCTGCAATAACTGCACACAAAACAGTACATGTTGACGGCAGATCTTAACAAATATTGACTGCAGACCTTCAATAACTGTATGCAGGACAGTGAATATTCATTGCAGAGATCTTCAGTATAAAGAACGGAATTCTATACGGATGGACGCGTGCATGTTTCGATACTTATCCAATATGTTGGTGAACAGTTTGTCAAGTTTCTCCGGGATGTTGCTTGAATTGTTACCTTTTTTCGCTTTAGTATATCATTTCTATGGGTGTACTTATGAATTACTGAATTATAATTAACACTGATTTTCTTTAAACGGAAGGGTCGCTCTATATAGTCGAGAGCACTGTGTGATCGATGATATATTGTGTCCTAGAGTATATCTTGACTGGATATCTTCGATGATTGCACGCACAAAAGTGGATTTTGACATCAGATTTTTTAAAACAAGTCAAATACTTATTTTCTCAAATAAATTACTCAACTGCAGGCCTTTTCCTTGTTTTCAGTGTTGTGGAGTTTATGCAGACAGGTCGCCTGGTCACCGACTATTGCTTGGTAGCATCCGTCAGTTCGGAGTTCGTCTCTGAATTCTGTACAAACACGCAACGGATAAGAACCACAAATGTATGGCTAAAATGTGGATTATTTGACTACTTGAAGCTACAAAACAAGCAAAAACACAATACCTGTACAACGAGAGACACAGAGAGAGAGACACAGAGAGAGAGAGAGAGAGAGAGAGAGAGAGAGAGAGAGAGAGAGAGAGAGAGAGACAGACAGACAGACAGACAGACAGAGAGACAGAGACAGACAAACAGACAAAGAGAGACACAGAGAGAGCAGCAGCAGCATTAGCAGCAGCAGCAGCAACGTTCAAATAACGAACACCTCATTTATGGTTGACACGACTTATCAATTATCAAAATGTTTTCTTCTCTCTTTACTTGCATTAAACCCTACTCTTGACTTAGAAAAGAAAAATATGCCAATGGACAAAACAAATAGTTATATACCGCCCATTGTGGTCCAACTGATGTCGTCTTGAAGTGCGGGGGGGGGGGGGGGGGGGGGGGGGGTTAGGATGTACTGTCTCCATCAGACGCACCTATTTGTGGGACGATTCAGCCTTTGCTTGGTTCCTGGTCGGCTTCAGCGTGCTATGGGCTTACATGGGAGAATTTTTTTTTTTAAAGCCGGTTACCATCTGCGTAATGGAAGTGTCTGTATCTCTCGGCCTGGTTGACATTGGTACGCTTCGTAAAAGGAAGCAGAGACTACGCCTGTCACATAGTTTTAAAACTAGAATGTAACGCTGTACTGTCATCTTCGTCGTCTCAATACAAAGTTACAAATTCTGTGGCTCTTCATGCCCTGCTATGTGTTGACCTCTTTTTTTGTTATTCCCTCTCCATGCCCTTGGTAAGGTCGTGTCAAACTGTCGGTGTTGGCAAGTTTATGGGAACTATTGCTCGATTGACATGGTGACGCTCTTTGGGAAGTAAGATCGGCTCAATCAAAGTAAGTAATACACGTAACATGTAAATCTGGAGATTCTCAAGTGCCTGCATGGCTTGCTTCTAGGCTCTGTCCAGATTGGCACGTGCCTGCAAGGCTTGCTTCTAGGCTCTGTCCAGGTAGGCACGTGCCTGTATGGTTTGTTTCTAGGCTCTGTCCAGGTAGGTAGGCACGTGCCTGTGTGGTTTGTTTCTAGGCTCTGTCCAGGTAGGCACGTATTGTATGGTTTGTTTCTAGGCTGTGTCCAGGTTGGCAGGTGCCTGTATGGTTTGTTTCTAGGAGCTGTCCAGGTTGGCACGTGCCTGTATGGTTTGTTTCTAGGCTCTGTCCAGATTGGCACGCTGCTTGTATGGCGCTTGTATGGTTTGTTTCTAGGCTGTGTCCAGATTGGCACGTGCCTGTATGGTTTGTTTCTAGGAGCTGTCCAGGTTGGCACGTGCCTGTATGGTTTCTTTCTAGGCTCTGTCCAGGTTGGCACGTGCCTGTATGGTTTGTTTCTAGGCTGTGTCCAGATTGGCAGGTGCCTGTATGGTTTGTTTCTAGGCTCTGTCCAGGTAGGCACGTGCCTGTATGGTTTGTTTCTAGGCTGTGTCCAGATTGGCACGTGCCTGTATGGTTCGTTTCTAGGCTGTGTCCAGATTGGCACGTGCCTGTATGGTTTGTTTCTAGCCTGTGTGCAGGTAGGCACGTACCTGTATGGTTTGTTCTAGGAGCTGTCCAGGTAGGCACGTGCTTGTATTGTTTGTTCTAGAGCTGTCCAGGTAGGCATGTGCCTGTATGGTTTGTTTCTAGGCTCTGTCCAGGTAGGCACGTGCCTGTATGGTTTGTTCTAGGAGCTGTCCAGGTTGGCACGTGCCTGTATGGTTTGTTTCTAGGCGCTGTCCAGGTAGGCACGTGCCTGTATGGTTTGTTTCTAGGCTGTGTCCAGGTAGGCACGTGCCTGTATGGTTTGTTTCTATGCTGTGTCCAGACTGGCATGTGCCTGTATGGATTGTTCTAGGCTGTGTCCAGATTGGCACGTGCCTGTATGGTTTGTTTCTGGAGCTGTTCAGGTAGGCACGTGCCTGTATGGTTTGTTTCTAGGCTGTGTCCAGATTGGCACGTGCCTGTACGGTTTGTTTCTAGGCTGTGTGCAGGTAGGCACGTGCCTGTATGGTTTGTTTCTAGGCTGTGTCCAGGTAGGCACGTGCCTGAATGGTTTGTTTCTAGTTTGTGTCCAGGTAGGCACGTGCCTGTATGGTTTGTTTCTAGGCTGTTTCCAGATTGGCACGTGCTTGTATGGTGCTTGTAGTGTTTGTTTCTAGGCTCTGTCCAGATTGGCACGTGCCTGTATGGTTTGTTTCTAGCCTCTGTCCAGGTAGGCACGTGCCTGTATGGTTTGTTTCTAGGCTGTGTGCAGGTAGGCACGTGTCTGTATGGTTTGTTTCTAGGCTGTGTCCAGGTAGGCACGTGCCTGTATGGTTTGTTTCTAGGCTGTGTCCAGATTGGCACGTGCCTGTATGGTTTGTTTCTAGGCTGTGTCCAGATTGGCACGTGCTTGCATGGTTTGTTTCAAGGCTGTGTCCAGATTGGCACGTGCCTGTATGGTTTGTTTCTAGGAGCTGTCCAGGTAGGCACGTGCCTGTATGGTTTGTTTCAAGGTTGTGGGACAGGTAGGCAGGTGCCTGTATGGTTTGTTTCTAGGAGCTGTCCAGGTAGGCACGTGCCTGTATGGGTTTTTTTCTAGTTGTGTCCAGATTGGCAGGTGCCTGTATGGTTTGTTTCTAGGCTGTGTCCAGATTGGCACGTGCCTGTATGGTTTGTTTCTAGGCTGTGTCCAGATTGGCACGTGCCTGTATGGATTGTTTCTAGGCTGTGTCCAGATTGGCACGTGCCTGTATGGTTTGTTTCTAGGCTGTGTGCAGATTGGCACGTGCCTGTATGGTTTGTTTCTAGGATGTGACCAGATTGGCACGTGCCTGTATGGTTTGTTTCTAGGCTGTGTTCAGGTAGGCACGTGCCTGTATGGTTCGTTTCCAGGCTGTGTCCAGATTGGCACGTGCCTGTATGGTTTGTTTCTAGGCTGTGTCCAGATTGGCACGTGCCTGTATGGTTTGTTTCTAGGCTGTGTGCAGGTAGGCACGTGCCTGTATGGTTTGTTTCCAGGCTGTGTCCAGATTGGCACGTGCCTGTATGGTTCGTTTCCAGGCTGTGCTAGTTTGGCACGTGCTGTATGGTTTGTTTCTCGGCTGTGTCCGTAATCACCTACTGAGAAGTGGTTTTGTAATAGGAACAGGGTAGGGGTTAGCTCTGGCCAAGACACGGATCACCTCTCCCTCCCTCTCAAATTCAGATGCAATGTGTCTTAATTAACGTTACCTTGATTCATACAGTGTAATCGTTTGGCACAATTTGAGAATGTGTGGAAAAACGAAGTGATGGAAGCAAAGGAGGTTATCATTGATAAATTACCTGGGTGGGGGACGGTGGCGAGGGGGCAGGGAAGAGGGGCTTTCACGCACAAAGGAGTAATTTTCTACGTGGAGTGCTCACAGAACATTACACACTTTCTGATGAAGCCAGAGACGGTGTAGAGGGCAGAATCGGCGATTTTTTATTTTTGATTGACACAATTCCTTCAGCGTTATCCTGCCATACTCTGATCTCTCAAATCGCATACTGAGCATTAGATATGTCTTATGACTTACGCAAAAAGCAAGTCTTGAAAAAAAATCAACATGGTGATAATTATGACAGAGGAGAGATATACTGACTGGTGCACTGGTCGACTTCAGAAGTGAGGATAGAATGCTTGTGATTCTCAATGGTGTCGAAGATTGTTGATGATGAGCAAGTCAGCTCTGCCTGCTTCAAGTGATCACGTATACACTGAGCCTTCTGAAACAGCGCCCTGTAAATGGGGTGAGAGAGAGAGAGAGAGAGAGAGAGAGAGAGAGAGAGAGAGAGAGAAGAGAGAGAGAGAGAGATTGTAATACTACAAACTATGAAAAGAAGGAGAAAGCATGAAAAGAGAGAGAGAGAGAGATAGAGAGAGATGAGAGAGATGAGAAGGAGAGAGAGAGAGGAGAGAGAGAGAGATGGTAATACAAAACTATTGATGAGGAGAAACATGGAGAGGTGAGACAAAGAGAGTGAGAGAAATGGTGACACAAAACTATTGATGAGGAGCAGAAAACATTGTGAGAAAAAGAGAGGAAGAGAGCAGGCAGAGATGCAATACATAGAAAAAATATTTGTGCGAAGTAAAAAAATATGGACAGAGAGAGAGAGAGAGAGAGAGAGAGAGAGAGAGGAGAGAGAGGAGAGAGAGAGGGAGAGAGCGAGAGAGAGAGAGAGAGAGAGAAGAGAGAGTGAGAGAGAGAGAGAGAGAGATGGTAATATTTACAAAAATGATAGCTGAGAAGAAGACAGGGGGTTGCCTGAGTACATAGGTACCTGCTTATGTATATATGGTGATTAATGTTCCTGTGCTTATTTATCATGACAATTAATATGTTAAGATGAGTAGCTTTGCAATAGGTTATTTGTACGGAACGAATATTCCTACGCTTTTTGTTTAGGGATCAGATTGGACTTAGCTAAATGAATCTGGCATTGCGTAGTTTAGATTGTAATGAGCTTGTGAATTTATGTGTTTAGATGAGAAAATTTGGTACAGGTATATACGCCAGATAGATAGGCGATAAATGACAACTGCTCAGTGAATAGTCGTTCCCTTATTTCTTCCCTTCTTCCATGTTTTCATGAGACAGACTTTTCTTTGGCAAAGCTGGTCATAATAAGTCTGCGTCGGCAAAAACTTATATGTGAAATGGTCTTATGCTATCTGCTGCTCCTCAGACGTTGCAGTAGAAAAAAAACCAAAGTGAAGCAAAGGCTTCTTTTATCTAGAACACACTGAACTGGTGACGGCCACAACCTCATTTACACAGGTTAAATGGAACACGGGAGGCCATTTTGTAGGACATTTAGATTGAAAAATCTTGTTCCTGTGGATCTGGCTCTTTTTTCTTCACAGAAGCACAATCGTGGAGAATGCTAGGGAGTGACTACGCGTTGATGTAATCCTACATACTGATAGGTGAGAAGTTAAACATTTCAACTTCATTGCGTATATGAGATACGAGAAATTTTACAAGGTATAGTCATTCTTATAGGCATATATACATATAGGCATAACGCAAAGATAGATACATATAGGCATAACGCAAAGATAGATAAATAGTTTGATAGATAGATGTGTAAATAGATGGATGACAATTCTAGCATCTTCATTCTTATGTACTACGATATAGATGAATACCCTGGCGTTACGCGGAAAACAACTCATAAATCATGATTTTGACAATACTCGAATCCTCGCACATGTAAACCATTAGCTTTGAAAATTAACAATTCACATTCACAACTATGATATTATATGATAAAATATTATGATGTATTAGAAGTCCAGCATTTAACGATCAGATCGATCTGAGGGTCTTTTCACTTGCAGACACTTAAACCGAACAAATAGCCTTCACACAAATGATATGAGAATTTTAGCATCTTGTCGAAAAACATTCTTCCATTGATGATATGAACTTCATAGTACCTAATCACCATACATGTCCACCAGTAAAGCGATCATTTTCAGCAATTTAAATATGATTAAGACTGACGAGTAATGCAACAGTTCACCAACGACCCTGTAAGAAAATTAGCTTTAATAAAGAATATGAAATTGTTATTACTGTGTAAGAACTTTGACAATTTGTACTTTTAAACAATTCTAAGATATAATCAATATCAGATTGTTAGTTCCTGCAGGTACATTCTCTTAGGAGACAATGCACTTTAATTAACAGACACTCAGTTAACAGCGATGAGAAATGTGAAGACTCAGACAACGTGTATAATCATTTTACTTTCATAATACAATCTCAGCAACGGAAGAGAAGAGAGAGAGAGAGAGAGAGAGAGGAGAGAGAGAGAGAGAGAGACAGACAGACAGACAGACAGACAGACAGAGGGAGAGAGAGAGAGTAAGTGTGTGTGTGTGTGTGTGTGTGTGTGTGTGTGTGTGTGTGTGTGTGTGTGTGTGTGTGTGTGCTTGCGCCAGCGTCGATGTTTGTGGATGTGTATGTGCGTTGTTGCTGTTGTTGCTTAAGTACAGAAAACATAATGAAACACGGCCAAAGCAAGCTCACAGGCAGGCTTTGCTAGAATCGATGGATGATGACACTGTTGATGATGTAGTGGTGGCGTAATGAAATCCAGAATTGACATGTCGACGTCGTCGTCCGTACGGCAAAGTGATAGAGGTGGCATGGCTCGACGTGTCTCTGCAGTGGTACTTCAACACGTACAGGTAGGCGTCAGGATTGCTGCATGGTTCCGTCATCATCATGTCCACGAGGGACAGTGCCACATAATCTGAGGGGGCACAGGAGACAACAAATATGGACCATTCCCTTCAGAAACGTGGACGGACCGTGAAATGATTCAGTTTAGTGAATAACTGTCAAACCTCCAAGCTGTCAAGTGCCTTGTATTGATTTCTCTACGAGTTGTATGAAAGAGGTTCAGTTTAGTAAATAACTCATTAAACCTCAAAGCTCTCAAGTATCCTTTATCATATCTCGACGAGTCGTATGTAAGAGATTAGGATTACTTTATCTTCACTCCTACCACATAATTACAACACTAAACGAGCTTGGATTGAATGGTACGTGCCAAAATTAATTCAGTCTTCAGTTAATTTCTAAAAAAAAACAATCAAGAATATGTTTTTATCTAATATTACCTAACAGGACGTTTCTATATACACTTAGGTTTAACTTTTGTTGCATTTTCCCCAATATTACTTCATGAAACTATGTACTTGGAATGCATACACTTGTTTTGTTGTAATTAGTTGATCTGATATGGAACACGGCTTTTCAGAATCTGTATTTTGTTTATCTCGTTTTGCTTCTCGGATGATTGGTGGCAATGGTTTATCGTTTATTCTTCCATTTCTTTTCAGTTTCGATAATGAATCACATGTTAGTCACATCCAAACGAAAGTACAATCATATATGTACATAGCACACACACACACACACACACACACACACACACACACACGCGCACACGCGCACGCACGCACGCACGCACGCACGCACGCATGCATGCATGCAAACATACACAGAGATACACACGCACACAATCACACAATCATACACACACACACACACACACACACACACACACAGAGAGAGAGAGAGAGAGAGAGAGAGAGAGAGAGAGAGAGAGAGAGAGAACCACACAAATACTTTAGATTCAGTTACGGAAAAAAACGTAAGTCTCTAGAACTAAAGTTCCACACTTCGTCACTGCTATAGCAGTCAAAGACATTCCTTTCAATACATAACACAACGGATATTGTCACGCCTGGTTGCTATTCCCCTAACGGCAGCCAGCGATCGCTCGGCTCTCACACACTGTTCTACTCACTTTTGCAGATGTTGGGCATGGACCGGGGTTGATCACCAAAGTGCCTTATTAATGCAGGATAATCCGGGGAATGATCCTGGTAACCCGACGCCGCGCCGTACATGGAGTCGCTGTATGATGGGTAGATGCCCCAGCCGTAATCTGATGATGAACCAGATCGCCACTGATGACTGCCATAGCCATGGTAATCCGACGAACCTGACAGATCCGAGTTTCTCCAGCCATCCCGGTCATTGCTGTGGTATCTGGATGATCTAGAGTATCCCCAACTGGACCAGCCAGAGCCGTAGTGGTCATATGAACTGGAAGAGGGCCAGTAAGATCCACCATAGTAACCAGAGGAACTGGAGTGGGCCCAAGAAGATCCATCCGAGCCATAGTACTTGGATAAACCACGGCTGTACCAGTCAGACCAGCTAGAGCTATAGTAGTCAGATGAACTAGAATAGGGCCAGTAAGACCCGCCATAGTAACCAGAAGAACTACTAGAGCCATAGTACTTGGATGGATCACGGTTGTACCAGTCAGACCAGCTAGAGCTATAGTAGTCAGATGAACTAGAATAGGGCCAGTGAGATCCGCCATAGTAACCAGAAGAACTACTAGACCCATAGTACTTGGATGGATCACGGTTGTACCAGTCAGACCAGCTAGAGCTATAGTAGTCAGATGAACTAGAATAGGGCCAGTGAGATCCGCCATAGTAACCAGAAGAACTACTAGAGCCATAGTACTTGGATAAACCACGGCTGTACCAGTCAGACCAGCTAGAGCTATAGTAGTCAGATGAACTAGAATAGGGCCAGTGAGATCCGCCATAGTAACCAGACGAACTACTAGACCCATAGTACTTGGATGGATCACGGTTGTACCAGTCAGACCAGCTGGAGCTATAGTAGTCAGATGAACTAGAATAGGGCCAGTGAGATCCGCCATAGTAACCAGAAGAACTACTAGACCCATAGTACTTGGATGGATCACGGTTGTACCAGTCAGACCAGCTAGAGCTATAGTAGTCAGATGAACTAGAATAGGGCCAGTGAGATCCGCCATAGTAACCAGAAGAACTACTAGACCCATAGTACTTGGATAAACCACGGCTGTACCAGTCAGACCAGCTAGAGCTATAGTAGTCAGATGAACTAGAATAGGGCCAATAAGACCCGCCATAGTAACCGGAAGAACTGGAGTAAAGCCACGAAGAACTGTCAGACCCATAGTACCTGTTTAGACCACTGTTGTACCAGCCAGAGCCATAGTAGCCTGATGAACCAGGATTGTACCAGTCAGAGCCACCGTAATAGGAAGAACTAGAGCCGCCCCAGGAATTCCCATCACGGCCGTAAAAAGCAGACTCCCAATTGTACGAGCAGGGTCCACCACAGCCATAATCACTGGAGGCACTGAAGCTGTCCCATGCGGAGGCGTCGAAATTGGGGTAAGTGTCAAGCGTGCCGGGTTTGCGGGCGTACAGGTCCCGGTGATGGGCCTCCGCCATCTGTTGAAGGTCCTGCTCCGAGCAGTGATAGTTCATGGTTCTCATGATGAACGACATACACTTGACGAAATCTTTGTAGAAGCTGGAACAGGAAATGGTAAAAAGGACATTATCATCGTTTCATCATCATCATCATCATCATCATCATCATCATCAACATAATCATCACCGTTATGAGAATTACCAGACAAAATTGATCCCGAATAATTTGTTCAGTTTAATTAACTTACACGCGGTGGTACCATAGACTACAAATTGTTAAAATAATATACTGATACCACGACTCCTCAACATTCGGCAGGAGCAGTGACATGGGTGAGTAAGGGGGAGAGGATATGGAGGGGTGTCATTAATTTTTGTTGCAAAGGGGAGAGGGATGTGTGGCATGGGGAAGAAAACTTACCAAATGCTCTGTCTGCTCACAAATTCAATGCCAAACATACGCATGAGCGTAAGTGTTTATCTGCTTCTTGTAGTTCATTGTAGCTAATGCTTCGTCTGTTGTTTAAAATGAATCAAAGTGGTCAATCTCGAGAAGGCTTGCTGACAATGATAGGGTCACTGATTAACCTTAAAGCCTGAGGCCGAGTAAGGTGTGGGAGAGCAGGCAGAATTCTTGGTGACCATGATTAATATGTCTGTAAACTATTGCGTGATTCATAGAGGTAGTTGGTGCATATTCGTGATTGTGGCGTGTGGCCTACCAGCATGCCTTCCGCTTTTATTTGATTAGGCGGGAAGGTAATGAACTGATGATGGAGCATTCTCTTCACAGACTCCACCGCTGTTGTTCACAATGCAACGGCACGCTGATTACACTTTAGAGCAAATAAATAGTCTCGAGAAATGACGATTTCATCCTTTTTCTTTACTGTTAGTTGGGGGGTGGGGGGATGCTGTGTCTGTTTTGACCGTAGCAGTTGTCAAAATGCTTGCCTAGATTTGGAGCTATTATGATTTTTAAATGGTGCATGCGAATGGATCTGTGTATGTCACCATTATTATATGAGTTTGTCTGCCTGTGTGTGTGTGTGTGTGTGTGTGTGTGTGTGTGTGTATGTGTGTGTGTGTGTCTGTGTGTGTGTGTGTGTGTGTGTGTGTGTGTGTGTGTGTGTGTGTGTGTCTCTCTCTGTCTGCAGGATTGTTCCAGTCAAGTCCCGCAAGGGATCAGATTTGGAGATATGTGGACGCAAAACAAACAAAATAATGATAGAAAAAAATCAGTTCCAATCGAGTGCGAACACTGTCCGAAAGGTGGACCCTGTTTTCAATAATCAAGGTGTAGTTAAATTGCTAAGTCCGTTGGAACACTCTCCAATCGTTCATCAAATAACAAGACAATGTGCATCAACCATATTGAGTATGCATGCATATTTTTGTTTTGTTTTCGCGCGCGCGCGCGCGCGGACTTGTGTGTGTGTGTGTGTGTGTGTGTGTGTGTGTGTGTGTGTGTGTGTGTGTGTGTCTGTTTGTGTGTGTGTGTGTGTGTGTGTGTGTGTGTGTCTGTTTGTGTGTGTGTGTGTGTGTGTGTGTGTGTGTGTGTGTGTGTGTGTGTCTGTCTGTGTGTGTGTGTGTGTGTGTGTGTGTGTGTGTGTGTGTGTGTGTGTGTGTGTGCGAGTGCATATGTGTGTGTGTGTGTGTGTGTGTGTACGCGTGCGCGCTCATGCATATTCACACTAAAATAGAAAACACACACACGCGCGCGCACACGCACACGCACACACGCACACACACACACACACACACACAACATTCACACACACACACACACACACACACACACACACACACACATTCACACACACACACACACACACACACACACACACAGTCACACACACACACACACACACACACACAGTCACACACACACACACACACACACACACACACACACACACACACACACAAGGACACCCACTGCGTTCCTGTGCATTGCATTGTGTCAGAAGAATATGAATACACATTTTGGTGCAACAAAAAAGCAACCAAACAGCTGTAAATGATGCACACCGCAAAACCCCTGATCATCCGTACTTCTGGTCGAGACCAAAAAGAGATCTGTTCTCTCTCTCTCTCTCTCTCTCTCTCTCTCTCTCTCTCTCTCTCTCTCTCTCTCTCTCTGTCTCTCTCTCTCTGTCAGCGCTAAGTGGACTTAGAGAAGAATTTATTCCAGTCACACATTACCGAGAGCCATGCTTGTTTAAAATGTTATTATTGATGTAATCTACAAGACAAAATCATGTATGGAACTTATTGTTTTTGCACAAAGCTCTAAGGTTGAGAGAAAGTGCGACCTCATCACTCTGTGCATTCGTAAATTCATTTTTCGTTCCTACGTTTTCTTACAAACGGTGTTGTTGTTGGTGGTGGTGGGTTGGTTTTTTTGTGTTTTGTTTTTACTTCGCTAGTTGTATATCATTTTGTTCATTTACCCCCTTCATGAGGGGCCATGGACTATACGTGAATTAAACCATTGTCATTGTCTCTCTGTCTCTCTCTGTCTTTATTTTTTTGTTTGTTTGTTTGTTTTTTGGAGGGATTGGTCGGTTCGTGGGTTTGTTTATTTTTCTATTAACACCGGAAGAACTTTTCTTGACTAATATGAATCCGACTTGTTTTTTAAGTTTCCATTGACTGAGCTATTTCCGATGTGATTAAATGTGCGTGCGGGGGGAGGGGAGGGCGCACAGGAAGTGAATGATAATTGTGAAAGACATGTTGCTCTGACCTGCATTTGTTATGGTGGTAGTATTTAGCGACGGTAAGGGAAGCGTTGCAGACAGCAGAGGTGTAGACCCAGACCTTGTCCCACTTCGGACAGTCCGCCAGGGCG
>CM031597.1:117164677-117167177 GCA_018398815.1 Conus ventricosus | reverse complement strand
ACTGCCCTTCCACCCCACATGAGCACGCGCGCCTACATAGCCAACGGCAGCCGAGCTGAGGTCCCCATAAAACTGGGATATATCCCAATACGTGTTTTCTTTCATGGCATACCATCAACGCATCACTCGATGAATATATATATAATATATATATAGAGAGAGAGAGAGAGAGAGAGAGAGAGAGAGAGAGATTAATCAACAATTATAACTTCACAGAAATGTCTAACTCACTAATTCTAGATTTCATGCGCTCACATACATTGAAAGCATTGGTTCGGTTTACTCATTTGTAGGTCAACTGGGCACAGATATGCTATCCTAGGTCCTAATATCAATGATAATCACCAGAATATCATCATCTCACCAGCGACAGGTTCTTTGCACATCTGTCCGGCTCCCCCACCAACAGCACAGCACTTCATGGAGCCGCCACACTCGAAGTCGTTGCTGCACTCGTGAACAGTGATGCCAAAGCCATCGGAAGGGGGGCACTGGCCAGGTTTCTTTGGATGATTCACTGACAGACACACAGTTCACGTCAGTCACTTGGCTCTTGACGAGAGGCTAAAGCCAAACGTTTAAACTTTGCAATCTGTTTCATGCATTGTTAAGTTAAAAAATCAAGACAAAACACAACGCGTTTCGACCTCTATTTCCCTTCCAACAGCCTCGTTCTCATTCAACGCCTTCTTCCTTGCGCTGAACCCTAAGCGATCTGAAGCGATCAAAGCTAAGTGAATTTTCGTTGTTTTATTCGTTTATGTATCACCCGAGGAAGACCTAAGAGGTCGAAACGCGTTGTGTTTTGTCTTGTGACTCGTTTGTCCACGTTCTCTGGGCGGTTCGCTAACATTTATTTAAGATTTGTTTAGATTTCCGCCTGCAGTCGTCTCGCTTTGCAACTAAAAAATCAAGAAGAAAACAGTCATTAGAAAGCCATGCGCCTACCGAGGTTGTTCTTAATTCCTTTAAAGTTACGTGGCAACTTCCAACACGCTCAGTCTCAGCATCTTTTCTCACCCTTGTTTGTCTTTCACCCTCTTTATCCTCTTAATGGTTTTGTTTCTTGGATCGTTGTTGTTGTCGCAATGACGTAATTTCAGACACCAAAGTGATGTTTTCACCGCGCGGCGTCTCTTTGTTTGTTTGCTGGTTTGCTGGTCCGTCGGCAAGATAACGCAGACACTACAGAACCGACTTCCACCAAGCTTGGTGAAGCCATGGACTGTGGCCTGGGGACAAGCCAGCTAACGTTTTATGCAGATCTTTTGTGTGGATCCGGGTTAAACAACGGATCCGTCATCCTCTCAGCAAGATTATCACAGACTTTCCACAGAGCATGAACATTCTGGGTAAAGTTAAGGTTTATGAATTGACAGCTGTCTATGAAAGGATACGATTTCCGTAACATTGAAATTTAGTTGTGATGGACACGTTCGAATTTCGTATTTTTCAATCCCATTAAAGAAAACATCTTTCGGTCCGTATCTACAATGACTGCAATGAATTGCATTTTCGCTCCATCACCTTCTTGCTCACTGAGGCTTAGGAAATAATAATGAATAGAAAGGATCCTGCCTATTGGCCCATTTTTTCTCATTGTCACACATTAAACATATCTTCTTTTGTTGCCTTAAGTTATAGTGCAGATCTTGAATAAATGACGGATCGAGGATCCGCTCGATCTTGACAGAGATCTCCACCCTGCCGTGTATCTTTTTAGTTCTTGATGTAGACCTCGCCAGGCAGGGTACGTTTTCATCCTCACAGATTTGTTTGTGAAAAGGATCCCGTAAGAACTAACAAACGATCTCTAAAGTTTTTTTCTTCAATTCTTTGTCGGACTTAGCCGAAAGTCCTTAACCGATTTTAACGAAACTTGGTGAAAAGATGGAATGTTTTTTCTGTCTAGATTTTTTCTTATATTTTCTTTTCCGCATTTATACATAAATGCGCAGCCATGTACATAAATCAGCACAGATTAATATGCATGAATCCATACATACACCACAGATGTATGTGTCTGTATATACACAAGCAAACATACAATTAATCAAATATATGCACATCTACCTCCTAGTGTGTTATACACTTCCATGGCAGTTGCAAGTTTAGTAAGAAAAACAAACAAACAACCAATCATTATACTTCGCAAAATGGTAGTGAAGAAGTAAATTATCTAGTGACAAGGAAAATACGAAAAATTATAAATTATTAGAGAGCAAAAATACAAAAACATCAAAAACAAACACACAAAACACATGCACACGCACACGCACACACAAACACAAGGACTGTTGGGGGGAAAGGGGAGGGGGCTGGGGGAGTCCCCTTTCACCGTACAGCAATGTATGGGGAACGTCTGACTTGACTGTTCACGCAAAATTGTTATACTCTTATTGTACAGATTCACAAGCTTCTTGATTTTGGCATGGCATGAAACCACTTCTTTTCAAAATCTGCATGTTTCAACTCTAAGTGATGCGAGTATTTGTCAGTT
>CM031597.1:117154677-117162177 GCA_018398815.1 Conus ventricosus | reverse complement strand
CCATGGATCTCAAAGTCTCTCAAAACTCTTCTAAATGAGAAAAGGTTGCTTTTCAATCTAAAGACAAAAAAGGGAGGAAATTGGTTCAAGCAAAGCTTAGAGGAGAATTACGGAAGGGACAAACAGAGTTTAAAAATAAAGTAGAACAGAAATTTCAGACAGGAAAAATAGCAGACGCATGGAATGGTTTAAGAACTCTTACAGGTCAGGCAAAAAATAAAACAATTGCTACCCAGATGACAAAGGTTGAGCAGAAAGACTTTTCCAATGATTTAAACAATTTTTACTGCCGCTTTGAAAGGGATGATCTGGGAGGGAATTGAACAGGGTTATTATGTCACAGTTACAGGAAAGGACGAAAGAACTGAATTATGAACAAGACTTGTGATCGATGCAAAAACTGTTGAGACTCTATTTCTTAAGCTATATATTAGGAAGGCAGTGGTCCAGACAATATTTGTGGAAGACTGTTAAAGACATGTGCCTCCCAGCTCTGTGATGTTTTAGTAAAATTTTTAATTGGTCTGTGAAAGAATACACTGTTCCTCGCATCTGGAAAAATTCGACTATCTCCCCCATCCCAAAGAAAAAGAATCCTACCACATTAAATGATTACCGTCCTGTTGCACTGACTTCAATAGTAATGAAATGCTTTGAAAAAATTGTTCTTCATCATCTCCTTACCTTTACAAATCAACAACCTGCCCCCCTCCAGTTTGCCTATAAACCCCATAGAAGCACCGATGATGCCATTCTTACACTCCTTCACAATGCTTTCTTTCATTTGAATAACTCCAAATCTTTTGTTCGTTTTCTCTTCATTGACTTCTCCTCCGCTTTTAACACAATACAACCTCATCTCTTGGCCTTGAAACTGTTAACTGTACAGGTAGACCCGAAACTCATTCTCTGGATCATGAGCTTCTTACTTAATAGAACACAGTCAGTTCGTTTCCAATCTGCAATCTCATCTGAACAAACTACTTGTACTGGTGCTCCTCAGGGTACAGTGCTGTCCCCTGTACTTTTTACTTTATACACCAACGATTGCAGAGGTACAGAGAAAACTCCGGTCATCAAGTACTCTGACGATTCTGCTCTTGAAGATTTGTCAAATTGTGATACGGATTATTTTAGAGAGGTAGAAAAGTTCTGTTCTTGGTGCAAGGACAATTATCTGGACCTCAATGTTACAAAAACAAAAGAACTGCTTATCGATTTCCGTAAAGATCCACCACCAGTTCCAAAACTTACTATTGATGGAGAAACTGTTGAAAGAGTTGATGAATACCGATATTTAGGTACAGTTATAGATAAAAGCTTACTTTTGACAAAAATGTTGAATCTGTACACAAGAAATGTCAATCTAGAATATTCTGCTTGCAAAAACTGAGAAATATTGGCGTTGCTCCTGAGATTCTACAAACCTATTATCGATGATGTGTTGAATCTGTTCTTACCATTTCTTTTATGTGCTGGTATGGGAGTTTGAGTTTGCGATGTAAGAATGTGCTGAATGATGTTGTGAGTGTGTGTAGTAAAGTTGTGGGTGCAAGACAAACCAGTTTGAAAGCGTTGTACGACAGGAGAGTGCTTAACAAAGCCAGACAGATAGCCAGTGATGATAGCCATGTCCTGGCTAAGCATTATGAACTGTTACCATCAGGACGCCGGTACAGAACCTTGAGAGTGAAAACAAGAGCTCAAAAAACTTTTATTCCCCAGTCAATTCATCTTTTAAATCAGTAACCTTTATCAAGCAAAACTTGTTTTTTAACCTATGAATTCTGAATTTGTATTAGGTGAGAGTGCGCATGTGCATGTTTGTGTGCGCATGCGTGTGCACATGTGAGTGTATGTTTGTGTATGCATGTGTGCGCGCGCGAGGGCGTGCACGTGTGCGTGGTGAGCAGGGATGGATGGATACCTGTCTGTGAGTGTGGGGATGTTTGTGCAAACTTGTGTATGTGCATGGGTGTATTTGTGGGGCTGTAAATGTGTCATATAATATCATTTATACACAAATTTGTTTGATTTAATCGTTAAATTTACATTTATAAGCATTTTTATTGTGATTTTTTTTCTCTCTTGATAATATACAATGTAAATGAGTGACTATGTATGAATGTGCAATATAAATGATATTATGTATAATATAATGTGCAATGAGTTTATGAAATGATTGTGTTCTGTGATGTGGATAATTTTTTTTTTTTTTATTGCTTTGTGTTTGGTCGGTTTTTAGTGCTGTGTTTTGTGTGTGAAATGCACCTGGACCAAATTTCTCATGATGAGATAATAAAGTGTTTCTTATCTTATTTATCTTATCTTAAAGAAAAGGAAAAAGGTAAGCGTGCTCCCTCTTACTCACCGGAGAAGAACACAACCGCGCCGGCGCCCAGCACGACGGCGATGACAACGATGACGGTGACGACGATTTTGATTCTCGTTGACCCCTGTTGTGGGGTCGCCTCACCGTCGGTCCTGTAGCCGCCACTACAGCTGTTGCCGGATGGGGCGTTCGCTGAGAAGAAGAAAGAGAGAAATGGGATGCTGATAGAGCCCTGCTTCGTCTGTTGGTCAAAGTGATGTTGAAAATGCAGATGGGTGACGCTAAGAACGTGCAGACTTTGAAAGCATGGCGATTCTGCGGTGTTCAGTGTTAGTCCATTTGGGCGTGTTGATCCTCTCTCTCTCTCTCTCTCTCTCTCTCTCTCTCTCTCTCTCTCTCTCTCTCTCTCTGCATGTGTGTGTGTATGTGTGTGTGTGTGTGTGTGTGTGTGTGTGTGTGTGAGTGAGTGAGTGGGTGTGTGTGTTTTTAAAACGGGTATTAATTTATATATGCACGAACATGAGCGGTGACTAATGTGTGTGTGTGTGTGTGTGTGTGTGTGTGTGTGTGTGTGTGTGTGTGTGTGTGTGTGTGTGCGTGCGTGCATGCGTGCGTGCGTGCGTGCGTGCGTGCGTGCGCGCGAGCGTGCGTGCGTGCATGTGCGTGTATGTGTGTGTGAACACACGTCAAGGAGGATGCGTTCTCACTCATGATTGGGGGTTAGTCTGCTCGTCTGTCGGTCCGCAAGATTACGAATATCAAGAGAACTGATTTGAACAAAACTTGAACAACAAATGGATCGTGGCTCTAAGACGAACCCATTACAGTTCCGTTCAGCCCCGGATCAAAGGAGAAGGCGGGACTTTCTTTGTCGCTTCCTAAGACTGTGGGTATTCTTTAACATTTGTGCCATGGGATGGAATTTGAGTTTGGGTCTAATTGCAGCAAAGAAGACTGTTCCACCATGACAGAGGTCTACACTCTCCTCAAGGCTCTTGTGGCCCGTCAAAATGATGTTAGAAAAAAAAAAGCGACAATGGCGCTAAGAACCTACAGAATTTGAAAAGCATAGTGTTGATTGGATTCTGTTGTATTAGATATCAAAGTTGGTATGTTGACGTTTGTTGTTGGTATGTTCTTGTTGTTGCTGTAGTAGGAGTAGTAGTAGTAGTAATAGTAGCAGCAGCAGCAGTAGTAGCATTAGCAGCAATAGAAGTAGTAGTGGTGGCGATAGTAGTAGTAGTAGTAGTATATGTACTAGTAGTAGTATCATTATTATTGTCATTATATTTATTATTATGACGATGATGAAGGTGATGATTATGATGATGATGATGATGATAATTATCATTATTATTATTATTATTATTATTATGACAAGTCGTTGCGTTGTCATCATCTGAACATGTTTAAAAGTACACAAGTCTAGAATAATCAACACGATTGCTTCATTTCAGTTTGTTTTAATGTACATATGTCTCTGTGTGTTGGGGAGCAGGGACGGACAGACAGACAGAGGGAGGGAGGGACAAGTGGCGGTTAGGGAAGCACGTATGGACAAACCAATTTATTGAAAAAATGTCGGTCTTTGCCCAGTCTCGATATAGCCTCCAAGATCGTCCAAGCTTTCTTGCCGTCGGAACCCGCATTTGGAGCTACTCCATCAATAGACTGATGAAAACTGATCTCGCAAATAACCAAAAAAATTTTTTTTTTCGGTCTGATAAATCTGTGTGTGCTAATTAAGATATCCACTGCACTTACGGCACGACATTTCACATTGACGAAAGGAAGAAGGTTTAACGATGGTATACGGTGAGCAGACCAGTGGTGGTGGTGGTGGTGGTGATACTCGGAGATCGACAACAGCTGGCACAAATGGGGTAGTCTTCTGGAAAAAAAAATGAACACACAAATGAACATGAATAAATTTAAAGAAGAATAATATCTATGTAACGTTGGCTAACCGACTGCCCGATTCTTGCAGTGCGCTGGCCGAAAGAACGAAGAACAGAAAGCGACTGCTGTCGTCTGCTAGAGACAGAGTACTGTGCGCAGGTGTCTTATTACCGCGATAATCAAGAAATTTCGGGCATTAGGGCTTTGTTGTCACTACGCCTAGTGCGGTGACAGGGATACCCGAATGTTGAAGGGTACCCCCCTTTTAATCCACCCCGCCCACACTCTAAAACTACGAACACCACAGAAGAAAAATACAAAACACTAAATAATAGGTGCAACTAACAATCAAATTTTATTCAAATTCACACTCACCCACACACTATCAGCAAAAAAAAAAAAAAAAAAAAAAAAAAAAAAAAAACTTCAAACAATAATACACAAAAAAACAACACCAAAATCGGCAATGCACAATAAAAATGCCCCGACACCCCACCTTCAAATCCAGGAAGCCTCAAGGGACCCCAACCCACACATGGTTAATACCGGACCAGGGATTCTCTAGGGACTATTACGTGGTAACCTGGGGCTGGGTGCTTTACAATAGGAATGTGCGGGACTGAGCAAAACCCTGGAACATGTGTTCAGGAAGAGCGCTGGCCGAAAGAACGAAGAACAGAAAGCGACTGCTGTCGTCTGCTAGAGACAGAGTACTGTGCGCAGGTGTCTTATTACCGCGATAATCAAGAAATTTCGGGCATTAGGGCTTTGTTGTCACTACGCCTAGTGACCGACCATCCCACCTCCCATTATCGCTTCGGCGCAACAGCCATCCTTCATATGAAAAGAGGGGCATACCAAATAATTTTCTTCTCCAATCAAAAGAAAAATAAGAATAAACAAAAACCTATTATAATCCTCAATAATTTTCATATATACAAACTTATGGCTTGACTCAATAATTATCGGAATTTAAAACAACACATTTTTTAAAATTCATTTTCAACACAAACGACGGAAACACAATGCAATGAAAACAACAACCGCCGCACATACCGACATTCGGCGCGCGCGCGCGCGCATGACGATAACCTCTCGCCCGAAACAGTAGCGCGCGTCAAGCATATGACACCCTCCCTCTCACTCACTCCCTCCCCCCCCCCCCCCCCCCCCCGCCCCCACCCCTGTCTACAAGCCGGGGTAAACATGTACTTTAGGGTACGAAATTCATGGGGCTGTTTGTACGCACTTTTTTGGGTGTTTTCGGTTCTTCTCGATGCAAAGAGACGTAAGACACCCTCACCTGCCCACTTTGACCTGTCCTGCCCCACTTGTGGGTGCAAATAATTTATTTCACTTCACAAGTAGGGATATGCATGCACATCCAATGCGCCATCTTGGTTGCTGATCACATGGGCACAACGTCATCACTACTGGGGTTCTTGTCTATAAATAGTAACCGCATGGCCTTCAACCACGTGTGTCAGTGCAACACTTGTTTTCCTGCGGTTACTATTTATAGACACATGTACACATGCATCATGTGTGTGTGTGTGTGTGTGTGTGTCTATAAATAGTAACCGCAGGAAAACAAGTGTTGCACTGACACACGTGGTTGAAGGCCATGCGGTTACTATTTATAGACAAGAACCCCAGTAGTGATGACGTTGTGCCCATGTGATCAGCAACCAAGATGGCGCATTGGATGTGCATGCATATCCCTACTTGTGAAGTGAAATAAATTATTTGCACCCACAAGTGGGGCAGGACAGGTCAAAGTGGGCAGGTGAGGGTGTCTACGTCTCTTTGCATCGAGAAGAACCGAAAACACCCCAAAAAAAGTGCGTACAAACAGCCCCATGAATTTCGTACCCTAAAGTACATGTTTACCCAAGCCGGCGCGATTTACGGCCCCGTAGATCCTCTGTTGTTGTTTTTATACTAAACTGAATCGCGCTTCTCACATTTTGCCTATGTACAAACGACGCGTTTCGATCCAGAATCATCTGCCTCCAACTCCCTTCTTCAATGAACAACCTGCCCTACACTTCTCACCTGGAGTGACGATGACCAACGAAGACAATACAGGACAAATACCCGCCAGAGCAGCTCCAGACCGGGGAAACCCTCGCTCCCTTGATGGCGTGGACACTGGTGGCAGACACCGACACGCCGATAACTTCTTCTTGGAATCCCGAGCTGTCACAAGGACACACCGATGGGTTTCCTGGCAGCCCACTAAACAAAGTGGCAAAACTGCCTCACCAAACGCTGGATCAAAAGACCTCCGTCTCGAGCCAGGAGTCGCAAACAACTAAATCAGACAGTCAAAAAACAGACGACACTTAGAGTTGACAGACACCATGAAACTGACAAGGCCACACCCTGACTTCGACCAATCATCAATAGGTTGCCCAGGGAACGGCACGACAAAATTCCAGATAGGGGCATAGATAGACGCAGTCGTATACAGACTCGAAACACCAACTTGCCAGAGGACCAATCAGCAATAAGTCGCCTAGGGTGACGAGACCACAGTTCCCAATATGGGAACAACTGAGTATCGGCACAGACTCTATATTATAAATCCCTCCAATCATCAATCGATAACCACCAACAGCTTATACACCAGACCAAATATGGACACAACCATATACAAGCGCCAATCTCCAATAGTTGGTCAACCCACCACCGATAAATCACCAAGGCAACAGACCACAAAATCACAAGAATGGATACAGCCAAACATAGGCACAAACTTCACCCTCTTTGGTCGATCACCTACCAACAATGACTCGTCCAAAACACACACACACACACACACACACACACAAAATAAAACACGCATCGTAACTCCCAAATATCGACACGGGAAAAAGAAAGAACTGACCGCTGCAATAACTCCGCCTTACAATATGCGCAATTATGTCCCTTGAATGTCCGTGCGTGACAGGCTTTTCAACTGCACAAGACTGCATGAGTTTTTTGACATGGTACAGTATGTGACGCCAAACGGGTTTGCTGTGATAAATGAACATATAAATACACGAACACATGAATGTGTATCCAAATAGACAGAACTGAAGTTGTTATAGGGTCGATTTGAATCATGAATGTATAGGAAACAAGGAGATGCTTACGCAAAAATGTTGGAACTAGTGTTGTTAAATGGCTGATTAGAATCATGAATGGAAAGAAAGTAAATAAACCTGCATCAAAAAAGGAAGAGTTGGTGTCAATAAAAGGTTGATGGAATTTGTAAATGTATA
>CM031597.1:117104677-117149677 GCA_018398815.1 Conus ventricosus | reverse complement strand
GGCATACAAAGAAATAAAGACAAAACAGAAAAACACATGTAAAAGGGGCTGGTGTGTGTATGTCGGTGTGTGTGTGTGTGGGGGGGGGGGGGGGGGTATAAGTGTGTGTGTTGTTTTAAAAAATGTCATTAAAAGTGTATGGAGTGTGGAGGTAGTGTAGTATACTAATCTTTGCATGCATAGTCTATTTAGTTAATGAGATACCAATAAGTGACTATCACATTAACCCCATTCTAAGCTACCGGCATAACGGTAAACTGCTTTAGCCTGGATTCATATCTGAACATTTTTAAAGAAAAAAACATTTTAACCATTGAAATAATAAGAAAATAAATCAAACACATAACTCGAGAATCAAAGTAAATGTCCAACTGGACTCTTAACAATTGCCCTACCAACTTCTATAGCCTTCGCTTCGTTCCCAAAAATGTCCCAAAAATTCGCGATTGATGGGTTCAAACTTAATAACCAAATAGGTAAATATTTTTGAGTATTTCTGCAAAGGAAGATGACATGGAATAGTGTAATATTATGGCCACAAATGCAAGTGACATTTTTACAATATTTTGTTTTGTATGCATCAAGTCTGAGTCTAAAGATCAGACTCTTCAAAAGTCGTTCCTGGTGGAGATTGTGTCCCGTTTTATATTTTACAAGCTTCTTAAAGAATTTTCCCTTGTTGTCCTTTGTTATGTTTGGACACTCTTTTTGTCTTCCTATCACCGAATCCCATGATGCTTTACCTAAAAGGCTATAATTTTCATACAAGGATAAAGGAATATTTATTTTTGTAAAGCTCTTTTCCTTAGCTGCACCATTTTTGGCTAACCGATCAACCCTTTCATTTGCTGCTAAACCACAATGTGATGGGATCCAACAAAAGTCAATAGAAGAACCACGTAAAGACAAAAAATGAATTAAATGGTATATCTCAGATATCATTTCTCCTCTCACTCTTGTGTGAGAATATTTTAAAGCTTGTAAGACAGATTTTGAATCGACACAAAATAATATTTGATATATCGAATATGGAAAAGTAAGAAGATAGTTCAGTGCCATAATAATGTGTGTGTGTGTGTGTGTGTGTGTGTGTGTGTGTGTGGCCTCGCGAGTGGCCGAGTGCTGTGTACCATTTTCGCTGTACGATGCCAGGACTTTCTTCCCTGCAGCCTGATTTGCCTCCTGTAGGCTACAGAGCTACAATATTCTGACTCTTTCCAGCCCCTGTGCTGTTCGGTCAGATTCTGCCTGCGCTAGAATTTACTGTGAAACTTTTGTAACATTCCATCTCCAGAGCATAAAGAATGTCGGAATGTTTTAACTTATATTGTTTCGGTGACAGGGCAGGACGGTGGTCATGCGAATTTATTATAAAAAGTCCTCTGTTTGTCTCCTTCCATTGTTTGTCAAAATGCCGCCACGGTTCCTGCTTCGTTTGTTTCGATGTGTATGCATTGATCGGGGGTGGGGGAGGGGGGGAGAGAGAATTTGTTTGCACATAGAGAGTGGCACTGATCTTCATTTCACCATTTTCATCTTCGTTTATTTCTCCTTTTTATTCTGTTTTCTTTTCCTACGTTCCATCTCGACCTTCTTTCTAAAAAAAATACGCTTGCATTCGGTGTAAAGTGAGTATAATTATGAATTTCGCCCAATCTGTGTGTGATTAAAAGCGATGCCATTTATTTTACATTGAATGCTATACCAGTACTTGAATGCTATACCAGTACTGCTTGCATCGGCATTCAAGCCTTTCCGCACGCCGGAGCTTATCCAAGGAACACACAGGAAAATCTAGTTAGACTTGGGCTTTAGTGTCCACCATTTCTACCCCTCTGTTAGACATAGCCACACGAGTCAACTTGTGTGTTATGTCCTCGTGTGTGTGAAGAATGCAACACGCCCTTAGTGTTAAAAAAGAAACGTGCTACTTTGCATGCACCAAGGTTCTACTTTTGAAAAAAAAAGTGATAAACGACAGAAGATAGAGAACGAATATCTTGCTTTTTAGTAATCATAAGGGGAAAAAATTAAAGAAGATTAAAAAGCTGTCCTACTCCATGTAGGAATTTACACCTGTTCAACTTAATTACGTGTTCGCTTTTAAGCATTTGTTTTAGCATTTGTCGCCTCTATCGTTTTCATCTCGCGGGTGCAGTTGGCAGGAGGGTCTCCGGTAGGATTTTATTTTGGTGGGGGCAAGGGGAGGGGATGGAGGGCAGGGGATCATTCTACGTAGCTTAGTAGCCCATTCTAGTCTTTTTGCAGCCCCTCTCCTATTGTTTACACTCACACACACACACACACACACACACACACACACACACACACACACACACACACACACCAATTCTAGATACACATTGTTACACACACACACCGCACCACACAAACCCAAACAGACACACACACACACACACACACACACGCACACACACACACACACGCACGCACGCACGCTCACGCAGATATGTGTGTGTGTGTGTGTGTGTGTGTGTGTGTGTGTGTGTGTGTGTGTGTGTGTGTGTGTGTAGGAAGGAATTCTGTTTTACGTCTCGTCACACATATAGGTGATTGCAGACGTCTAAATAACATATTGTTTACAATTTTAGACCATTATTTAAAAGAAAAGAGGACGATGTGGTTACATGGAACATAATAAAGCATAGATGAATTGTAGGACAGTAACTATGAAAAATTAGATAAAAAATAACTAAAATAATCTAACTTACGATTATGATTATAAAATGTTCCTTAATGGACTTCCCAAAAGGTTACTCGTTAATTTAACAAGAGAAACAACTGGCAACGAATCTAAAAAGTCAAACACATTAACATGCCCAGTGTCAGCACTTGGTATAACACCATTCAAAAAGGGTTTCGTTAGTTCACAATCAAAAATCACATGTTGAACTGAAAGATCCCCACGACATACGCACTTAACAGTCTGGCAATACTTGGTTCGTAGGGAATTACATAAAAGTCTAAAAGTCAGGCTAGAAACCGGTCGGCTAATTGACACAAAGTTTGACAGAGTTTGCTGACGAGGTTTTGATGAGGAACTGTATTGACTCCAGAAATCCCTCTCGATTATATGATTAATTTCCTTGTATGATAAAGGACAATCAACCTTAATACTACCAAATATATTCTTTGCTCCCCTTTTTGCTGCTCTATCTGCTTGATCATTAAAAACGAAGGAGGTGTGCGATGGAACCCAAGAAAATACAACATTAGTACCTTTCATGTAAAGACAGTGCAACATGTACTTAATCTCAAATAATAATTCCTCTCTTTGTGAATTTTCAAAACAATACAAACTTTTTAATACTGACTGTGAATCAACACAAAACAGGATATTAAATATTGAGACTGGCAAGGAAATTAAATAATTTAATGCCATCAGGACAGCAACTAGTTCAGCTGTAAATATGGAATGACCCTTACCTAAATAATATGATTTTTCAGCTTTGCAATCTGGAATTACAAAGCCAGATCCCGCACTACCATCATCAAGAACTGAGCCGTCAGTGTATACTTTCAAATAGTCAGTAAACTTTTCTTCCATGTCAATTTTGACAGATGCTGCTAACACATGCGGCGAAATCGCTTTATTTAGATCAGAAGAAAAAATGTTAACTGTTACTTCCGTTAGTTCCCAAGGGGGTACCGGCGGAACCAGTACGCGAGGCGCTACCTCGTATGGGTCAATCTTTGATGAATTAAAAACGTCTGAAACATATGAACGAAGCGTCTCTAAATTTGAATTTTTCTGTGCATTTTTCGAAAAATCAATGTCGGATCGTGTATTTAACTCTTCAAGGTCGTCCACCGCAATCCGTCTCACTACATATTTTACAGAACTTATTTTCCTTTCTTCATCAAGTGGCAAAAGGCCTGCTATCTTATAAGCTTCAGAGGACTTAGTGTGCACAGGTACACCCAGGGCCAACTTTACAGCTTTACTGTCAATTCTTTGAAGTTTCTTTAAATGCGATCGCGAAGCAGAAAAGAATACTTCCTGTCCGTAAGTCAATCTTGATCGTACAAGACTGGTTGCTAAATGCAACAAAACTTTAGGATCCTGTCCCCATGAAGTGTGTGTGTGTGTGCGTGCGTGCGTGCGTGCGTGCGTGCGTGCGTGTGTGTGTGTGTGTGTGTGTAACAATGTGTATCTAGAATGTGCGTGTGTGTGTGTGTGTGTGTGTGTGTGTGTGTGTGTGTGTGTGTGTGTGTGTGCGTGCGTGCGTGCGTGCGTGCGTGCGTGAGTGAGTGCGTGCGTGCGTGCGTGTGTGTGTGTGTGGGGGGGGGAGGGGGGTTGTGTGGTGTGTGTGTGTGTAACAATGTGTATCTAGAATATGTGTTGTGTGTGTGTGTGTGTGTGTGTGTGTGTGTGTGTGTGTGTGTGTGTGTGTGTGTGTGAGCGCGCAACATCTTTTTGAGTGTTATCAAGTCATCCTTGTGGTGGGACGTGACACCGACGCGACTGAACACCATATTGTCAAAAGTACAGACGTTGTACAGACGTTGTACATACAATGAAGAACAAACATCTGCCTCCAAGTGAGAAGTTAGTCTTTTATACCTTGTAATGTTTTGTAGGATGCATATGCCCTCTCCACTAGCACTCCTGTCCCTCAGGCCCCACAGATGATATGGAAAAAAGAAACAAGAGCATGACTACCACCTACGACATCGTTCAGAACTGTCAACAGATCAGTTTCAGGAGTTGCTGGAATTCTGTCCTATCAGCATGAATTTCTCTTACAATACGTTCTGTCAAGAGAGAGACGACACTGCCATGGGTCACCTGTATGTCCGTCGATCGCCAATTCACAGAGAAGCACTTCAAGGGAAGATCATGTAATTTGTCGTGAATCCTCCTAGTGCACAGTAAGTGGACGACACCGTGCCCTAGGTACAAAAATGCGAGATCCAAACGTTTTAAAGTCTTTTGAATTCAGTCAACCATGCATCCGGCTCACTTCGGAAATAGAGGAGAAAAAGGAAAATTGCCTTTTGGGATATTGAGATTTCCCATATGTCTGATGACGGAATAGAAAGCACACACTATAGAAAACCCGCTCACACGGACCAGGACCTGAACATCGCCTACAACCACCCGTTGGAACACACGCGATTAGTGGTCAAAACAGTGCTAAACAGAGCAGCTGTTCTTTTCAGCACACAAGAAACAAAACAGAGAGAAAATCAGCTCGTCAAAAAAGCTTTCAACACAAGTAGTGATCTTTCCTAGATGTAGGATGCACAATTTTTAGCATATGATCCTGCCAGTAGTCATATGCTTGTCTCAAAGATTAAACCATGCATGTCTATGTTCACACCCTCGTACGGTGAAACCGTGAATGGCTCATTAAATCCGTCGAGGTTCCTAGATGATCCAATTGTACTTGGATGATTGTGGTAATTCTAGAGCTAACACGTGCCGACCAGCTCCCCCTCCAGCGGAAAGAACGCTTTTATTAGTTCAAAACCAGTCGGGTTCTGCCCGTCCTTTGGTGACTCTAGATAACTTTTCAAATGTCTGCCCTATCAAAATTCTTAGTTTCCTTCAACAATGTCAAAGACCCAAGAAAGGGAAGTGGGGCCGTTTATCACAAAAAGTGTGAAGACCGCAACCTTTACTGCATTGGCGAGTCAGCAAAAAGCACTGGAAACTTCAATCTCTGTACAACAAGACAAGAACTCAAAATCTGCAGTATGTTAACACGTACATGAAAGCATCCACGTTGCTGATTTGTAAGAAACAACAATCCGCAATATAAGACTTGTCTTCGTAAAAAAAAAAAAAGTTAAACGAAGCCATTGAAATAAGACAGTGACAACCAAGCCTTAACTGGGACAACGTTTGACTTCGGACCTGTCTGCAACTCTCCGCCGAGTGACGGTCACTTCAACAGACTTCAGCCAGCCTTGGTGAGTTCGTGTCGGTAATAATCAAAACGTCATGCGGAAAGTCGTCGGACTGATGTGATGGTGGCGCCCTCTGGAGGGGTACACTATTCATGCTGGATCCACAACTAAACAGTTGTTGTCTTCAGAAGGGGACGTTATATGTGCGTACGTTGAATGAGAACTGACGCCACTAAAAATCACCGGGGTAACTTCGCAGCGCAGAGTTTCTTCTGTTGGGTTATCCATTGACGACATCGCACTGACTGCTCCCTGTGAAATGTCAGAGCCTGGACTGTGGCGAGATAAGTCGGGATGTGGCTGTCGAGTCGGATGGCAGTGTGGGAATGGGGGATGGGCGAGATGAGCAGCATGGGTTATTGCCGTTGGAGTGACATAGAAGATGAGACAGAAAACACACACACACACACACACACACACATACACACACACACACACACACACACGCGCGCGCGCGCGCACACACACACACACACACACACACACACACACACACACACACACACACACACACACACACACACACACTGGGCACCTTTTTTCTCATGAATACATTATAGACAACTCACTCATAAATAGATTTATTGGAAAGCATTTGTGAAAAAGTGACATAATTTGATTTTTTTAAATGGACACTCGCTCGGCACTGCTTATTGAAACGACCGCTTTATACGCTTTTGGCTCAGATATTTTCAAGAACTGTCAATCATTTAGCCCTGTACGTCTAAGGTCACATGTACTGGACAAAGCTTGCCACAATTATAGCCCTCGTTTGCACGTTCATGGTCCTGATATACATAGCATCACAAAACAATGGAACAAATCAAATTTCCTCGATCGTTTATTTGCACCTAACTTTCTTAACTCTGTTTTACGCAGGATTACAATTTGTTCAAAGATTAACAATTACAATATTAAAGACAACCAAAAACTCAGGATGAACAAAAACTACGAGGAACACTATACCGAACGTCAAAAATAAACAAAACTCACACACACACAAAAATCTCGCAATCATATCTAAGATGACCAAATACCGAAACTTACCCAATTCAGCAAATACAAATCATAATAACGATTATTTTTGAAACGTCAGAAATAGAAACGATTAACAAAATCAAAGCTGATTTAAAAAAAAAAAAAAAAGAGTACGAAATCTGATGTAGGAAATGTGACCAAAATTCATTGAGGAATGATAAACAAATGAAGTTCCAAAAGTGAATTAAATTTATGGAAGAAAACAATCCTACAAAAAAACAAACCAGGATGACCCAAACTTAGCAAGGAGAAATTACTATATATGGACGATTCAACATAAGAAAAAAAACAGACAAAAAGATGTACACAAATTACAAATTAAGAAGGACAGAGATTTGTTTTCCTCCCGATTGCTGAATCGGTCACAATAGTAAGAAATATCAAACGCCTCTACCATTCAATTATATAAGATATATCTCTTAAAACCGAAAAAAAACCACATGCCTTTGTCTGATAAACGTGCCACGTTTATTTGATATGATTACAAATACACTATACACTGTTTTGCCTTGTGTTATCAGAAGCCGATTGGACAATGCCTGACAGCTGCCTAAGGACTATATTTTTGTGGACGTTGTACTTCATTACCATTACCACTATAATTATATGAAATAAATTCTAGAGAGAAGCAAGAAGAGCTGGAAAACTAACCATTTGTAAAATTGATTTGGGTAACGGTCTAGGCATCTAAAGGCATCTTGCATAGATGAACACGGATAGCTATATCAGCGAAAAAGATTTCTTCTCTCAAATTTGTGAGTATTACAAACAGAAATAACAATAATTCAAATTTACGAATCTGGTGTTGCGACATACTTCATGGGCACACTTTATCATGATCAGCATTTAAGTGACAATCTTCTGTCCGTTTTATCAAAACTGGCAAAGTGTTTAGTTCTCCTGACCAAAATCAAACTCAAGAAAATGTCTTTTTTTCCCCGTCTGAGAGCCCTCTTCAAGTTCATCCCCACCTTCCCACCACCAACACATTCACACTCTTTCCTCAAACCGAGAAAAAAAAAAGAAAAACTGATCAGAAAGCAGAAAAAGTCAACTCCACTTTGCATGTAAAATATGAGTTCAGTCTTCACTGGAACCTGTGCAGATTGCCTTTGGTTCATTCTTTCAGTGAAACTACAGGTTATTAGCAATTCATTGATAAATCGGTTAACTTGTGTAAAATGATTAAATCACTAGAATTTGTGAAGATAAAACGCAAACAATCTTTGAATAAAACAAAAAAAACCTGAACAGCTGAGAACACGGATTAACTAAATTTTATGAAGTTCCATTACACCCAACCCACACCGCCGAGTAATAGTAGCAGGATTCAGAAGTAGAAGAACAGCTGCTCAGCTTTTCGCCTGCCACCCCAGAGCACTGGAATCGCGTTTGGCCCATAGAGTAACTATCAATGGACCAGTCGTTTTCGGCGATGATTTGCCCTCCTTGTGAAAATCCGACCTCGCGGCACGCTGCACTGGCTTCCTTGTCTGAAAAGCCGTCGCGGCATACTGTTTCCCACATTTTCTTCCCACCGTTCCATACTGCTAGTAGTCTTCGAGTTTGGTTGCTGGGAGACGGGATCAGCCGATCTGCAAACAGTTCAAATATTTACATTCTGATGAAGATGTCTGAGGTTCATTTCATTCACGTCATGACAACTTGCAAACAGTTCAAACATCGTACAATATATCAAACATGCTGACAGTGTCATGGATTTACGTGGTGTGGCAGTCGACTGCACAAAAGGATTCAAGGGGGAAAATGCGTAGTCGTTCGGTTGTTCACCCACATTGTGAATGCCACTCTCACCCCTGTGTTTTCCTGTGCCAAACCCCACAAAGCTACTTGCAGCAAAATCGAATTCCCAGACTCCTCTGCAAGCGAGTTATTACAGTTGCAGAATGGGCAACTCACTTGTTGCTAATGGACCGTGCTGACGACAGTTTTCTTTGCTGATATGACGACAGGAGACACACTCCCTTATTCTCTCGACATGATTTCCTCACTATCCCCGTTATGATGCCAGTGTAACATTCCGTAAAACACTCCATGTCTGAAACCACTCCCTGATGGGTGAGAAGGAGCACGCGCCCACATTTAACCCCTTAGGGAACAGGTTCGAGCAGACCCTTACCTTTGTTCCAAAACCATTTCCCTCTTTTTAAAATTCTCATCACAGTATTTCAAACAACAAACATGTCAAGCATAGTCCAAGGCACCTAGATTTGATGAAGGAGGTATTCCGGGCATGAACCAGAACTACCCCCACTCTGTGCCCAAAACATTCCCGTGGAGTGATTTGGGGCAAGGCCCACAGACACCCCATGTGGTGAATGAAGGCGCAAACTCCAACAGGGGGAGGTGCGGCAGAGCTGAGTTCCCAAGGGGCGAGTTTGGCCACATGCCCTTTCTCACCAGCCGGGGAACGATTCTGGGCGTGGACTGATTAGGGAACGTTACACCGGGCCTCCTTCAGTACAAACGGTATCCCCATAGCCTGAAAGTTTTGCGCTAATAACTTCCTCTTTTCACACACACACACACAAACACACATCTAAACTTCAAACCTTCAATAATCGTGCATCAAAGGTTAATATTATGGTGGTTTATACGCATGCATTGTTTTACTCTAGTGTTTTTTTTCCATACTATTACTTTTTTCTTAATTTTCTTGACTTTTGTGCACATTTGCCTTTCTGTATATATGTATACATGTCTATATGTATGTACGCACGCGTATGTATTGGGGTATGTATGTATATTTTTGCCCCTTCTATTTGGAATTGCAACTTAAATAGTCTCCTGCCACTGCATTTGCCGCATACGTAACTAGAAATTTTTGAACGTACCATACGCACTAACTTGTTGCTGTTCAGTTTTGGACTGTAAAGTTGTATTTGACTGGAAATTGTAAATAGATTTATTTATACTAATAATCGTACTTACAACAACAACAAATATGCGAGAAGTGTGAGCGTACGTTCTCCAGATTCAAAGCAGGAATAAGATTTAAAACATGCGATAAAGATTCCAAAAGACAAGATCTCCTACGTATGAAAAAACCCCAACAGTCTTAAATAAGAAGAAAACAGATACACACACACACAGAGAGAGAGAGAGAGAGAGAGAGAGAGAGAGAGAGAGAGAGAGAGAGAGAGAGAGAGAGTTGGCGAAGGAGACCGGGGGCAGGAGGGGGGTGGGTGGGTAGGAGTGGATGGGGGAAGGGAGCGAGGTGGCGTGGAGGATCTCACGGCGGTGTGAACTTACAGTCTCCAGAGTCAAAGCAGGACACGGCTGGCACGTGCTGGCCACACGACGACCAGCTGCCGAAGGACGTGTCGCCGCCGTACCACGTATCCTGGTCCTGTCGCATGGATTGCAGGTTCCAGTATTTCATACATGTCACGTAGTGAGCGTCGCGGGTCTTCATATCGCAGCCGAGATCTGCTTGCCAGGCCTTGGGATAAGTGTAGGGCTCAGCCAGGTAGGTGGTGTTGGGGTTCAGGGCCTCTCCGCCGCGAGGGTAGCCCATGAGGCGGCACAGGGTGCTGTGTGTATCCTGACGGGGGTACGTGGGGCAGAAATAGCCGGTGGTGCCATTGTAGGTCACGGCCACTCTGCCTTGAGGGCGGGTAGAGCTCAGGGTGTCGTTGTCCACGAAGAACATGGTTGGTACTGAAAGAAGAGAAAGCAAGCAAGCGCGCGTACACACACGCACGCACGCACGCACACACACACACACACACACACACACACACACACGCACACGCACACGCACACACCTGCATTAATACATCTATGTGCATGTAGAAATGGGTTTTTTTTTCGTAAACGTGGATGAATAATGTATATGTGTATCAGCAATAATATCAATTTTAAGATTTCGTCATTTCTATAAAAAAAATTGTCTAGCATTTACATATATTTGTTGATGCTCAAGTTCGTTTGTGATCTTATAACAGAGATCAGAGTCATCGACAAAATGTTGAAAAGAAGACAAACTGCGCACAGGAAGACAAAAAACATAAACAAAAAAATAATGCTAAATCTACGAGCGTCCATCATATAACTCCACCAACGTCTAAGATAATGCAGACGGTTTGAAAATTTGCCTGCAGTCTGCTTGTAATGAAAGTGAAATTAAGACTGAAAGATTCTGAGGAATAAACTACACAAAGTGAATTTCCTTGATTGAAGACTGTGCATAATTGAAGAAGGCTCTGCCAATATTTTTTCTGTGTATCGATCTGCCTTAATATATATACGCGATTCTGTTTCATTATGCTGGCGAATGCAGTAGATTAGGACTGACTGACTCTGAGTCCGTTTTGATTACGACGGAATTAATCACATTTTATGAAAATACATTCTCATGCATGTGTATACACATAGTACATGTAGTTTTACTACCACACCATCGCAAAAACGCCATTGCCAAAACAATGCATTAGATAAGTCAGTATAGAAAAATGTTTATTTATCAACATGATCAACACATCATCATTATCACAATTATTACCATTATCGTATTAAGAAATAAATCTGTTCTCACTCTTGTTTCTGTTATTGTTATTAACCACACACCTCAAGTTTAAATATCAATATAACAATATGCTGATGATGGCAAAAAGAACACCAAGAAGGAGAAATGAATAGAAGAAGTTCATAGTACAAGTGACAAACGCTTCTCACGCTGTCTGTTATCTGGAGAGTATTGCTGTGTCTTGCTGGTTGTGAAGTCTGATGAGAATATTCGCCAAAAATCTAACTCTGTTCCGGTCTTTGTATTGAAATAAGCGCGACTTTACAACTTGTGTGTGTGTGTGTGTGTGTGTGTGTGTGTGTGTGTGTGTGTGTGTGTGTGTGTGTGTGTGGGCGCGCGCGCGCGCGCGCGTGACAGAGAGAGAGAGAGTGCGTGTGTGTGTAGGGGAGGGAGGGGGGCTGGCTTGTACAATAGAGTTCATCTCACCTTCCCATTTCTCAAAGCATCTGACCCGCCGAGCCGAACATGACGTGTGGTGCCCTTCTGGGTCGGTGTAATTTCGCATGGTGATGGAGCACTGTGATACGCCGCTGGCATCAGCAGGACAGCTCATGGAATCCACCCACTGGGCCAGTTTGGTGGCCGAGGCAGTATCGTACATCGCCGCCCCGGAGTAGTGGCCTTGCATCCGGCACACAGCAGCAGCTTCGTTGTCCGTCCAGTTCTCGGCGCACACGTGACCCCACAGACCAAACCTCTTCGCCAGAACGCTGTCCTGGACCCCAATCTCCCACTCTGTTATGCCGTCTAGAGGGCAAAAAAAAAATGCAAAATCACCGTCAACAGGACCGTTTTTGATGAACAAAAATGACGCTAGACCCTTGGCTACTTTCACGACCATTCAGTGGCCATCTATCTGGGAACGATGGTGAAACTTTTGCAATTTTCTCCCCAACACACACATACACACACACGCGTGCGCGCGCACGCACATACACACACACACACACACACACACACACACACACACACACACACACACACACACACACACACAAACATACATGCCAGTAGACGCTCAGGCAAATATACGCACAAGGCAACTATCCATCATTCCGTAAGAGCTGACACACTTAATGCATTTTTATCTATTTACATATGTTCTGAAAATGACTATTATTTTGAAACCAGCGCCTTTCCCAGTAATACCTGTTTTTATTTTGCCACCAAATCAGTTTCTACTCTCGTAAAAAACACTTTAAGTGGCGTGTTAGGTAGTTCTTCGAAGGACTATCAGTAGAATTTATGAAGATAATTTAATCACATGTAGACAAATACTGTCTGGCTTAACACACACAAGCATTGACCTTAATTTTCTTTTTCAACGGTGCGATTTATGTCGTTGTTCATTGCTGATAATCGTTTCCCCATCAGCATCTACTACAGTGGCAGTAAAACAGGTGAAAAGGGAATAAACACTTTTCAGACTATTCTGTCAACACAATAAGTTCTTTACCAAAAATACCCACATATATCAATCTATTGGCATGGTTATTTAAAAATACACTTCCCCTTTTCAGACGTGGCTGCCAAGTAATCCGGACAAAGTTTGTTCGAACAGCATCGTACCAGGCGGTCATCGAGCTACTAACTCTATGCGACGCCTTAAATGCCCACAGTCCTCCTAGATTTTCTATCGATAACACAACCTAAGAACAAACAAATCTGAAAACGGTACATTATAAGAAAAAAGTTTCCTTATTATCTACTAGACCTCCAAATAGCCATTTTCGTTTCGCACAGATCAAAGATTCAGGTGACTAGTTGGAAAGAAGCTACATCAGAAACTGGTGTTCTAAAGCCTTCTTCTCGTGTCCCACCCCCCCCCCCCCCCCCCTTCTCTCACTCTCTCTCTGTAATTATGTAATGTATGAATATAATTATGGATCAGGCTATGCCATTTGCCGAGCATGGCAGATTTTGTTACGATTGATTATTAACTGTTTGCGACGTCTATTCGCTGCTTGATGACTCTGCGGCACCCGGACATCTTTATAAATGGAAAGAGTTGAAAAACTGGAGAGAAAAAAACACCGCAGTATTTTAGTGCAACGGTAGATGCATAGAAGATAAAGAATATGTCTTGCCACCTAAGGTAGCCAGCAATGCACTTCAAAATCGGCAAAGGTAGAAATAGTAATTCACCGGTGGAAACCGGGGCAACAGCCGTTGAGGGAGGTAACTACACCCTTCCAGCCATACCGTTATCATCGGCATCATTAGTACCAATGTTTCAACACTATCTGACAGGTCTAGTCAATTATGTCAGCTATACCAATGCTGGTTAAACACAGTATCTGATCATGTACCTGCTGGTTGCTGTCCTTCATAGCACACCACGGCCACCATTTCCTCATCATGGTAGCAGTCATAGTTGTAATTGTTCTTGCCGATGACGGTCATACACTTGTCCAAATCCTGCTCGGTTCCCTCACAGGAGAAGTTGACGTGCATCGCGGATTTCCGTTGAACATGAAGACGTTTCTTCCCATAATTATGCCAGACGATGTCCGGAGCTGGTCAGGTTGTGACAGACCACGTCGGCAGCTTCCTGGGTGAAGGTGCTACTCTTGGCGCAGACAGGCCGGTGGGTTTGTTGGTCTGCCACTTCCAGTATGCCGCTGGTGTTGAAGTAACCAGAGTGGACTCTCGCTGTTCGCAAACAGAGAAAAGCCTGTAATCTGAGGTGGTCACTTCACTCCACAAAACACAAGGACTGAAAGAAAATGACAAAAACATGTTCAAATACAGCCAAATAGCTCGTACATTTACCATCAAGTATGCTTTACGTGCATACTCCATATAATGAACATAAACAGCCCGCACAGGCCTGAAGTGTATTCTCAGAGAAGAGAGAGGGGGGGGGGGGGGGGGGGGGGGGGGGGGGGGGGGGGGGGGGGGAGAAGACAGACAGACAAACTGGCAGACAGAGAGACAGAGACAGAGACAGAGGGAGAGACAGAAAGACAGGCAGATACAGAGACAGAGAGAAAAAGAGACAGAGACAGAGATACAAACAGACAGAGCATCACCAGGAAGGAGCTCGAAGTAATAGTAATAGCAATCAGATTTTGTTCACCATCATTTAACTAAACACACTGGGCTCCCCACAACACGTACTTCGCGCAACGAAACGTAACGTTATTCAACTCCCTCAAATTGCGATTCGTGCTTTGACTTCACCCTCTAAAGTCAAAACCTGGATGTGGGCCCAGCAAGAGCTCCGAAGTCAAGGCAGAGCTCCACGTACAGTGTTTTTGTGCGCCATACACGCTATGAAACTGCAAAAAACGGTATCAACATTTCGGATCGACGGTAGAAACACGTAATAAAATGCTTGCCATAAGTACTTCCACGCATTATGAATGTCAAGTGCGTCCATTTTGACCACCCAGAGGCAAGAGACTACGCATGTTCTGCGTAGTCCTGAGAACCTTATCTGTAGATTCTACCCTACGTCCTACTCACCACATGAATCCTTTCCTCTCTCCCTCTCTTTCATTTGCACCCTACCCTCCTTCGTCTCCTGTCCTTCCTTACACTTTACAAGGAAAGTACTTTCCCTCCCTTCCCCGCACCTCCCCTCCATTCCCTTTTCTCTATGCTTCCCTTTTACCTGCATCTAACGCATTCCTCCGTTTTTCTGCATGTCACCTTACTTTGCCCCCCCCCCCCCCCCCCCCCCCCCCGAGCCCCCTCCCCCTCCTTCTAAAACCCATCTTCTCCCCTCCTATACAATATTACACTCTGTATTCGGTCTTTATAAATACAGCATCGTACCGAATCGTTGTCGAACTTGAAAACTAGCGCTCCTTCTGAAGAATTGCCAGTTGAAAAATTCAGCCATTTCCGCCTACCTCGTTTTCATTTCTGACGCCTTAGTACCGGTTACAGTATACCTCTGATTCAGAACATGTGGATACGTCGCGGTAGTGTGTATAACTGTAGTTAAAGATACCAAACGGACACTGTGTTCCCGCCACTGTGCGTTCAATACTTCCAGTCCGCTAGCGTGGCATTGCAGTGCGAGCGACTTTTTGCCTTGTTTTTTTTCCCAAACTGCCGAGTCGTTTTTCGGTTGGGCTGTGATCGGGTATCTATGCCGGCAACGGCACGATTATCATCGACTTCTATCGTTTCCCCTATCCTGAATCACGGGCCTTGTCAACAGAGGTGTCGTTTGCTTGAAGATAATATCGCTTCATAGGAAATATTCACTGAACAAAAAGGTGGATAGGGTCTTGTGTCGTTTGAATATAGTTTACTTTTCCAGTTTTTTTCCCCTTCTACGAAGACGGGAACACGCGCACGGGCGTATGTGGGCCCCTTACGCTAACAGGTGCCCGTAAGCTCACAGCAATGGACACTCCCTTGCGGGTGTAGCCTACGTATTCTCTCCACACCTATTCCTGCTAGCGCGCCCCTTCAGAAAAAAAAAATTCCCACGCATTAGAGGGTACGGTTTATTACCGGCACGCGGCTCTCTCCCTCTTTCTCTCTCTAGTAGTCACCAAAGATATTGCACACAGAAGCACTGTTCTCACTGAACGCGCGTAAAGCAGATATGCATTCATTCATCAGGTGGGGGAGAGTGCATTAGTGTTTCATCACAGAAATCGTATTTTCTTTCAAAATATCCTGTCTTTGCGGTGGATCCCATACTTACTGCATTAAGCAATGTTGTGATTAATCGACAAAAGCGCTGAAAAAAAATGCTCCATTTGGCACTGCTGTAAGTATACCATGAGTTTCAGACTACATGGTGGATCACATGTTACATCCACGCTTGCTGGTCGCAACTTTTCTGAGGGCTTTAGCCACACTGTTAGGGTGTCAGTAGTCTTCAGATCAGTCATCATTTCATCGGGAGTATTTAACAGTATTCATCTCCAATAGTCATTCACAGTGCAGTGCAGTCTGCAGACCTTTCTGTTCCTTACTCAAAACCTTTTTCCTTTGAACGGCATTTCTCTCCGTTCACCTCGATTAACTTCAAACCAGGCACAGTCTTGAATTCTTCTGGGATGTCTCTTAAGTCTCACTGCGAACCGTGCCAACAAGCCTAGAAAGTTTTGGGGCCGAGTTTTGACGATAGTTTTCCATCGAACAAGTCTGAACCAACTGTTATTAACATATGACCTATAAATTTTGACCTCTGGTGTACAGAATCGCATCTTTGCAAACATTCCAGAACTTTAATTCTGCTTGGCAACATTTAGCTCTTTGGAGAGTGAAACAGAACCCAAACACCCCAAACACTTGCTAAGGGATGGTGTGTATTCAGATTCTCATTGTCTGAAATTTGCTTATTACCCCTTGTAAAGAGGTTGTCTTCTCATACGCGTCTGTTGGTCGATTATTTTAGCTTACCAAAAAAAATGTACCATCAATGGATTACCAGTGCAAAGGCAGCGGCGGGCCAGGCCGATCTCTGACTGTGAACGGGGGGGTATCTGGAATGTGCGGCATGGGTGCAGTACCATTGAGGTTGCAGAGAAGATGGGACAGCAAAACAGTACCAACAAAACTTGGTGGAAAGACAGAGTGTAGTCCAAGGATGGACCCGTAACATTTTGATGTACATCTCTGGTGCGGATCTGGGTCACAGGACCGATTCGAATTCCGTTTCTCTTGGACAGAGGTCTACGCTCGCTCGAGAACCCAAACGGTGAAGATTACTGACATTTGAATCGGGAAATTACAATTCACAAGGCATTAAAACAAGATTCATAGACGCTGTCCTGAGAGCCGCCCTGTGAAGATTGCTGTCGTGAATTTAACAGGCATTTATTTACGTGGAAAAGGTTAACCAAAGAGACAGACAGATAGACAAACACATTTCGAGGAACATTTTTCTGTTCAAAATTGCCGTCATTTAATGTCGTGAGTTTAATAGGTACTCATTTATGTGAAAAAAATAGATATGAAATTAAAGATAGATAATCAGATAGAAAGACAGGCAAACATACAGGTTTGTAAATACATAGGTGAATAGATACGTGAGCTTTTTTTTCAGTCTAAGTATTTTCAGAAAAATAAGATATCTGAGTTCATTCAGACCAAGATCGTGAAGATGGGGAGGGGTGGAGTTAAGAGTGAGCTGGCAGGTAGTGAGGGGAGGTGGAGAGGGTGAATATCACATGATACGAAATCCACCTCCAACCTCGCCAGGTCCGATTCTGAAAAGTCCGAGCGCGCACTAAAAAAAAGTATTCCACAAAAATCAATAGATAAATATAAAAAAGGAAACCACGAAAAATGAAATGCAACAACCAACTCGTCACAGAACATCATTGTCAACACATTATACACTGAAATATCCACACACACACACACACACACACACACACACACACACACACACGCACACACGTACATCCTCCTCAGCCCCCCTCCCCTCCTCCACCCCATTTACTTCCACCACCATCACCCCTCCCGCCCTCCCCACACACGCACATTTACCTTGTTTGTAGCAAAACACCTTGACGGGACTCTGGGAGCAGTAAGGTCTGGGCTTTCTCCTCTTGTACATGTACATGTAGGGGGACTCCTCCCCTTTGCTCCATGGCTGGCTACGGCATGCTTCCAGACTCGGGCTATCCATACAGTTCGAGTACTTGGTGACCCACATCGGCTCGGAGTTAATCTCTTTGTCCGGCAGCTCCCCCGTGTACTCCGCGCCGTCGACGAAGCCCAGTTGTCGACACAGGACTCCGTACATTTCATAGTAAAAGTAGGTACACAGTCGACCCCGGGTACCCTCTGTGGTCACTTGCACCCAACCGTAGTGAGGGTGGGCGTCCTTGCCGTTGTACAGGGAGTAGACGGGCACTGGACGGTTTGAGGACCATAGAAAAAGTTAGATGGGTGTGGCTACTGTGCCGTCAGTCAATCCGTTCCACCAACTATTTGATCGATCATTGTCACACTCTAGCGGTCTAGGTGGCTGTTCAGGTTAAGAACTAAAATGATATGTTCGTATCAAAATTGGAAATGAAGACAGTTCAGTTGTTGGCCTGCGCTTGTTGCTCCCACCCCCCCCCCCCCCCCCCCCCCCCAACTAATTAGATTGTTCGTATATGTATTGTTTGACTTCATTCAAGTTTAAAAGGCTGTGCCAGTCTTGAATAAAAGTTACTCTGTGTTAGGTTTTCTTATGGGAGCAAACGTTACCCCACTTGTTTACCGTTTAATGTTCGTATCATGTTATTTTTTTCGACATCAGAACATCTATTGCATGTTCTTGGAAGTAAGAGATGGAGATATAAATAACATATGACTAAACACAGAACAAAAATTGACAAGAGCGTGACGTCGGGAGTGAAAACTGACTTACCCTTGCAAAATTTGAGTAACATGAGACAAAAAAGTGGAGGAAACGGGGGAGTTAATTGGGCTGGTGGGTTTAACAGCTCCACAATGCACTGGAGAAATAACTGGTCAAGACGTATCCCAAGGTGAAAATTTTCCCAAGTTGTTTGCCACAGCTAGTTTGCCACATATGCTATCTGTGTTTGTTTTAGAGCTGTTGTTGAAATAGTATATGTATACCCCTCTCTTGCCCCTAACACCTTATGTCTTTCATCCTGTTGTAGCACGTATTCATCATATGTGAGTCAAATTTCAAAACTACCTCTCTTTTCATTACATGTCCTGTGGTTTGTGTCCTTTTTTATATAACAAGAGCAGGATGAAAACACACACACACACACACACACGCACACAGATAGATATATAATATATATATATATATATATATATATATATATATATATATATAATATATATATATATATATATATATATATATATATATACACACACACACACTTATACACACACACACTATCTGAAACAATAACGAAAGAATAAAGTGCTTCTCTCTCCTCTCTCTCACTTTCTAATTTTCCCTGTCCGTTTTGTTGTACTCCCAGTTCTTATAGAACAGGGAGTACTTTAGAATGGGAACGAAGAAATGCTGTCTGTGTGTCTGTGTGTGTGTGTGTCTGTGTGTCCGTGGTCAAAAATGTGTTCCACTCGCTCCAGACAAAACTACTGGGCCGATCTTTCTGAAAATTTGTAGGTATGTTCATTATGGATCAAGGATGATGCCCGATGTTTTAGTTTACCGTTACAGCCGTTACTAACGGCTGTAACGGCCTGTAACGCTTTTTCCTCTCCTTGGAATATCTCAGAAAGTACTTGGCCGATCTTTGTGAAAATTAGCAGGTATGTTCATTATGGGTCTCGGATGATGCCCGAAGTTTTAGTTTACCCCGTTACAGCCGTTACTAACGGCTGTAACAGCCTGTAACGGTTTTATAGAATATCTCAAAAAGTACTCGGCCGATCTTTCTGAAAATTTGTAGGTATGTTCATTATGGGTCACGAATAATGCCCGATGTTTTAGTTTACTGTTACAGCCATTACCAACGGCTGTAACGGCCTGTAACGGTTTTTCTTCTTTATAGAATATCTCAGAAAGCACTTGGCCGATCTTTCTGAAAATTTGTAGGTATCTTCATTATGGGTTACGGATGATGCCCAATGTTTTAGTTTACCGTTACAGCCGTTACTAACGGCTGTAACGGCCTGTAACGCTTTTCGTCTCCATGGAATATCTCAGAAAGTACTTGGCTGATCTTTGTGAAAATTAGCAAATAAGTTCATTACGGGTCTCGGATGATGCCCGATGTTTTGGTTTACCTCGTTATAGCCGTTACTAACGGCTGTAACAGCCTGTAACGATTTTTCTTCTTTATGGAATATCTCAAAAAGTACTTGGCCGATCTTTCTGAAAATTTGTAGGTATGTTCGTTATGGGTCAGGATGATGCCCCAAGTTTTAGTTTACCCCGTTACAGCCGTTACTAACGGCTGTAACAGCCTGTAACGGTTTTTGTTCTTTATAGAATATCTCAAAAAGTACTCGGCCGATCTTTCTGAAAATTTGTAGGTATGTTCATTATGGGTCCCGAATAATGCCCGATGTTTTAGTTTACTGTTACAGCCGTTACCAACGGCTGTAACGGCCTGTAACGGTTTTTCTTCTTTATAAAATATCTCAGAAAGCACTTGGCCGATCTTTCTGAAAATTTGTAGGTATCTTCATTATGGGTTACGGATGATGCCCAATGTTTTAGTTTACCGTTACAGCCGTTACTAACGGCTGTAACGGCCTGTAACGCTTTTCGTCTCCATGGAATATCTCAGAAAGTACTTGGCTGATCTTTGTGAAAATTAGCAAATAAGTTCATTACGGGTCTCGGATGATGCCCGATGTTTTGGTTTACCTCGTTATAGCCGTTACTAACGGCTGTAACAGCCTGTAACGATTTTTCTTCTTTATGGAATATCTCAAAAAGTACTTGGCCGATCTTTCTGAAAATTTGTAGGTATGTTCGTTATGGGTCAGGATGATGCCCCAAGTTTTAGTTTACCCCGTTACAGCCGTTACTAACGGCTGTAACAGCCTGTAACGGTTTTTCTTCTTTATAGAATATCTCAAAACGTGCTTGGCCGATCTTTGTAAAAAATTAGCAGGTATGTTCATTATGGGTCACGGATGATGCCCGATGTTTTAGTTTACCGTTACAGCCGTTACTAACGGCTCTAACGGTTTTTCTTCTTTATGGAATATCCCAGAAAGCACTTGGCCGATCTTTCTGAAAATTTGTAGGTATGTTCATTATGGGTCACGAATAATGCCCAATGTTTTAGTTTACCGATATAGCCGTTAGTAACGGCTGTAACGGCCTGTAACCGTTTTTCTTTTTTTAATAGAATATCTCAGAAGGCACTTGGCCGATCTTTCCGAAAATTTGTAGGTATGTTCATTATGGGTCACGAATGATGCCCGATGTTTAAGTTTACCGTTATAGCCATTACTAACGGCCCATAATGATTTTCTTCTTTATGGAAAATCTCAGAAAGTTCTTGGCCGATCTTTCTGAAAATTTGTAAGTATGTTCATTATAGGTCACAGACGATGGCCGATGTTTACCAGGATAGTCCTTACTAACGGTTACACCAGCCCAAGACGGTTTTTCCTCTTTCTGGAATATCTCACGCGTATTCAGGATAAACTGGGAGTACGTTTATATGCTTTGCATCTTGTTTTTTTTATCTTTTGAGAAAAATGTTCAAAACATGTTTTGTTTATGTTATTTCTTCAGTGTTCTGGCAGAATTATCAATCGTGGACTTTTTTCCTCATTAAATGATAGCCTTCATCTTTTCCTTTTCTTTTTCACCCACATACTAAAAATACTCACTGTTGCTTTGATTGTAACAGAAGGCCCTTGCTGGGCGAAGGTCAGAGCTGACGTCACCCACCACGTCCTGATACCTGCACTCTCTCCAGCTGTCCGCTCCCTGACAGCTCACGTTGTTGATCAGATACGGGTAGAAAGTCTTTTCCGCGTACTGCACTTCGGCGGAGCCGGTGTCAAAGTTCAAGGCCTTGCAGACTTGCTCAGCCTCAGTGTTGGTCCAGTGGACGCTGCCAATGTGGCCCCACTGGTGGTTCTTGTACACCAGGACCGTACGGTTGTCGTAGCCCAGTTTGACGGTCATTTCCGGAACTATAAAGAACATCGTGATTCAGAATGTGTTTTTGAGTTTACTTCCACTGTGGCGGTCATTTCTCTGCCCCTACCTGGGGTTTTTTGTGCAGGGAGGACCACACTTACACCAATAAACAATAAACTGATTTTTAACAAAACATGGAATGGGCCCTAAAGACGAACCTATCAAATTTGTATGGTGGATCTGAAACAGAGGGTGGACCATATTTTTTTTCCTTCACTTCGTTAGCATTCCATGACTGGTCATTTTTTTCATTTTGATGACATCGCCCATTAGAGCATTTTCCACTTTGGGACTTATTGCTAGGTAGGTCGTTTTCCATTTTCTTAACACTGCAACATTGAGCATTTTTCCCATTTGTTATCATTGCAAGGTTGGGCAATTTTCGTTTCGTTAAAACTGTAATGTAGTACATTTTTCACTTTGTCAACACTGCAAGGTGCAGCAGCATTTTTCCGTTTGTTACCTCGCAAGATTACGACCTGTTCACTGTGCTAACATTTCAAGAGAGGCATTTTTCACTTTGTTAACACAGCATTCTGGGCATTTCTCAAATTTATTAAGACTGCATGACAGGGCACATTTCACTTTATTGATATCGCAAGAGAAGGAACTTCTTGACCCCTTACCACAGTTCTCACAAAACAGTGCGTTAATTTCATAACTGTATGTGACTTCTGCTATGATTATAAGTTTTTTTTCTAGTGTTTTATTTTAGATTACAAAAGGAGACATCTTGGATAGCTAAACGCAATACACGACAACAATTCACAAGATTTTTCGTCCCATTTCCTGGCACAGTTCTCATAAGAGAACAAACAATCGTGATATTCGGAGGACGAGGATAAGTATAATGAACCAGACTATAATACTAATAATAAAAACAACAGTATTTTGTACGGCGCAATTTGATTGATAGCTCTCTCCTTATGCACCTGGACAACATTCACACTTTGATTCCGAAAACACATGATTCACAATCACATTATACTATCAACTTGTACCAATCCTACCTGTCTCACTGACAAGGGGAGGCGTACACTTCACGACAGCAGAGCCCGAGGCTCCAATCGAATACCCAGCTGTTCTGTTGTAGCACTCGGACAGCTTGGTCTCGTTCCCCTTGCAGCTGAACTTGACATGGGTAGTGGAATAGGAACCGTAGGCGAAGGGCTGGTAGCCGACCGCCTGTCCCGACTGGAATCCCAGGCCCAACGCTCGGCAGAACAGGGAAGCTGTGAAATTGTCGAATCCCAGCTTGCAGATTCTCAAGTACTGTTTTTCGGGGTAGGAGCCGTATTTTGTCGAGGTCTTCACAACCTCCGGTATGCCGGTGGAGTTAAAGAAGCCGTTGTGAAGTCGCACTGAAAAAAACAAAACAAAGAATAGAGGTGGGTAGATGGGAACAAGAGGAGAGAGACAGGGACTGGGATTGAGCGCGCGCGGGAGGGGGAGGGGGAAGGGGGGATGGCGCAAAACTATCAGGTTTACGAACATCTAAATGTTTTTAAAACAAAATAAAGAGAACACACGCACAAATTCGTATTTCAAAACATTCTGTGAAAACATATTTTTTTTACCCCAAGACAGACGGTCGGAGGAATGCTGTGACAGGAGACTGCCATGATCCTCCAAAGCCCTCTGTCTTGTGCCGTGAGCAACGGCATAGAGGTGTTGTGACAGCTCTTTACGTCATCCTCCTAGACCTCTTTCGTTTGCCACCGGGACATTTACCTGCTACCATACCCTGAAGAATGGGCTGACACACGGAGTAATGGGTAGATACACGCCAGTTTCATGTGACGTTCAAACACTACGAGAACAGACTCTTAACACATCCCAGGTATGTGCTGACTTACTACCTGATACAGTCATTTGTCTTCCTTTCTTTTTTGAGACGTGGAAAGTCCGTCTGAAGCATGTGTTTCTAACCGTCAGGTATTTTACTTGCCTGACGTTGTTACTTGCTGGGCTTTCTTCCTTGCCTGGCGTTTCCTTACGAGATCAGCTGTTCGAGTCCAGCTCTCGCATCAAGACGGTGGGATAGAAATCACCAAGCACCTGTCGAGATTTTACATCCCCTGGGGAGCTAATAGTCCCTGTTTTCCTTATCATTTTGAGTCTTGTCAGGGCAGACACAACCGCGTCGAACCTCCTCATGCCCTTCTTTGTTGATATGTCGTCATTAATCAAAATAATCACTGGTTACTCAAAGTAATTAACTTTTTCCCAGGGTGATATGATGGCCGTTGCATGTAGCCTAGCAATACTGAGCAATGTTTTGCTCGACTCTGAGATGATTTCCCTCGGCTATGATATTTTCCATTCTTCTTTATCAGATTCTGGACTTCGGCTTTGTTGTCTCTCAACAAATCAGTATCACACAGCCAAGTGCTGATTTGAGGGATGCCACCATCTGATGGACATGGGGGTACTGAAGTCCAGAAGCGTTTAATACATTATATTCTTATGGCAGATAAAGAGAAGAGACAATCCTGGAACTCTTCCAATCCTACAGTTGTCTGGAGGATTTAGGTTATTCTCTTGAGGAACAAATTGGTTTGCATCACCTTAGATTGCTGCTAAACTTGGACAAGACAGATTTCAACGTTACTGTTCTCAATGCCTTGTCACAAATCTTCAATTCAGAAAGAAAGAATTACCTCAACAGAAAAAAAAAACGTAATAAACTGCATTATAAAAGTTTGAAATGTATGGAACATACAACCAATCCCTCTTTATTTTCTCTTAAAAAGGCAAAAAATTAAGTATTATATGTGAGGATGTGAAGTATGATAACACATATACTGTTCCAGAATCTGTGAGTGACTTCATTATTTACCTCTTTCTTCTTCATTTCGTTTTGGTTTGGTTTACCAATATATCCCCACGGGATGGTTTTCAAAAATGAATATGACTTTTGAACATTGCCTCACACTAGCGTCGATAGCTGTTATCTCGCAAGCACACTTGATTCTTACCACCACCAGCGAAACAGAAGACTTTAACTGGAGTATAGTAATCGGATGTGGTGTAGCTGACTGATCCGTCGTAATGTTCTTGAACCATCCGGGCATCCTCGTACTTCCACTTCGCCCTGGCCGCACATGCCTCGATTGTGGTGTCCGTGTACTCGCAGGAGAAAGAATCCCGATTCCAGCGGAACGAACCCGTGTCGATGTTGGACAGATTGCGGGGCAAGAGGACCCCCCCGTCAGGATAGCCTGCAGCTTTGCAGAAAAGGTCTGCAGCCATGTCGTTCGTCCATCGGGCCGTTACCAGGGCGCTACGTCCGTCCGCTGTCCTCCGAACGTAGCCGTAGGGGGTACCTTGTTCGTCTGAGACAATCTCGTACACAGGGGCTGAAAGCAGATGAGCACGACTTATTCAACTTGTATAGGGTAACAAAAATTCAGATGGTGAGGGGTGACTTTGTTCTCTTTTTTTTTCTCAATAGAACTTGACAAAAGAAGGATCGAACAGTACTTTAGTGGTGCGTATATGGTAGCAAGAACTGATGGACCTATGACTATTGACTGATGATTTCTATTTATCAAGTTATACATTAACAATCTAGATGAACAGATAAAGATTGACATATCTGTCCCAGTCTGAAATTTCTGACCCAAAGTTGTATAACACTATTTACCCATTCAGCAATAGGACCACATTTTAACACAAAGGGAAATTAGTTGCAAAGCGAGGCGACAGCAGGCAGAAATTCAATCATATAAAGAAAAAGAAATTAAGGTGAAAGTGAAAAAAGAGAAAAAAAAGACACAGAATAGTAAATAAACTGCAAACAGATATAACTGCAAATAACATACACAGTGTGAACTAATTCAGTTGAGAATCGTTCAGCGTACAAGCATCGATGGATTCCATCAGACTCTGTTATCAATCAGCAATGCCGAACAGAAACTTTCCAGACAAATTTTAAGTCAGGTAAACAAAGACTCAGCCGTTAAGGTGAAATGTGATCTTAGCATTTTCAAAGCTCCAGTGTCAGTCTTGTTATAAGTCAGCCGATCACACAGTATCCCCATACAAAATTTGGCCTTTTTAAATAAGCAGAAATACACAAGATCTGTTCACAAAGTATCTACAGCAACTTTCAAGAAAGCTGAAGTATGACAATCTTCCACATGGAGAACAGTTCGCTCTGCGGTGGGCGCCAACCATTCTGGTCAATTCCCCCTGTCCTCCCTCTGATTAAGTAAGAGTAACAACTCAGTAAGTTAACGTAATGCATTAGGGGCCACCAAGATGCATAAAACGCCATTCTGGTCAATTCCCCCTGCCCTCCCTCTGATTAAGTAAGAGTAACAACTCAGTAAGTTAACGTAATGCATTAGGGGCCACCAAGATGCATAAAACGCCAAGTGGGCTACCGCCCATCCTGGACAGCGTTTAACCACTTACACAACTGGTATACCAGTCCTGATGCTGCCACGGTGCCCACTGCAGGGCTGCTTTAGCTGGCTTTTTCGACCGTCAAACTGCTTCCACAAATGGCCACCAGCCCATGTGGAGTTTTACGCTTGTTCTTTTTTTTTCTTTTTGGGGGGTAGTGGGGTTACCGTTAATTTTCAATGCTGTTTTAGGGTCTAAAGGCCTTTTTTGCATTGAATGTTGCGCAGACCAGTGGGCAAAGCGTTGAAATGGCGGACGGACGGTGAGCAATCTGGGCCAGATTCAGGCGAGCGAAGAAGTGAGGAAAGCCACACTCAAGGAGGAGCGTTTGTTTGCGCTAGACGGTCCGAACTTCTTTCGAAGAAAAATCTCTCTGGGTGTTTGTTGAATATGGATTACAATGCTCCAGCTCTCTGCACAGGTGATGGTGTTGGCAGTTTGTGAACTGAACACGAAGATCGGGCAGACCTGAAAACTCGACTATGTAAAATTGCACTATTTACCTGACATTGACTTTAGAGACTTTTTATTTTCATATCTTATTTTCATATTTTACTGTCTGCGGTACTTACTTCAGTTTGTTTTGCAAGGCGTGAAGTCCAGGACACCAAGAGAGATTCATCTTTTAAGTGGAGGGATAAATCGATAGATAAACAGGCAGACAGACAAACCGACAGACGGACGAACGGACGGGCAGGCGGATAGAGAGATATAGAGATGGACAGATAGAGAGACATAAAAATTGTAGAGAGTGAGAGAGAGAGGGGGAGGGGGGACAGAGAGACAGAGACAGACACAGAGATAGAGACAGATAGAGAGACGGAGAGAGAGAGAGAGAGAGAGAGAGAGAGAGAGAGAGAGAGAGAGAGAGAGAGGAGAGAGAGAGAGAGAGAGAGACGGAGACGGAGACAGAGAGAGAACGAACGAATCTTTTTTTAATGAGGAAAAAGAATATGCACAGTACAGGGTTTTTCACATCTTGCCCTCAATGAAATAGAGAAAAAAGAATAATGATATGCGATTTAAAAAGTGAATGAACTATCTAAAAAGTGAAAAAATAGACTGAAATACAATTGCAACCCAAAATTCACAAAAAAGAACAACTTTGCAAATACATTTTTTTCAAAAACATTGAGAGGCGAAGGACGTCAATGAAAGGTGTAAAGGTTAACAGTATGTCATCAGAAGAGATTGAGAAGGGGTAAGGAAGGAACACAAAATAACATTCTCATACATTTAGAGATGACTGTACTTGAATCCATACACGTAACGTTTTGAAAATGTATGAGGAAAAAACATGTAATGTTTTTAGTTGTCAACTCTGTTTAGAAAGTTTAGCATCAGATACAAGAAGTACTGTCCTTTGAAAATGTTAGACTAGAATTCACATTAAATTAAGACAATAGGCCATTCCACAAACAACCACCAGAATAAAGGAGGCTTGATTTAAAAAGATCAATCCTTGGTAGGGGTATCTTGATCTTGCTGACATTGCGAATCAGGTTCGTTTCAAATTTGTTTTCCAGAGTTGATGGTGCATGATTGGACATTATCTTATACATGAAAATTGTCTTGTTATAATGAGTTTCTATTTAAGAGGCAGAATGTCTAAACATTTATAATCAGAGGGAGTTACAGTTGAAGATAAGAACAATTTGTTTACCAGCCTGTCTATGAGGACTGAAGAGCGGTTTTAATGTGTTATAACTGGCCGATTCCCACAATGTAGAAAAATAATTTACATGAGATTCAATATACGAAGTATTAAAAACAAAACAGAGCGAACGACAACGTTGGTCTAAGAAATATTTTAGTTTTGAAAGCTGGTAACTCTTTTGAGACAGAAGTTTGCAGAGCATTGTGACATGAAAAGACCATGAGAAATGATCGTCTACAATAACACCAAGACCTTAATGATGATCAACTTCTTCAACCACCCCATTATTTATACAAAGAGACAGGGAATTATAAGAAATATTCTGACGCTTTTGCCTGGTGGTTATTTTCAAGTACTTCATTTTATGAGGATGGAGACATATGTGATTGAGTTCAGACCATATGATTACTTTATTTATACTTTCTTGTAAAGCGGCAAACATGACTAGTGTGTATAGAGGTGTCATCAGCGAGCATTTCATATACATTATCAATGAATAGAGGTAAATCGTTTACATATATGGAAAATAAGATAGGTCCCAATACTGACCCTTGAGGCGCACTGTAACTAATAGATAATAAAGGAAATTACAGATTCATGTACTGAAACCATATGCTTTCTATCTGAAAGAAATTAAGACAGAAGTTCTAACGAATTTCCCGATAGGTCATATATCTTCAGGCTTTGAAGATGATTGCGATCAATAACATTAAATGCTTTCATAACATCTACCATATGAACATCTGTCATTTTGTCATTATTCATATCAGTAAGCCAGAGAGAGAGAGAGAGAGAGAGAGAGAGAGAGAGAGAGAGAGCAGTTTCGAAGCAAGACAAACTTCAAACCTGATTTGTAGCAAATGGCGATCCCCATTTTGTTGCTAGGACAGTTGTGTCCCTTCATGTAGGGACAATCGAAAGGGGACTTTTCCCGACCAGCGCACTTCATGTTCAGAATTCGGCCTTCGACCTGGGTCCTACGCTTTTCATAGTAGGTCACTCCGTCATACCTGGGAGGAAAAGAAAAAAAAGTTAAAGAAAATGAATACAGTGAGGCACAGCAGTCTCTGTCCAATTCATCGGCTATAATGCAAATTCAAGCGTTAAGAATACAGAAGGAAAGTCACTTTTGTCGCCACAGTGCATGATTACAATATCATATGACTCAAGACATACCTGCTTGCAGTACCTTTGCGCCTAGTATACGAGGAGGAAATATGCACACGCAACACAAAAACAAAAATTTCGCACCAAAAGGATGTTAGAAGCCTGTCCATATTATTTTCCCCTCGAGTCTAGTCAACTTCCTGGCAATTAAGAGAAATAGGTTTGTCATCCAGTGCAGTTCTATGATTTGTACTTCGATGAAAACTGGCTGAAAGACATCTACAATCGACGCTAGGCTCGGGTCGTGTGCGCAGTGATTTACTTTAAAATGCATTTGAACGAAATTCAATCTGCCAACTAAAAAAGAATTAGAACATGCTCTTTTTCTGACACACTCGGTTCAACACTGAAATGAAAACATGATGTGACCTGATTGTTGAAACTGTTAATGGTAGCATGCGTTTATTCGACGATTGGAGACTCATCAAGCTGTGACGCGAGGAGAAACATTTTGGATATTACAAATATCGTTATCCATATCACGCTTGTGAGTGCCACAATCAAAAAAGAAAAGAAAACACTTTATTCACAGCTCTTGAGTATTGTGTGTCTTCATGTCCCTTAATCGTCACTGTCGCTGATCAGTGCAGGAGGTACCTCAATCACAAACTGTTTTTTTGATCACCAGATAAATATTTCTTAGATGCCTCCAAGAGATCTCAGAACAGATACCTCCAGATAAATATTTCTGAGATGCCTCCAAGAGATGTCAGAACAGATACCTAGCTACCATATATTGAAAGTGTACCCCCTTGCTGTTGCCGTGTGGGCTGCCATTAGGTTCGACCAAAATTTGCCTGTGTCAAAACTCTGCTCTCCACAACAGGTGAGGCGAATGTCCCAACTCGGTTCTGTATAACCACGCGTTGGATCGTACAAATACACGTTTAATTGACACTCCTTTCACATGTTGTAGCAATGCCTACTGCTTAATTTCAAATCATTGATAGACCTTTCTTTGTAAAGATTTCGAGCGAGCTTTCGTTTCTTATGGAATAACACTAACATCAGGGTTTGTTTTATCACGCGTAAGATCTACCGAGCTCTTTCTCTCGTATGGGTGTGAGAACGAGACTCTGAAAGCAGACAGGAGATTCCTAAGGCTCCTCAAAAGCTCATGGACAGGGGACAGGACTAATGTCTTTGCCAGCACCTTCAGAAAACCTTGCTGTTCAGGTGGAGCCCGTCCTCGCCACAGTGGACAGGTTGAAGGCGGTGTGGTTTGCTCACATGTTACATCATAACTCTCATGGCTAAAACATTTACGCAAGCTACTGTGGAGAGAGAGAGAGAGAGAGAGAGAGAGAGAGAGAGAGAGAGAGAGAGAGAGAGAGAGAGAGAATAAGCGATGACCAGATATGATTAAGGAGTGGACACTCCTGGGTGTCCTGGACCTTCGTAAAGTAGATCGAGGTGGAGGCAGCTGGCAGCGTTAACCCGGCATGAGCGCCAAGCTGGGGGCGAGTGAAGCAGTATACACCTTTATATGCACCGTGATTTAAACTTTGTTCTTAATCTTCCGCAATGAACGATGACACTGAAGTTAACACCAGGGCGATTGTTTTAATCTACCGTTCGGCGAATAAACCCGTTTCTCTGAAATGGCCAAATACCAGAGCATACTACGGATTCGGCCTGTCCAAATAGCGCAAGAGTTCTTTCTACCCCACAGCTAGAGTGTTGGATCAAGTTCTTGAAAATAAGTTTTCCTCTTCGTATTGGTAACAGCGGCATTCGGAGGGAAACGAAAAGCCACAAGGGGGGAGGAGTGGGATTGAAACTCTCTCTCTCTCTCTCTCTCTCTCTCTCTCTCTCTCTCTCTCTCTCTCTCTCTCTCTCTCTCTCTCTCTCTCTCTCTCTCAACGGACAGGGTTGATAAATGACACACAGACAGACTGAAAATCTTTTATCGTCGTGTGCTTTGCACTGGTGATACTGTCAAATATATACGCATACACATGGACACTCTTAACAAATGATAATGATGATAAGAAGAGGACTAATGATGATACTAATACATCTTATTTAATTGCTCTTTTCTTAATCATGAGCAAGCACCCTTTAAATACATGAAAGACATGTATAACTACACACAAATAAACACTATTAAAATCATTAGTTGCATACAACTATATATAAACACAAACAGTTCAAAATCAGTTGTCTCTTGAGAGCTACACACTGTCCCAAATCACCAGTCATAGTGAACAATACAAATACTGCCCCAAACCATGGCCAACTTTCAATATCTTACGCGCTTGATGCGTAGCCCACATTGAAGCCCATGGAGCGACAGACGACCTGAGCATCCGAGTCATTCCATCCATCCGCACAGACTCTGGCCCATTTGCCCTGGATCTGCATCAGGACCGCGCGGTCAGGTGCCAGTGCCACTTTGATACCTGCCAGATATCCAAGCTGGTGCACTGAACGACTGAATCGCGGAGAAAATCAGGATTAAATCAACAGTCTAACATCTAGACTACGGCTCTCTGATGCAAACAAAATACATGATGTCTTTGAGAAATAATAGTTAGAAAGAAATCGTGGTTCGTGCATGATCAGTCCTTTATTCGGCTTGTTCTGAGTGATCATTGGTTCCGCTCCTCGTCTGCTGATCGTCGTGTTTGAGTCGGAACATTACTGCGTGACACGGGAATTGACTACTGTTGTAAGCTGCCCGTGTAGCAATGCACCTTTCATTTTCCTGTGCTGTACTATTTTTCAGTGTGTCTTTTCACTATTTTCTACACATTTCTACATAAGTATGACATTGGATAGGCCCTTTTATGGACACGCATGTAGCTTACGTTTATGCAGTTTGAATTTTTATGTGTGCACATTAAAAAAGAAGAGGGTTAAAAAAAAGGGGGGGTGGGGAGAAAAAGGTAAGTGCAAGACTGGGATCAAACTACTCACTATGAATTGTTTAATACAAATTTTGCAGTGTGTGTATGTACAATACTTTTAACCTGCTTTGCGTGTTTGTTATGCCTTCTTTTTATTGTTCGTTTGCTTCTGTGGATCGACATTTTAAAAAATCATAGCAAAGAATATCTCTTTAATGCGAACTGACAATTTTTCCCGTCTTTTGCATAGCGGATAGCAACAAAGATCAACCACGCTGATCTAGAGCGCTCTATATTCTGCTGTGGGGGGTGCAACAGGTGAGTGTCAGGGTCTTCAGTTCTCCCTCTTCTGTTTTCCATCTAGTGTCCAGTTTGGGCGATGTTGTCCATCTCCATCTCCACTGCCCCCTTCACAACGATGGTGCCAATGTACTCTTCTTGCAAAAAGTAAATCGTCGTTGACTGAGGTTCAACGCGATGACACTCCTGACATGGCTCTTTGCGGTCGGATGGGCTCTAACCAACACAGCCTTACCTTACCTGGAGATGTTGTTGGACAAAACATTGGCTGGATTCTTCGGAGGTTCTTTGCGTTGAGCGTTCAGAACTCGGCAAGGTTGCTGTCTGCCATTCTCCACCATTCTGAGCCATACAGCAGTGTGAGAAGATCCCCACTCTGATAAGATCTCGGTTTAAAAATTTTATCAACAGACATCCATGAATTGCACCGTCCTCTGGACTATGCACTCTGAGGTCTAATTTTAAGATCCGTTATGGTGCAGTTGTTTTCCTTTTTTTTTTTATAGGACAGTGTCTCGGAATACCAGACCCCCAGAACCCTTCCCTACTGCCGATCTTAATCCCATTCCCTGCGTTACTCACTGGAACACTGAGCGAACAGCCGCAAGGAATTGCAGTTCAGGTCGATGCCGAGGGACGAACTCAGCTCGCGTTTCACGCCGGCCGCCGACAGCCACTGACGTAACACCTGTGACGCATGCTTACGTCCACACCGGTCCGGGTAACTCTCTTTGATGCACTTGACAGCCGCCTTGAACATACTGCAGGAGGATTATAGTAACATTTACAAAAATATCATCATCATCTTTTTATCATCATCATCATTATCATCATCATCATCATCGCCATCATCGCCGCCTTCATCACCATCACCATGATTATCATGATCGTCATCCTTCACGTCGTCGTTGTCACCGTCACCATCATCGTAATCACCGTCGTCTTTTTTATAATTACATAGACGGTTACCATTTAGATACATACTCTCTACTGAGCTCTAAGAGCCTTACAACACACACACACACACACACACACACACACACACACACACACACACACACACACATGATGATCCGCGACGATTACATGCACAACATTGGCTGTTGACTGTAAATCTTCAAAATGAAACAAATATCTATTGCACGGGGAAGATACTCGCCTGCACGCTTTTTCCTGGCTTTCGGTGTTACGGAATTTATGTAGACAGGTCGCCTTTCTGCTCGTTATAGCTTGGTAACAACTGTCTGTGTTGAGTTTCTTTCTTAAATCTGAGTCAACAGAGGGAATCACCACAATTTAGCTAGAATCATTTGTTGTGAAAATACCTCAACAGAACAGGCACTTTACAAAGATCGGAAATCTCCTTAGCTCACCATGTATAAAATCATTTGGAATTCTGGTGTTCACAATTAGAAACGTTTCATGGCAAGTATATGTACATTGTCAATTTCAGTACCACTGTCAAATACCCGACTTTCTGCACCACACTGCGCTACTGGTTGCACCTGGGAGTCCAACAATTTTGTAAACAAAACAAAACAAAAAATACTGAAAGAACTGCATTCCAATTTGTAAAGCATCTGACGGGTTACCATTGCTGTTTTTTTTCCCTTATCAATTATCTTGGCACGCTAAAGTAAAACTGAGTCATATTGAAAGTTGAGATAGATAGATAGATAGATAGATCGATAGATAGATAGATAGATAGATAGATAGATAGATAGGTAGGTAGGTAGGTAGGTAGGTAGGTCGGTCGGTCGGTCGGTCGGTCGGTCGGTAGGTCGGTCGGTCGGTCGGTCGGTCGGTCGGTCGGTCGATAGATAGATAGATAGATAGATAGATAGATAGATAGATAGATAGATGGACAGAAAGACAGATAGATAAACAGATAGATAGGCAGGCAGGCACACGGCAGACAGACAGCGGTATTTACTAGTGCACCAGCAACGTTCATCAACGGCATACTTCAAATCAAATACTTCTCACAGATCTGTTTAAGACTGACGCAACTGAAAGTATCAAAGTAACAACTTCCAAAGTGGGGTGGGGTTTTTTTTGGCTCTCCTCTATCTTATGCGTAACTCCTTGACTTTAACATTGTAACGTAAACCATAATCTAAAAATAAATAAAAAAAAAAATGCGTTTCCAGCTGCCGCGGTCCAGTCAATCGTGTTGTGGACGGCGGGATGGAAAGTTGGGGGTGGGTGGTGGGGCAATGTCCCCATCAAGCGCATTTGTATGTGCGATTTTTCAGCCTTCATTGACTCCCATCACACCTTGACTTTGCTGAGGGCTCTAATGAAAGAACTTGAACCACACTGTCGGAGTTCATCTAATTAATTCATGAATCTCTGCGAGAGTTGCTCGTATTTTCTTTTTGTTTCAAGTGTCCGCATAGCTTGGGGTGTCGCTAAAAGTTTCTTACGACCCCGCAAGTGTCTGTATGTCTTGGGCCTGGTTCGCTTTGGTTTCCATCTTAAAAGGACCTCGTCCTGTCATGTAGTTTCTTATGAGCATGGAACTCTACATCGTCATCTTCATCGCCTACATACTCATCAATCAGCGTTCAAAAGTCTCAAATTCTATAAGCCTTCAGGCTCTTCTCTGTGTAGACCTCACTTTTCATCTTCTTCTTCGTGGTAAAAATCCGTGTCAAATCTGCCGGTGCTGACAAATTCATGGGGACTTTTGCTCAATGGACACGGCCGCACTTTGGAAGACAAGACAGCAATTAGTTCAACCGAATTAAGTAAAGTATTATTCACGCATGTAACCGTTTTCGACGAACGCAAGAATTGGTGTTGTTGGACAGACTAGGTGCTTCTATACTTTCGAATTAACAGACACTTTGAGCCTTAAATAACCATAGTCTGATCTCTCTAAGTGCTGGTCAACCATTATATGTGTTCATGTTATTTTTGCCGAATGCAGAGATCAACTCCTTAACCGCGATTACAGAAGAGAGGTAACTAACCGGAGCACTGGTCGACCTCAGAGGTGAGGACAGAATGCTTGTAATTCTCAATGGTTTCAAAGATTGTTGATGACGAGCAGGTCAGCCCTGCCTCCTTAAGGTGGTGACGGACACACTGAGCCTCTTTGAACAGCACCCTGCAAAAGAGAGAGAGAGAGAGAGAGAGAGAGAGAGAGAGAGACAGAGAGAGAGAGAGAGAAAGGTAACAATTTAGCTTTGTGCACTACGATGAGTTAACTGATGTGAATTTTGTCAACTACTTAGAAATCATGAAAACTTCAATACTTTACATATTAAATGATTTGCCCTTAGCTTTGAAATTGATATAACAATTTTCTTGCCTCACATATCACTATTCTCGTTGACAGTTATCATCAGAGTTTCATAAGCAGATCAAAAACACAAATATGCATATCTTTGCGTTTGAAAGAAGTTAAATAGACTAACAGCCTGTGATTATGTATGGTCATACAGAAAGTTTATTTTCATATATAAAAAGAGTATATCAGCACCCTGTAAAAATACCTGTTTAATGGATAATGTGACAGTTTTAGCACTTGCGCACTGCACATGTTCATAAATAATGTGTTGATTTTAGAAATTTTGAGAACATCGAGACTGCTGAAAAATGGGAAGGTTCAGATGGATCACTGCAGAGAACATTCACTTTGATAAAGAACATGAAAATGTTTGTACCGTCTTAACAAGTCACTTCAGTGATTTCTAAGACAAAACTGCGTTTTAGAGACAGTTCTTACAGATACCCAATTTGAGAATATTTATTAGCACATGAAGATAATTTCACTTTGCAGAATTTAGCGCGACAGACTATTCACTTTAACGGAATACATGGCAGTTTTCGCAACCCACGCACTCAGCTTACATTAACAACCTGAATGTTCAGTGAGATATTGTACGCATTTTCTTTTCTAAACACAATCTCAGTGCAGTGCAGCCGAAGTTTCAAAGTGAGGGTTCAAATGCTACAACAACAACAACAACAACAAAAGATAGTGTTTAAAGTGCATAAGAGCCCGCGTGCGAATACGTGAGTGGGTGCGTGTGTGTGCCGGTTGTGTGTGTGTGTGTGTGTGTGTGTGTGTGTGTGTGTGTGTGTGTGTGTGCGTGCGTGCGTGCGTGCGTGCGTGCGTGCGTGCGTGCGTGCGTGCGTGCGTGCGTGCGTGCGTGCGTGCGTGCGTGTGTGTGTGTGTGTGTGTGTGTTTGTGTGAGTGTGTGCATGTGTGTGTGTGTGTGTGTGTGTGTGTGTGTGTGTGTGTGTGTGTGTGTTTATGAGTGTGTGTGTGTGTGTGTCTGTTTGTTGTTGTTATTGTTATTGTTGTTGTTGCTGTTTTTGTTGTAGTTGTTGTCTCTACACAGAAAAGGGAATGGACCACAACAAAGCAAGCTTACAGGCAGGCGTCGTTGGAATCAGAAGATGATGGTATCGGTGATGATGTTGTGGTGGCGTAATGAGGTTCCAATGCTTGACGTCGACGTCGTGGAAGAATCATGGTGTGATGGGAATCGGAGTGGCTCCACGTGTCTTTGCAATGGTACTTCAACACGTACTGGTAGGCGTCGGGATTGGCGCATGGTTCCGTCATCATTATGTCCACCAGGGTCGGTGACACATAATCTGACGGGAGGAGGAGGGAGCGGGAGGGATTGGAAGAAACAGCATGCATGGATAACTCTCTTCTTAGAAATGCAAACAACGCGTGGACTATACTGTTTGGATTCAGGTTGGTTACTGATTAATTGAAACTCGAAACTCCCATGTACCCCCCACAGACTTCTCTTTATGTTGCAGCCTACATAGGAAGTAAGCATTTCTGTTTATTTTGTTTTCTGATATGATTGGGAAACGGAGTGAACTCTGGACTGAGTGATTGTGGCTAGACCAGTTCAGTCTTTCATTTTCTGAAAAAGAGTTTAGAGCCCAAAGTAACAGGACTTGGAAAGAATATCAGCGCACACAGAAATGGTGCCCTGATAACCCTCCAAAAATAGATTGTCTGTTCGCGTGTGCGTGCGTGCGTGCGTGTGTGTGTGTGTGTGTGTGTGTGTGTGTGTGTGTGTGTGTGTGTGTGTGTGTGTGTGTGTGTGTTGTGTGTGTGCGTGAGAGTGTGTGTGTGAGGGTGTGTAGTTGTTTGTTTGTTTTTTTGTTTGTTTGTTGTTGTTGTTGTTGTTGTTTTGGGGGGGTGAGCAATACACTGTATAAAACTGAATTGTCCATTTTGCCATTACATCGAAATACTGTCCAACCACTTTGCTGTCTCGTTTACATAATTTAGGACTTCAGAATAGGCCTTCTCATTTTAGGTCTTTAAACCACTGTTTTGTGAAAAAACGTAAGTTAACTTAGTAAAGCAAATACTGTCAAAATTGTGATACTGGAGTATTTGGAGACAAGATTATTTTTTGTTTTCAGAGTCCGTTATTTTTTGTGTGAATACAGAATTAGGTATCTGACAAAATACTTCAACAAAACACCCAAACCTTTCAAAAGTCAATTCATTTGAACAGCAAGAAAAAAAACTAATATTAAAAGATTAGCTCAGTTTCTAAGAACAGTGCTTTTAATATGTTTCATGACTGGTGTTGTTATATCTGGGTTTTGGTGCTGTTGTTGTCCTAGACATTACGTCATAAAAGTTTATGAATGGAATGGATTTATTTGTTTTGTCATGTTTTGATTAACAGACGTTGAAGCGGGTTTTTCAAAGTAATGTTGTTGTTTTTTTCTTTTGCTTCATGGGTATTTACTTGTAAAAGTTTTCCTGTAGTTCTTTGATTTTTCACACTTCTTTATGTTCTGGATGAATCAAATACAAGAAAACGCACATTAAGGCACACACACACACACACACACACACACACACACACACACACACACACACACACACACACACACCTTAGATTCTTTAAGGCAAAGCGAAAATATTAAAGACTCTAGTTCCAAACCGCCTTCACTGCTACACTGAATATTCTTATCAAGATATAGCACAGCCACGGAAACAGTAAAGCATCGTTGCGACAGCTCTGACAGACTAACAATCGTAAGGCTCTCACGTACTGTTATACTCACTTTTGCAGATGTCAGGGAGAGACCGAAATTGCTGACCAGAGTGATGTCCACCAGAGTGACCGTGATAGCCCTTTGACGCGCCGTACATTGTGTTCCCGTATGACGGGTAGATGGAGCTGCTGTAATCTGACGATGACCCTGATCCCCACTGATCGTTGCCATAGTCGTTGAAGTCATCCAATGAGCCCGAGTTTTTCCAGTCATTCCAGCCGTTGTCGTAGTGTCTGGATGAGCTAGAGGAGCCCCAACCGGACCAGCCAGAAGAACTGTCGTAGGGCCAGGAAGAATCCCCAGAGCCATAGTACTTTGATGAATCCGAGTCGTACCAGTCAGACCACTTGCCGCCGTAGTAGCTTGAGGAGCCAGAGTCGTACCAGTCAGACCACTTGTTGCCATAGTAGTTTGAGGAGCTAGAGTCGTACCAGTCAGACCACTTGTTGCCATAGTAGCTTGAGGAGCTAGAGTCGTACCAGTCAGACCACTTGTTGCCATAGTAGTTTGAGGAGCTAGAGTCGTACCAGTCAGACCACTTGTTGGCATAGTAGCTTGAGGAGCTAGAGTCGTACCAGTCAGACCACTTGTTGCCATAGTAGCTTGACGAGCTAGAGTCGTACCAGTCAGACCACTTGTTGCCATAGTAGTTTGAGGAGCTAGAGTCGTACCAGTCAGACCACTTGTTGCCATAGTAGCTTGAGGAGCTAGAGTCGTACCAGTCAGACCACTTGTTGCCATAGTAGCTTGACGAGCCAGAGTCGTACCAGTCAGACACTTGTTGCCATAGTAGCTTGACGAGCTAGAGTCGTACCAGTCAGACCACTTGTTGCCATAGTAGTTTGAGGAGCTAGAGTCGTACCAGTCAGACCACTTGTTGCCGTAGTAGCTTGAGGAGCTAGAGTCGTACCAGTCAGACCACTTGTTGCCATAGTAGCTTGACGAGCCAGAGTCGTACCAGTCAGACCACTTGTTGCCATAGTAGCTTGACGAGCTAGAGTCGTACCAGTCAGACCACTTGTTGCCGTAGTAGCTTGAGGAGCTAGAGTCGTACCAGTCAGACCACTTGTTGCTGTAGTAGCTTGACGAGCCGGAGCCGTACCAGTCAGACCACTTGTTGCCGTAGTAGCTTGACGAGCCGGAGCCGTACCAGTCAGACCATCCACCAAAGTACTTGGAACTGGAGTCGTACCGTTTGGACCACGAGTCATCGTAATGGGATGAATGGAAGTCGTCCAAGGAAGAGCGATGACGGTTGCGACGAGAGGCAAGCGAGCTGGGCAGGCGGGTGTATAGGTCCCGGTGATGGGCCTGCGCCATTTGCCGAAGGTCGTCCTCCGAGCAGTGGTGGTTCATGGTTCTCATGATGAACGACATGCACTTGATGAAGTCTGCGTAGGAACTGGAACAGACATCGAGAAAAAGAGGAAGAAAATTGTGATCATCATCATCATCATCATTATTATAATTATCATCATCATCATTATCGATTATTATTGTCTTTGCGTGACAGGAAACACATGAATTCATTCAGGTCTCGCTCTGACATGATACAATGCAGGAAAACTCGAGCCCATGCTGACACTACTACGACCGCTAAGGTCACCACGCTTCAGAGGACATAGACATAAACATACCAAACAGGAGATAGAGCAAAGGTACAGCACTACGAAGAAAACCTATCCGATGTTCAACCTGCTCACAAATGTAGTGCGACACACGGGCTTGAGGAGTATCTACCTTGTTTGCTGATATTCGTAAGTTAACGTGAATGGAAGAAGACTGTCGCAACCCTGCTGACTTATAGATAAATTCCAAGTCCTGAACGCTGAATTCAGGTATTTACTTAAATTCGGGATTGACATCCTCACCCAGCTCCAGTTATACAGTAGACGGGAATAACCATCATAGAAACGTGTGGAGTGGGGACCTTTCTTACACTAAATACACCACCAGAATGACAATACATTCAGATGCGTAGCGCGAGTTGCAAATTTTCCGACTCCAGGGTGATTGAAATTCGCAAAATTTGTCTGAGAAGTCGGTGCTCTATCACTTGAGCCAACCTGGCACCCATGTCAGGTGGAGGATGGTTCAGGTATTTGTAGACTGAGATTAATGCCACAAGTAGAAATCATTAGATTATTGGAAATAATTTATGGTGGGGAGATAAAGGAAGGAGGGAGTGTGGTGGGCGATGTGAGGGTGGAGGGCTGTGAGAGCTGATATCCAGTCTGATCCCAACTTCATTGGAGTACCAGGCTATGTCTCCAAACCCTTGGTGTGGACTGTCTAGGTATTTTGGCGCATATTTCGAATGGTGACATTTTCCTAATAGCGACACATGGCTTACATGCATTCAAGTGCGTCATTACTTGGGCTTCTATTATTAGGCGGGAAATCGTGTAATTCATACTGTGACATACTCTCTCAAGATTCTCTTGTTCATTTCATTCATATGCAACACACCCACTACATACCATCACACCCTCTCCCTCCCCCTCCACTCACTCTTCTTCCCTCCTCTTCTCTCTCTCATTCTCCACTCTTCCTCTACTTCCATTCTCTCTGTCTCTCCCCTCTCTTTCTCCCCTCCCCCCCCCCCCCTCTCTCTCTCTCTCTCTCTCTCTCTCTCTCTCTCTCTCTCCCTCTCTCCTTTTCCTCCTTCTCACTTTACTCTACCCTCTTTCTTCGTGCCGTATTCCTCGAACTCTACTCACCCTCTCTTCCACTGTCCCTCTGTCTACTTCATTCACCACTTTGGCTTCACAAGGGGAGTATTGTGCATGTTTATGTCTGTGTTTTTTTGTCGCTGAGGAAGGCATTTTGCCGAAAATTTCTTGTCCTGTTTTGTGTCGTGCATTAAATCGTCGTTACTTCACACTTTGTTTTGTGTGCTCTTCTGCTTTTTTGTCGTGTTTCAGTAACGCCGCAGTTTGTTTCATTTGCCGTCTCTCAAGATTGTTTTGCCTCACTATTTCATAATATCACGACACCCTGACCATAGTTTCAGGACAACAGGGATATTTTCATTTCCTTTACAGATAGATATGGCTCATGTCTACTAGTGGAAGGGAGACGAAACATCTTGTGACATTTATCGTGGCCTCTCCCTCCTGTGTATCGCAGTGAAAAGTGTTTGGTAAAGTGATCCTCAGCAGCAGCATCACCCACATCGCTAACATCCTTGTCTATGAATCTCGGTGTGGCTTTCAAGCAGGTATTGGCACTGGGATACGGTATTTTGCTATTCGCCAGGTGCACGAAAGGTGCAAAGAGTAAAACCTGGAACTCCGTTTGATGTTTATTAATTTGATTGAAGCATTTTGTACCACGAATCGGTATAGCCTTTAAAAGGTTCTGCACAAGATTGAGTGTGCCAACAAACTGATATCGCCGAGTTCTTCCTTCCGCGGGAGGGGTGGGGGGGCATGCAAGGAAGTAGGTAAAAAAATGAGGACGGGATTAACAGACCCATTTGTATTGGAAAACATGGAGTGAAACGATGCTCTGTTATAGCTCCCTTCCTCTACGCTTTGCCATCTAACTTGCAGGAAAGCTGATAGTTCCTTTATAAACTTCGAAAGGTGAAGTGTGTGTGTGTGTGGGGGGGGGGGGGGGGGGGGGGGGGGTTCAGTTTCGCGTGGGTGACAATTTTTCAGCCTATGGAGAGTCTGGACAGAGTGAGAGCATTTGCGGTCATTCTGCGCTAGTTACCCTTCTTGCAGACAAAAGTTCACTGGCCACACATTCCCATGAGGATATCCTGTGCGTGATGGACCGCTTCGTATCAGCCTGAAGACGTTTTGGCCTTACTAGTACTCTTAGCAAGACAGAGGCATCAGGTTATCAAACTCTCTGCCAAAATCGCAGTGCAGAGGGCAGCGATCCTGAGTGCTATTTTCTATTACTGAGTCATGGACCATCTACCGACGACACGTTCAATAGTTTGAACAAGTCCACATGGATTTCATTCGCAACATCTGCAACATCAGTGGCAAGGCAAAATGTCCATTCTTTAGGTTCTGGAGAAAAAAAAAGTGTGCATATCCCAGCATCCCAGCCTCTAGTGTCTACTCATTAAAAACGCAGCTGCGATGGGCAGGATGAGGATAAAGGATTCCCTACATGCTCCTGTGCGGCCGGCTGAAGCATTGCAGGGGCAGCGCAACCCAGGTAAGACACAACGACACTGTGAAGGCCAACATCAAGACCTGCAACATGGACACACCCGGAATCACTCGTCTCAGGACCTGCTAGGCACGCTTGTGTCAGGTCACAGACTTTCAAGCTGAACAGAATGGCTGATCATCAGGCAAAGAGAAAAAAGAGGAAGCAGGACCCAAGCCAGCCGAAGTCCTTCCCGGCAGCGCCTGCGGCTGACAGCGTGTCTCAGAGAGATAGGTCTCCATTCCGACGTGAGGGTACATTCTGGCCACTACCTGCGTGCCTACTCGTCAGCAGAAACCAACACGGTTCCAACATCTGATATCCTTAGGCTGTTCTTACAATGCTGCCAAGATTTCGACAAGTATGATTTGGTTAAAAAAAAAGAAAGAAAAAAAAAAAGAGAAGAAAACCTATTGGTATTTTTCCCATTCTGTACTTGATTAGTCAGGTTAACTTGCCGTGGGTGTTAGCATCTTACCTCTTCTCCTATTCCAAATCTGTTATGTCCCAGTATACATGTTATTTATTCCTTCCACCTTACATTGTGTATGTACTTCACGCGCGCGCGCGTGCGTGCGTGCGTGCGTGCGTGTGTGTGTGTGTGTATGTGTGTCTGTGTGCGTGCGTGTATGCGTGCATGCGTTCGTGCGTGCGTGTGTGTGCGCGCGCGTGTGTGTGTGTGTGCGTGTGTGTGTGTGTGGTGTGTGTGTGTGTGTGTGTGTGTGTGTGTGTGTGTGTGTGTTTGTGCGTACTATACATAGGTGAGATGAATTCGTTTGAAGTGTTTATCAACAATTGAATCTGCGACATGTTACTGAAAACTGGTATTACCTTCCCCCCCCCCCCCCCTCTCTCTCTCTCTCTCTCTCTTGTATGTGTGTGTGCATGCGTGCATGCAGCATTCGTGTGTGGGCGTGAGTGTGCGTGTGTGCAAGTGTGTGTGGGGGGGAAGGGGGGTTGGGGGTATTTGGGGGTGTGAGTATGTTTCTGTGTGTGGGTCTTGTGCGAGTGTTTGGGGAGATGGGAGGGAGGGGTTGGTTATGGTGTGTCTATACGAGTGTGTCCAGGACGGGGGAAATCGTGATGGTATTGCTTAAGTGCACTAAGTTGACGTATTATTAGTCAGGCTTAACACACCAAGGTTATCTTTGCACTCATACACGCATATGCACACTCATGCGCCATCAAACATTCGCCTCTCTCTGGGAATGGGATGTCACGCATTCGTCTCTCTCCTAACACGACTGAGAACAAGAAATGCAATTTCTATGCTACTTATAATTAATCATGAACAATCAAATCACACACAATGAAATATCAGAACATAAAAGATCAATATTCCTAATCCAATTAATCATGAACAATCAAATCACACACACTGAATAAATCAACACATTAAAAGATCAATACTTCCTAATCCGGGTTATAATGAAATGACTTCTTACTGGCCAGGTTTTCACACACACACACGCTTTCACACCCACACCCAGTTCTTGAAAAAAGTCTCTTCACGTCTTCTTCAGCACTGCTTGATGGTGATGCCCTTGGTTGACTGGCTCCAGGCTTCAGGACTGGGTCTTCGTGGTGTCCTCTGGGATCTCGACGTCGAACTCTTCTTCTTCGTCTTCTTCACCCACCTCTGGGTTCAAATTCAGTTTGTCTGTCTTCACCCCACCTCTGGGCTTCAACTTAGTTTCCTTCTCTTCCAGCTTGTCTTCAAACCCTAAGACTTAGCTGTCTCTTCTATCTCCCAGACCACGTTTCTCTCGACCCTTTCTCTGTCCTGCTCACTCCCTCTCCTCTCTCTCTCTCTCTCCTCAGCCTTCCTCTCTCTCTCTCTCTCTTCCTCAGCCTTCTCTCTCCTCTCTCCTGTGTTGTTCTCCCGACACGTTGTTCTCCCTCAGTTTATATAGGGAGGGAAACAAAGGATTCCCCTTCGGGCCATGCCTTTGTCCACGCTGCTTCTCAAACCCTAGTTCACAAGTACCCTGAATTCTCCACTCGCGACATTCCACACACATCACATTTACACACACCCCTACCTAATTGATTAGCAAACACACACTTAGCCCCAGATGGACATCGAAAAATTCCCGCCGACTTCGGTGGTTACTCAACACAGTAATTATCTTAAGGAGGGTACTAAACTCCACACGCATTCAGCCAGCTGACATAGAACAACACGTGACCACGGCAATACATCTGAACAAATCCAGGCCCCTGCTCTTCACTGACTGTTTACACAAGAACTTAGCTGACGAGCATTTAGCGCTCATTGGGGCCC
>CM031597.1:117081929-117091929 GCA_018398815.1 Conus ventricosus | reverse complement strand
GACCAGTGGTGGTGATGGTAGCACTCGGGTAATCTTCTGGAAGATACAGGGGGGGAAAGTACACGAATAAAATAGGAACAATCGTAGAATTAGCGTGATGCAGGCTAATCACGTGCATGGTGTTTGCAGTGATTTATAATGACGATTATATCATCGTCGTCATAGGACATACATGAGAGAGAGAGAGAGAGAGAGAGAGAGAGAGAGAGAGAGAGAGAACTAATACCCATATCTATACAACATATGTACTATACTCCATTTTACTGGTTGAACTTAACAAAGAAAATTTTTTTTATCGATTATTGTGGAAAGACTACTCATGCTGCTCAACCTATACATGAGTTACAAGATTTGGGATTCTGTAGATAAGCCAAGATTTCCGGCTTGATGAGTTCTTTACATGTCAATTTAAAGACAGGCTGATTGCATGCAGATAGCAGGGTGAGACTTTCATGTCAAAGATACGGAAAAGATGCCAAGAATTAGGCATTTTGTTCTGTATATGATAGTTTTAACGTTGAGTGGATTTCGATTTACATTCGAAGTTTTATTATGTCAAAATTCAGTTTCAGAATTTCGGACAAAAGACATCACCTTCACTGTTAAGCTACAGTTTGTATACTTATATTTCAATGTGGAAATGAAGACCAAGTGCATTTCATTTCATGATGCACTTTATTCAGTCTGAAAAATCAATGTGTCTTGGCGAATTTCTGCAAATATTCTAATCCGTTTTTGTTAAGTAAGTTTAGTTTACTCTGGCAACCAAAAATCAAAGCGCTGTAACAAATTTGTCCACAATCATTTCGGTTAGGATCTATTGTAATCTTCTGATGACTGCTACTTTCATCCAAAATTAATTAGATGTTGATATGAATTTTACCTGACACAACTTCATGAAAGGAAATGTCCTTGAATAAAGCACCTAAGTCCGGACTCTCTCCCGCAATGTCCTTGAAGTCCGGACCTCTCTCTCTCTCTCTCTCTCTCTCTCTCTCTCTCTCTCTCTCTTCTCTCTCCGTGCGCACACACCCACATTCTCCTGTTCAAAATGTTTGACAAATCCTGACTTAAAACAGTTTTTTTCGTGTGTGTGTGTGTGTGTGTGTGTGTGCGTGTGTGTGTGTTTTGTTTAGCTGAGTTTTTGGCATCTTTTGAGCAGTAACTTTCCAACAATATCAAAACTTCCTCAAATAATTGTTGTTGTTGTTGTTGTTGTTTCTTGGTAAATACGATTGTTTAAGTTTATTTTAGTAAATTATTCCATTAATAACGGAAAATAATTATGTTCTTCAGTGTGATAATTTGAGGGGAAAAACTTCCATCACCGGTGATTGAAAATCAATGGAAAGAACTGCAGGGGGTTCACGGTTGTCTTGAATGTTTTTGCTCACTCACCTTTTTGTTTTGATCACTCGCTGCTGAACTGATGTGAATGGCACCCTCAGTTCCCCTTCAACACAAGGGAACAAACTCTTCCATCAGTGTCAGTCACACAAGCAGTGGGCCTCCAAATTGGTTTCAAGATAAAACTTTCACCCCACAAGTCAGGAAACATCAACGTCAAGGTTCTATCATCCTGAAAGCAAAGAACACTTCACAGTGCCTCAGACTGACGGGACTGAAGAGCCCTGATGGAATCCAAAAAATCATGCAGGCAAAAGAATTTATACACGCGTAGCAATCAGGGAACAGACCTACTGACCATGGGAAGCTGTAGCGATGAAAAGGGGCGTATCGTTCTCACGTGGTGGCTGCCACCCCGGACGATAATAACGGGTTGACGATCATGTATGCCCAGCCTTACTCGTGTACCGTGGATTGCAGTGACTTAAGATGCACCCTTGGACAGGTGTCTTACACTGTTGTTTCAGCTTGACAACCCTCTGTTTTAGGACTAGGATCGAATTGCTGAAGGCTCCGACCTGAGTGGTACAAGACTGTTAAAGATTTGGCACTGCACAATCTTGGCAGGGTTAGGCTTGTTGGGACCTATAGTTGAAACAAAACTGGGTCATAGGCAACAGAAGTCTACGATCACCACCTTCCAAGACAGTATGTACAAGAACACCACACACACACACACACACACACACACACACACACACACACACACACTAAATCCCGGGGTATTCGTATCGACAAATGTTGAGCTCCAAGAATAGCTGGTAGCCCCCGTCGCCAGAACCAGGCAGATATGGAGCCCGCCGCACTACTACCTATCCACAGTACTACTTATCCCCTCTTGTACATCAGAAGATCGGAAATATTCTGTTTTCATTTGTTGATCGAAAGATGGGAAACATTCTGTTTTCATTTGTTGATCGGAAGATGGGAAATATTCTGTTTCCATTTGTTGATCGGAAGATCGGAAATTTTCTGTTTTTATCTATTTATTTTTTGTTGATCGGAATATCGGAAATGTTCTGTTTTCATTTGTTGATCGGAAGATCGGAAATATTCTGTTTTTTATATCTTTCCCAGGGCTGTCGAAGAGTGGAACGTGCTCCCAGAAGAGGAAGTACTTGCGTCCTCTTTGAAATAATTCCGACATCAGATCTGAGAACAATCTCTCCTCACACTTCCCTCACCTGCATATGTTCATTTTTGCTTATAAGTTACGGAGAGTGCTGCGTTTTGTGGGCCCAGGTGTGGCACTAGACTATGTTTGGAGGTGTGCTACAGTTCCATTGAAACGGAGCCAGGAAGGTGCGTGGCCTGCTTGCAGCTATACATACAGTGGTACTTTCTCTAGTGGGTAGTTGATTGCTTTATGCTCGGTTTCTGTTTGTTGCTCTGCTTGTTTGGTTTTTCTCTTCCACGCCCCATCCTTTTCTTCCTCCTCAAGTGTGAAATAATCTTCGGCAAGTTGATGATGTTTCACCCGCAACACAAAGAAAAAAAAATCTAGCGATATCTTGTCATTCGAACTCCGCTCTGAGCATCCTTGTTTTCTCTTTTTCGCTAATCATTCCTATCTGTTTATTCACAAGGAATTTACATTATTGAGTCCATCATCACCAACATTCTGAGGTGCTCTTAAAGGTTACGACAATATATCCATTCGGTTATCAGAATCGAACAGCTGCAAGCGACGAAAATCCGGATCTCTCTCTCTCTCTCTCTCTCTCTCTCTCTCTCTCTCTCTCTCTCTCTCTCTCTCTCTCTCTTTCTCTCTCTCTCTCTCATGTGTCATGAATGATTTTTGTATCTAATTGTACAAGTTGTTTAAACAGCGGAACAGTATGATATAATGCTATTTTAAATCATTTGAACACCAGGCATATTTTCATATTGATTTTGTGTACCAAAGTCCGTGAAAGGTTTTCTCTCTTAAGTTGTTCATGCTTTCCCTTCAAATGAGGCTTTGGCCTTTAAAAAAAAACAACAACAAACTAACTCTCTCTCTCTCTCTCTCTCTCTCTCTCTCTCTCTCTCTCTCTCTCTCTCTCTCTCTCTCTCTCTCTCTCTGGTTTCCCTCGTGTGCTAGCTCTCTCTCTCTCTCTCTCTCTCTCTCTCTCTCTCTCTCTCTCTCTCTCTCTCTCTCTCTCTCTCACACACACACACACACACACACACACACACACACACACACACACACACACACACACACACACACACGCACGCACGCACGAACGCACGCACGCACACACGTACGCACCCAATTACACACACACCGACGCACACACAAATACAATTATACATATATTTACACACGCACTCAAACACGCACACCTTCCCGTCAGATTGTCGTCGACACATACCCAAATTGCCGTGGACAACAATTTATAAGCACCTACAATAATTTGGGTCCCACAGATGTTTCTTTGTAGCCTACAGTATAAGGAAATTCAGAGCAAATAATATTTTGTCACAGACAACATGTCTTTTTCTTGTTTACATTGAATATTACGTTGATATACGCGGCGAGCGGTGATGACCTTAATCAGACAGTCTCTCTCTCTCTCTCTCTCTCTCTCTCTCTCTCTCTCTCTCTCTCTCTCTCTCTCTCTCTCTCTCTCTCTCTCTCTCTCTCTCTTCTTCTTCTTCTTCTTCTTCTTCTTCTCTCTCTCTCTCTCTCTCGCTCTCTCTCTCTCTCTCTCTCTTTCTCTCTCTCTCTGTTTGAAATGTTTCTTTCTCATTTTTGAGGGCACGATGCACACAAGCCTGCCATGTGCTTATTCTTTTCCCTCATTAAACAAATTTCGTTTTCTCTCTCTCTCTCTCTCTCTCTCTCTCTCTCCTCTCTCTCTCTCTCTCTCTCTCTCTCTCTCTCTCTCTCTTCAACCCCTTTCTTTTCTTCTTCTTCTTCTTCTTCTTCTTCTTCTTCTTCTGTGAGCAACCACGGTTAATAGTAACCATTAATCCAGTATCATTTTGAGTGTATGGATCCCACAGAGTTGCGGCGTACTTTGGCACAGACAGGTCTCACTAGTGCTATTAACTTAAAGTTGTTGCCTTCATCTCTTTGCTTTTGTTTTCAAGAATCCCAGCGCAATGTAGGCTTTGGCACTGATGTCATGGATGTGGCAGTCCCGTTTCCCACTAGTTTGCAGAGTTTCGACGAGGTATCAAGAGCTGATGGTATTCTCCAAGCCTTGTTCATATACCTGATGATTTGGTTCTGGAGAATTTCTTTTCTTTGTAACGCTCAGTATGGTGCATTTGTCACACACACACACACACACACACACACACACACACACACACACACACACACGCACACGTGTGCGTACACATACACACACAAGCGCGCGCACACACTTGCGCACACACACACACACATGCACACATGCGCACACGCATACACATGGGCCCGTGCCCACACATCCATACACACATATGTGTACATTCCCTTCACACATATACCCAAAAAAAGACAACCAATGTTAGCTAGGCACTTAAGGTCTGACCAGTGCATCGGGCTAAAGCGTAGGTCAGACATCTGCCAAATTGTAGCCACGAGACCCTCTTCTTCAATTCTCTCATCTTCTTTGTTAATTCATTTATCCATCAGCTTAATATCATGTGGTCTCAAAACTTAGCGGATGTGGTGTAGCGTATATGGACTAGTCCGCACGCAGTGACGCCCAGGATGGAACACCATGTCCCTTACTTCCTCACATCTTCCCAGTGCTTGGCAGTCTCAATGCAGGGCTGGGCCGTCCTGTTTGTCTGTGTGGTGTGGCGGTAGAGAAAGGTGTCATCGGCAAAGAAGAGACAACACTCGTTTCTACGCACGATGAAAAGACACGGTCCCAACACAGAGCCTGGGGGCATCCCCGATTTCACGTTTACTGAGAACGACCCCTTCCATAATCACTGTTTGCTTTCCGTCTTACAGGGAGACGGCAGACAGTGTTTAACTTACCCCTACCGCCCTAGCTCTCATGGCGTGTGCCCTTTCGTGCGTATGAAGACCGGAGATCAACCATGTCATCTCCCAAAGAGAGTTCCAGTTAGTCTTGGAGTAACCTAGTAGGACGCATAGAGAACCATTTTAAGTGAGCGCAGACGTTTTCATCCCCAAGTATACAATGCCAAGGTCTGACGTACACTTTCCAAGTGCAGAACCATGTGCGGGACGTTAGTGAAGCCACGTCTAGTGTCCATCCTTGCTGGAAAGTGCACGAGCTGTTCTAAGCTGCTGTCATGCAGAGGGACAAGGAATCTTCTAGGCAGGCTTGGGTATGGAGGCCCTGGCATGATTGAAGATGTCGGTCAGCGAATTCCCAGGAAATAGAAGTCTTCTGCCATAACGAAACAAGAACAGCGTCTTTTTGCGGACATAGTCAGCGGGCTTTTCAGATTCAGTCAAACTGCGTTAGTCTGCGACATTTGGTCTGCAGTAAGTACGTGTTTCGGTTTTAAACTTTGGAACTGGTGGGTAGCTTGACCTGGGGATTCCACAGTGTTCCGTGTGTACACAACAGTTGCCTGAATCTCCTCCCTCACAGCTCTCGGCACATCTCCTCCTTCCTTGCTCTTTCTCAGACATACGGAGGTATGACTAGGTGTTTTTAAATCGAGTTCGTTGATGTGGACAGAATGGCGAGCCAGGTTTAGGTGCCGATGATGACATCTGATTTGAGGCTGTCTACAGAACAAGGTAGATGGGTCTTGCTAGAGTTGAATAATATTAAGGACAAAATCCTGAGGTTGAAGAGGGTAGGGGCATGTCTGTATCGGAACGCTTACACACGTTTGTGCTATTCTGTGACTCTCTGTCGATGCCAAAAAGGTCAAAAGCGATAAAGCTGTTGCTATCATTTTCACATATAATTAAATGCTGTGAGCTGCCTGCGTCATTTAGCGAGCTGTATGTGCAAGCAGCTGTATTTTGTTAAGTATCAGAAAACCACAAGTTTATAAGTCACCAGTTTACGTTGTATCGTATTTCACACAACAGACCAAAGCCAGAGACAGGTCATCAGAGACACGAAAGAAAAGGAAAACAGTCACAATACCTCGCCCCGTTTAGTAGAAATTAAATGTGCTTTGTTAAAACAAAAGATCGAAGGATGTCACTTTCCTGGTGGTTGGTATCCTTGTGGAGTTGTTTTTTACCGCTAAAAGAACGTTTGAAAGCACCAAGAGGAGGACTCGTGGGTAATGATGTTGTCATTAAAAGAAAAAGATCAGGAATAGAGTTTTAGAACTTACCGCCAAAGACATTGACAAACAAAGCACAAGACAAGACACGATGCATTTCAACCACTTGGGTCTTCATCAGGCGAAAAAATAAATCACATTTAACATGTGGGACAGTACAAACTACGAAAAACAAAAAAGGGGAATGAAAATGACTTATCCGTAATTCTTCATGAAGGCGGAAATGACATGAGGCCAGGGGGATTATGGGAGAGGAAACAGAGGGGGGGGGGGGGGGGGGGGGGGGGGGGTTGCGTCAGGGGAGGTGTGTGTGTGTGATATGATAGGGTTGTGTGTCCAGTTTATTAGGATGGTATGATATCTTTGTGATGGTTGTGGTAATGGTGGATAGATAATGATGAAAAAAAAAAAAAAAAAAAAAAGGGGAGAGAAGAAAGGTGTGTGTTGTGGTGGGGGGATTTAAGGGGAAGGATCAAAACAAAATTAAGATTAGATAGATGGAGGGTTGCTGTAACTACTGTATGAAGTGAGTGAAGAGGATGTGGTGGTGGTGTATGTAAGTGTGTGTGTGTGTGTGTGTGTATGTGTGTGTGTGTTGGTAGGGGATATTGCCAACTGATGTGGAAGAGGTGGGTATGTGTGTTTGGTTATTGTTGGATATTGATGCCTTGGGGGTGTAGTGTGCCCAGTTTGGAAATGAGATGGGATTCTTGAGTTGTGCGTTCAAAGCTGTCACTCTGTGACTGCCAGAGTGCCATAACTTTGACATGGTCGATGTTGTGTTGGGTGTGGTTGAAGTGTAGGGCGACGGGTTTGGGTCGGTGGTGGCGGATATCAGCCAGATGTTCAGCGATGCGTGTTTCAAGTGTGCGTGACGTTTCCCCTATGTAGATCTTGCCACACAGCTGGCAGTGGATGGCATATATAATGTTGCGGCTCTGACATGAAAATGTGCGTTTGACTGTGAAGGAGTTTTTGGGGCCCTGTAAGATGGTGTCTGGTTTGGTGAGGGGGCAGATTTTGCAGTTGGGTTTGGAGCAGGGGTGAGTACCTGGTGGTGTAGCTGTGGTTCTGTTCAAACTGGATCGCACGAGGAGGTCTTTGAGGTTTTTGTCACGTTTGAATGTGATCATGGGTTTGGTATGGAAGGCGGGTTTGTGGTTATGTATAATGTGCCAATTGGATTTGAGGATCCTACAGATGGGGAGGGTGTGCGGGTGGTAGAGGAGGTAGGCTGTGGGTCTGTCTGTCTTGGTTGGATGCTGGGTGTCCAGAGCAGATGTTCTGGATACAGCTATGGTGCGGCGGAGTGCTGCATTGATGATGGAACTGGGGTATCCGCGGTTGGTGAAGAATTGTGACATTTTGGCTGCTTGTGTAGTGAAGTCTTCCTCGCTGGAGCAGAGTCTGCGGAGACGGAGAAATTGTGAGTATGGGATGCTGTCTTTAGTGTGTGGGTTGTGGGAGGATGAGTAGTCTAGGTATGCATGTGCGTCGGTGGGTTTGTAGAAAATGGAGGTTTTGAGTAGGCCTTCTTCTAGGGAGATGGTGATGTCTAGGAAGTTGACCGACTGCGAAATGGTGTAGGTAAGTCGGATAGATGGATGGAAGGTCTGGGCAAAGTTGAGGAAGTTGAGGAGGTCTTGTTTTGGCATAGATTTAAAACCCACATCCACCGGTCTCTTTCTGTTTTCTACCAATGTTTTTAGCATTGGCTGCGTTGATCTCACAACATCGTCCTGTGCGTCTTGCGCGTTCTTTTTCCCACTTTGAAGGGAAAACGGATCTCAGGGATGGCTTCAGTTTTGCTTTGGTGACAGTAGAGCGCAATGTCAGTGAGACCAGGTATATATGTGGATTTGTGATTCCCTTCTTTCCACCGTGTTAGTGCTGATACAGCACTGATCTTCGGGATCAGCATAATCTGCAGTCACCAGACTTCGTGTCTATCATCTGCAGGCTTTCTTCCCTCTACTGGATTGTTCCCCAACAGCCATCACACCAGCTTCTCCTGTCACGGCTGGAAAAACATGGTTGACGTGACAACTTCGACTGTTCTTCGTTTTCGCAAGGAGAGGTTTCGTGATTTCTTAAAATACCCTTCTCCTATCCGAAAAAAAATTCACCTCGCGGGATTCGAACCATCAACTTCTGAAGGAGTGGACGTTTCAAAGCACAGCCGTTTCTGACGGATGTCTTACTCACATGGTTATCGAACACGTGCTATACAATGGGAAATCCAAACCTTATGAAGAAAAAGGTAACGGCCAAGTTAAAAGTTGTCCACCCGAATCAAAATGCTCCGACCCCCCCCCCTCTCTCTCTCTCTCTCCTCTCCTCTCTCTCTCTCTCTCTCTCTCTCTCTCTCTCTCTCTCTCGTGTGTGTGTGTGTGTGTGTGTGTGTGTGTGTGTGTGTGTGTGTGTGTTTGTCTGTTTGGCTGGCTGGCTGGCTGGCTGGCTGGCTATTGTCTATAAGCATGTTTTGTTGTGTGTGTGTGTGTGTGTGTGTGTGTGTGTGTGTGTGTGTCAGTCTGACATGCTGTCTGTCTGTCTGTATGCATGTATATATGTGAGGGGCTACGCAAGTGGACGAATGCTGTAAGCCCTCTCGCGATTGGTACGTAGTTGGTGCTACGTTCTTTGTCGGCGTTCCTTGAAACTGGATCACACTCCGTGAGCACTGATCAAGCAAGACCCTGGACATCTCAACAATCACTACTGTGCACATTCCCTAGACTCACTCTCCACCGCTTTACTTCTTCTTTTTCTCTTTCTGTGATTCATGTTTCTTTGTTTCTGTTTTTTGGTTTGTTTGTTTTTTAACACGGGCACCTCGGATTACTTCATAAAAACATCCATTAGCAGGACAGAGATCTCCTACTACCAAGTTTACCTTGAACACGATGGACGTACACCCTGAGGATCCATTATTCAAGTAAAAACACACTCTCTGTCCCTGTCTGTCTGTCTGTCTGTCTGTCTGTCTCTCTCTCTCTCTCTTTCTCTCTGTCTCCCCCCCCCCCCCCCCCTCTCTCTCTCTCTGTCTCTTTTATAGGAGGAATCTGTTCATTTGTGATTGCGAATTTATATGTATGTAAAGTTGTCCTTAGCAGACGAGATGGCGTTGACTTCGTAGTAAGCCTATAAACCACTGACAGTCATCAAATTCAGCTGTGCCGTGTCCTTACGTTTAAAATTCCGAGTTCAACTATGATTGAAAAAATTATGTGTCAGTTTGTGAGCATGCTCAATGAAACAAGCATGGGTGTGTGATGTCAAGTATTTGAGTGCAATTGCATGGTTTCTTTTTCAAGCTTACTGATTAATTCGTGTGTTCAGGAGAGATTTGTTTCCATGTCCTCTTCCCCTCCATTCATGTTTTTTGCCA
>CM031597.1:117076929-117079429 GCA_018398815.1 Conus ventricosus | reverse complement strand
AGTACCAGCCGCAGCACAGTACCTCTCCGGACTTCCGCTCCTCCCACCTTCACGTGGCCGCTAGCCAGGGGTCCGACGTGCTGGTGGAGATGCTCATGGAGCGAGGTGCCTCCCCTCTGGCCCTGGACTCCGATCTCAACACTCCCCTCATCGCCCTGGCCAGGCGCGCGCCTCGTGAGCACTGCCTGCACGTGGCCAAGATCTTGCTCCGCGGGTGCTCCCGGCTCTACCTCAAGTCCTACGTGGACATGCTGAACAGCCGGGGCCTCAGCGCTCTCCACTACGCCGTCGCCCGCGGTTTGGATGGTGTGGTCAACTTTCTGCTGAGCACTTGCTCGGCCAGTGTTGATCCTTATCGGAGTCCGGTTTCCGGGGAGGAGAGGTTTGTTGGGTTCAGCCCCCTGCACATGGCTATCATGCACAACAACCACTGGGCGGTGGGCCGACTGCTGGCGGAGGGTGCTGATGTGAACCTCTACATCCCGACCTTCCGTGACCCCGGCCTGATGGCCTCCGTGCCCCACGTGCACGTCTTTGGTCATTGTGACTGTGGGTGTAGTTTTCAACATCGCTTTCACATTGTACCTCCGCAGCTTAGTGGAGAAGGGATGTACCTGAGCCCCACGTTGGGCCTGGCAGCCTTTCTGGATGATGACGATTCCGTGGAGGCTCTGGTGAAGGCCGGGGCCCATCTGGAGGCCACTGACAGCTGGGGCTTTACGCCTCTGTGTCTGGCGGTCTTCTGGTCCAACTACAGGTCCACGGTGGTTTTGTTATCGCTCGGGGCCAGAGCCAACACCATGCCCATCTGCGGGCGAAGCCTTCTGCACGTTGCTCTCAGCCAGTCCGCTTCAGATCGCTGTTCTGCACGTCACCGTAAGCTAGAGTCCATCAACAGTGTGGTGCGAGAACTGCTCGACAGTGGGGATGTGGCAGTCAACGAGAGGGACGCGTGCTGCGCCACCCCTTTGATTCTCGCCTGCGGGAACGGCTTCTACAGGACGGTGCCACAGCTGATTGGGGACGGATCGTCTCTGGCTTCTGTGGACCAGTCGGGGCGTTCCGCTTTATTCTACGCCACCGTTTGCTCAGGGCAAGAGCGTAATCGTCTGATGATGAGAACGTTGCTCCATTTCGGGGCTGGCTGTTTGGAGCCGCTGCCTTACGGCCGTGATGGTACGGTACAGTCATTCAGGTCCCCTGCAGTGGTAGCTCTCTTCCTCATGGACACTCTCAGCCTGTTCTTGCTGTACAAATGGGGAGCGCTGAGAGACCAGCAACTGATACGTTTCCTGAAAGGATGGTGTTGTGTGTCCAGAAGCAGCGAGATCTGGCCCAGTCTGTTCCGTTGCTCTGCCGTTTTCCAGTCGCCGAAGTCCCCGGTGAACGTGCCCACGTCAAGCCAGAGGATGGCAAGGTTACCTCATGATGGTCAAGAAACTGGCGTCCACCTCAATGAAATAACCACGTATACAACAGCAGACTGGAAAGAAATTTTCGACCGTGACCAGGACGACTGGAAAGAACTGCTCCGGTTCTGCGATCTTCCTGAAGACCATTGTTTTTTAGGCGAACATGACAGCTGTATCATTCTGGACGAATCGGACCCTGAAGCCGTGGCCGATGAGCTCAAGCTCATGCAACTCACGTATCGTTTTCTCCAGAAGGTCAGCACCACCGTGCCCTCTTTGCAGGACCTGTGCCGGTGGACGGTGCGTGAGGCTGTCGGGGACCAACCCTTGGCCTGGAAGAGAGCAGCGCTGACCTTAGGCCTGCCCTCCTTGCTTTTGCCGCAGCTGATGATAGGGCTGAGGTAGTCATGATGATTCATAGCCAAGACTTTCCGGACCACAAGATGGGGGGTGCTCACTCTTTTTCTGTTCTATTTATGAAGTAAATTAGATCAAGTGGTGGAGGAAGACAGAAGTGGTGCATTTCTACAAAAGCATGCCCCATGATCTGAAAGTGCCAGATATATGTCAGCTTTGTGTGTTCCAGCTGATGTGGGGATCATAAAATGCTGCAAAGGGCATCCCGGCTGATGTTGGGAATAAAGAAAAATTCTGCAAAGACCTGAAAAGAGAAACCTGTAATAGCGCAGACTTATTAGCCTTAGATGTATATTTTGGAGACAGGGATATAAAACAGCAGAAACACAGGAAGTTCAAAGAAGTACAATTCTTACATGTGCATTATTTGCATGCCTCACATCCATCAACTCAAGAGTTGTGTCTATTACATCTCTGTCATGAAACACCTGAAAATGAGTCATGTTATCTGGATCTGTAGTATGTTGATTCCACTGTCGACGAGCTCTCTATTCCCTAGTATGTCCACGACTCGGCTTCCTACTAGCTGTGCACGCCCACAGTTCAATCTCTCTCTCTCTCTTCTCTCTCTCTCTCTCTCCTCTCTCTCTCTCTCTCTCTCTCTCTCTCTCTGCAGACCGTACATTCTTCAGCTTTCAACTCAGTAGCCATTAACAGTGTATTCCCAAGCC
>CM031597.1:117051929-117071929 GCA_018398815.1 Conus ventricosus | reverse complement strand
GACAAACAAAGCGAATGGAAGCACAGTGAGGCGAACTTTTTATCCTCTCCCTTCTACATCTTTGAATATACCTTGTTAATTGACCATGAATGTTGAATGAACAGGTGCTCGTATGTGCCATCCACCTTAGTTCTTTTTTATATTCCTTAATTCCCATCTATCTTCCCTCCCTCCCTGTCTGTCTGTCTGTCTGTCTGTCTGTCTGTCTGTCTGTCTGTCTGTCTGTCTCTCTCTCTCTCTCTCTCTCTCTCTCTCTCTCTCTCTCTCTCTCTCTCTCTCTCTATCTCTCTCTCTCTCTCTTTCTCCTTTTTTTTTTTTAAAGAGAAGGCAATCATGTTTGAAAAAAAAGGAATATCGCTCGAGAATGAATCGTTTTCTTCGGCAATTGCAGAATGTGAGACGAATAAAATTTTAATGTACGCATCGAGAAAACGGAAGCTCCGAGTTTTAACGGGTGAAAGTAGCTGCAGATTTTTAACCAACTGCGATGGAGTTTACAAAAATCCGGCGAATCACATAGCCAGAAACATATATTCATGGACAAAAAGGGCAGAATTAAAAAAAAAAAGAAGTATTAGCGAGTCATTCAGCTTCTTTCCGTCAAGAATCTAGCCAGTCCTCAATGCAGACAAGAGGAGATGTTGTATGTAAGTGCCACAGGTCAGAAACCATCTTTTTCTAAAGGTAAATTGGCATTACCCCCCCCCCCCCCTCCCACTCCACGCGCGCACTAGAGGTAGTAAAGTCATCGGATTGTTCCTTTGATGTATATGCCGTAGTGCTCTCTTTCACCAGAAAGAGACGTGCAATTTACAGAATTCTTTTTTTCAATTTGTTTGTGCGTTTGTTGTTTTCTTGGTTTTTTTTTCAATTTGTTTGTTCGTTTGTTTGTTTTCTTGTTCTTGCGCGTTACGGGTGGATGGTAGTTATCTTGTGTTTTCTCCGTGTTTTTTGTTTGTTTGTTTGTTTGTTTTTTTCTATTTTAGTCGGACAAAGTGGAAACGGCTTGATTTCCACATGGAGGAACACGGCTTGATTTCGACATGGAGGAAAGCTGTGAAAAGTCGTACCAAAACGCTGAGATCTTATCGCTGCGTGTCAGTTTTCTCGTCAGTGACTCGACAGTTTAAAGGTAGGGGGAGGGGTGGGGAGAAGTGGGAGGAGGGGAGGGGTAATGTCATAAATTGAGACCCTCCGCAAAAGTCCCCCTTCCCCCCCCCCCCCCTTCCCCTTCCCCCCCCCCCCCCCCCCCCCCCTTCTCTTCTCTCTCTCTCTCTCTCTCTCTCTCTCTCTCTCTCCCGGACGTTCTGTACTCATCAGTGATCTACTCCCTGGGAGTAAAGACAAATTCATTCTCACTATTTTCTCCTACAGGATGATGCTACATTTGACTGCAGACATTGTTCAGTTGGCACTGTTCTCTCCTACAGGATGCTACATTTGACTGCAGATATCGTTCAGTCAGTCCTACAGGATGCTACATTTTACAGCAGATGTTTTTCAGGCAGCCCTACTTTCTCCTACAGCGCTACATTCTACAACAGATGTATTCAGTCAGGACTGCTTTCTTTTACAAAGATGCTACATTTAACAACAGACATTGTTTCAACAAGCACTACTTTCCCCTATAGGATGCTACATTTTGCTACATACACCATTGCATCAACATTATTTTCTCCTACAAGATGCTACGTTTTGCGACATATATCAGTCCGTCAGAACCTTTCCCTCCTGCAGAAAGCTGTCTTTTACTGTAGGTGTCATTCTCAAGCACTAGATTCTCATATCGAATACTTTTTTTTTTTTAAGTTCTATTCAACTATGCTCATTGTGCGGTATTGTGGTAACAATATCGTGATTGAAAACCCGTATAACAGCTGTGGTACACATTAAAAAAAACGTGTGGTACATATTAAGAAACGTGTGGTACACATTAAGAAAACGTGTGGTACACATTAAAAAACGTTTGGTACACATTAAGAAACGACATTTAATGGACACATACATAGCTTGCTATGTCATTAGTGTCATCATACCTTCTTTCCGAGGAAAAAAAAAAGATGTAGTTTATGTAAATCGGCTGAATGAGTAAATCAAAGTAAATATAAGACTCATTCTATACCAGACTCCAAAACTGCAGTTTAAAAAAAAAAGAAGAACAGGCCACTCAAGAACAATTCAAGCGACGTCACGTTTATCCTAAGTCCGCTGTATTCACAAGGACTGGAGTGGCCACGGCTCCTCTACCATGTTGCCCACGACTGACGTTAGAGCGCTGTGGAGATAAAGTGACGGCCCAAGTATCCATCACAGCACTTCCAAGCCCTTCCTGTCATTAGAAAGTGCGCAGATCAATGAATATAAAAGAAAGAAAAGAAGAGGATTGATACATTAATATAAAATAAGAGAAGATTTGGTGGTTTTCATGTAACATGTTTCAGGCCCAAAGTAGACATCTATAAGCCATTTAGTCCCTGTAATCATAGTATAGTCCCACCTTCGTTTGCTGCTGTCTGATGTAACTGAGTTGACCAGGGGGGGGGGGGGGGGGGGGGGGGGGGGGGGGGGAATGTCTTCATATAACTATATTTAATTGAATGGTCAATGTGTGTGTGTGTTGTGTGTGTGTGTGTGTGTGTGTGTGTGTGTTCTTTTTTTCTGTATTCACTTACATTGTTGCAACTTGAATACTATGTATGAGTATTTTTGTGTCTTACAGGTGTGTGTCATGAACTGAAAACTCTGCGCACTGTCTTCTTTTGGCGCATCTCTATTTTCTCAAATTATTTGATTAAAATTTGATTTTTTTTTTTAAGAAAAAAAAAAGAAACAAGAAGAAGAGGAAGAGGATCTTGTTCTCTGGAATAGTTGTGCCTGCTTGTACTGCACGTAAATGAAGTCATTCAGTGAACAAAACGTCGTAGTGGATGGATGAAACAGGAGCAACGAAACACCAGATGCGGAGAATGGGACTGGTGGAACACTTCAGAGGAATACAGAAGACACTTTCAACAACTTCTACGAAACTTGCCGTAGTCTTAGAGACAAAAGTATATGCATAAATGCATTGCTTTGTCAAACGAATCAACTGATTTATGTCCTTTTATCGTCCATTTCCAAACCATAGGATTTTATTCTGTCCATTTCTAGACCATTCCTGCTTACTCCCTATTTCATGTTCACTCTTGTCCTGTTTATGTCTGTCTCCGTTCGTGTTCTATTTTTGTCCACTCCTGTCCATCCCCATTCCATTAATATTCATTCTAGTCTGTTTTCTGTCCATTTAATATCCATTCTGACCATCCCTGTTCATTTTAATGCCCATCCCATGTCCAATAGTGTCATTTCCTGTCCACTTCCGGTCGATCTACTGACCATCTCGGTCCATTTTCAATCCATTTCACGTCTTCTTTCCATTTTCGGCCAATTCGGGGTACTCCAGTCCATGTACTGTCCATTTCTCTATTTTCTGTCCATTCCCTATTTTGTAATAATTTCTTTCTATTTGCAGTTCATTTCATGTCCATTGATGTCCATTTCGGTACGCTTTATGCTAGTGCATGTGATTTGAGGAGGGCAAGCACGTGCGTGCTCGCATTTATATACACATCCCTGGAAATTGACTAAGGATATTATCCACAGCTTCACACAAAAAGAAGCGTGAATACTCGCGGAAAAAGTAAACCAGGTAAAGATAGATAGAAGGGTCATTGTGCACAATTCTGTTACGATTGGGTAGGCCTATAGTTTGGGACCAAAGTATGCTTGACAGAATGTGTTCGTCTGTAAACACGAAACACCCTCATCTGCGTCAAGTTCCAGCGTTCGTTGTATCCTCCGCAAATTTTGAGTGGTACAGGCGCTTGTGGACTACCACCACCAACACCACCACTAATCTAAAAACAACTCAAAGTGGTCAAGTTGCGGGAGAGCGGGTAGAGGAAGAGGGAGGGGAGAGGGGGGGGGGGGGGGGGGGGGGCGGGCAGGGAGGATGCATGAGAACAGCTCATGTATGCTTAATCGTGCGCAGCAACTATTACTGTACACCCCCAGTAAGCTATCGATCCGTCAATCGGATCAATGACGCAGCAGACAGGCGTTCAGTGCAGTCTGTGCGGCGCTTTGCCTCCCAACTCACTGGGGAGCGGACCCCGTTCCAAAGCATGATCGATGATCCTCGCCAGCTCCAGGCTCTGGCCTGAATGGGGCTAAGCGGTATCACAGGAAAGAATATGAAGCAACGATAATGATGATTGGCATTTTCGCTATAGTGCTTTCCGATATCTAAAAAAAACAACGCTCTCTTCAATTAAATTCATGCATCAGCATACCTGCACCAATACACATTAGATTGCATGTTCATGCCCGACTTTCTCCCTCTCTCCCTGCCTTCACGTGAAATGGGCCAAAACAGGTTTGAACATTGAGGCAGAATGGAATACTGTGACAGCATGTAATGGTATGTTTTACGATTTGTTGAAAAATGTAAAAATTGTTGACTGTAATGGACTTGCAAAGGCAAAAGAGTTCCATGTTCGTTTTCCCATCGTGATTGTCTCCCCAATATTTTGGTACATGAAAAACTCTGTCGTCAACAGAGGAACGGAGCGAACTTTAAACAGAACCTGAATTTTCTAAAGCTCTGTATATTTCGATGGAACTGATAAGTGTTGCTTTGTCGTGTTGCTGTTGTTTATGTCGGTTTTTCTTTTCTTTCTTACTTTTTGTTTTAAATGTTCTTGTTGCATTTTCTTCCTTTCGGCAAGCAAAGAAGAAAATATTGGCCAAGCCTCGTCACCTTTGACCAAATGCACGTGTTCCGTTTTTACACTACTGGTTTAAAAAAAAAAGCTTCCTTATTTATCACTCATTAATATACCTTAACTGACAGTGATTTCTCAATAAACGCTCTCACGCTTTTTCAGTTAGGAACAAGCGCCGCTAGAGACACTGCAAGAAAAACGTCGCAGAGAAAAGAAAAAAAAAAAAGTAACGACGCTTCATCATTGAAAAAGATTCCCGTTCCGGCCCCCATACCATTAAATACATCACTTATCTTAGTCGAATCAAGGGATTTTAAATGGAAGCAGGTTTTAATTAGTGACGAGCTTGACTGACCATCATTGTCTTTTTCTTTTTCTTTTTTTTTCTTTCTTTTTTTTTCGATCTTTTTGTGTTATCTACAGATGTATTAACCCTTCGCTGTGTCTTGTGGGTATTCAATGACCCATAGTCATCGTTTTCACTGGACAACTATGTCAGATTTCAAGCTACCCCCACACAATAATATGATTGTGACTTTGTCAATAAAGCCTATCCCCGCTCCAGAATAAAATAAAATGTGTGTGTGTGTGTGTGTGTGTGTGTGTGTGTGTGTGTAGAAAAGAAAAAGAAACACCCGAAGGTGCTGGGGAGGTTTCTTTTTCTTTTCTACACACACTTTCTGGCACACAAAGGAGTCTAAAAATCCCAAGGCAAGGCTTTACTCCTTCAGTAACAGTATGGGTCCCCGGAGACCCACGACGTAGGATTACGCTTTACTCCTGCGGGGAAAAGCATGGGTCGCTGAAGACCACGACATGTGATTACGCTTTACTCCTGCAGGAAAAGCATGGGTCGCTGAAGACCCACGGACGTAGGATTACGCTTTCCTCCTGCAGGAAAAGCATGGGTCGCTGAAGACCCACGACGTACGGTGAGGATTTCGTTCTGCACAAAAAGCCTGGATCACTGCAGACCCATGACGTATGGCGCACAGAAGTTTAGGCGAAGCCCGGCGAATGCTAACATACATACACTTCGGGCCACGTGAAACACAGAATTCTGTAAACTTCAATGGGATTGGTGCCTGATAAGATCGTCATTCACCTGTTGTACATGGAAACGCGGAGTAATACAACGCAATGCACACGCACGTACGCACACACACACACACACACACACACACACACACACGCACACGCGCACACACGCACACACGCAATCACTCGCGCGCACGCACACACACCACACACACACACACACACACACACACGCACACGCACGCACGCACGCACGCACACACATACACAAAACACACAAACACACCACACACCACACAACACAACAACACACACAAACACACACACACACAGAGAAGAGAGAGAGAGAGAGAAGAGATGGAGAGAAGAAAAGAGAGAGAGAGGGGGGAGAGAGGGAGAGAGAGAGAGAGAACACATTCTTTTTTCAAGGCAAAGAGAATTATAATCTGCTTGTCCAGGAAAGACAGGGATAGGATCAGGGTGGGAGATGGGAAGGGGAGGAAAGGAGAGGGGGAAAGAGAAGGAGAAGAAGGGGACGTTCGGGGGCAAGGGAGGAAGGGAAAGGAAGTGATGGCGCAGGGCGAGAGGAAGGGGTGGAGGGGAAAGGAGGGAAGGGGAGGAGGAGGAGGCAGGGGTGGGTGAGCGAAGCATTACGATTTGCGTCACTACGTCAAAGGCTTTGAATAATCAGTATCGGCTTTGTAACAATCCAGTACGACATTTTTTTTTTCAGCTCTGGAGCTCAGTTCGCCGGAGCATCCCAGATTTTGTGGAAGGTTAGAATGAGATATTGCTGTGCTGTTGTTGTGTTTTTTTGGATTGAAGAGAAAATGGTACGGGTGCTTGGATCTTTCGCTGTGACAGTGTGTGTGTGGGGGGTGGGGGGGGGGGGGGGGGAATGCTGTCTTCATCATGTCGTCCATGTCCTTGAGTAGCCGTGTCAACAGTGTGGCTGCCCGGGTTGTGCAACGACTGTAAAGTCCCGGCCTGCAGGTAACCCTGTCTGTCTGTCTGTTGTCTGTCTGTCTCTCTCTCTCTCTCTCTCTCTCTCTCTCTCTCTCTCTCTCTCTCCTCGGTCTATCTCTCTGTCTCTTGTCTCTCTCTGTCTCGGTCTATCTCTCTGTCTCCTCTGTCTCTCTCTGTCTCGGTCTATCTCTCTGTCTCTTGTCTCTCTCTCTCTGTAAATGTATTTTGTTCTCTCTCTCTCTCTCTCTTCTTCTCTCTCTCTCTCTTTTCTCTCTCTGTAAATTTTATTTTGTTCTCTCTCTCTCTCTCTCTTCTCTCTCTCTTTTCTTTTTCTCTCTCTCTCTCTCTCTCTCTCTGTCGTGTGTGGTTGGTGTGTGTGTGTTGTGTGTGTGTGTGTGTTGTGTGTGTGTGAATGTATTTTGTTCCCCTCTCTCTCGCCTCTCTCTTTTCTCTCTCTTCTCTCTCTCTCTTTTTCTCTTCTCTTCTGTGCGTGTGCGTGTGTGTGTGGTGTGTGTGTGTGTGTGTGTGTGTGTAAAATGTATTTTCTCTCTTCCCCCTCTCTCTCTCTCTCCTCTCTCTCTTTTCTCTCTCTCTTACTCTCTCTCTGCCTGTGCGTGGGAAATGTATTTTGTTCTCTCTCTCTCTCTCTCTCTCTTCTCTCTCTCCCCCCCCCCCCCCTCCTCTCTCTCTCTCCTCGGGGGCTTTTTTCTCGCACTTGACAAGGTAGCGTGGCCGCACACTGTCTCAAGTTACACGCCAGTTTCACCCGCCCTTGATTGGCAAGAGGTTATTTTGTGTGATAATGACAACATAGTTGAATCGCCATAGGAACCGGCCGGCCCACATCAGTTCTGAACACAGTGTAGTGTGCCACCCCAAGAAGCTAGGTACAAATTCGAGGGCAGGGAAAATGTAAGGTTAACACCCGGGTTTTGGGGACGGAGTTAGCTGAACTCGGTTTTAAACACGTTTAAAGTGTGGTCGGGCAGGCTGACACTGAGTGTTCGCATACCCGTTATGTCAGGCAGGTCGTCACCTGACTGCGCTGCCGTTGGGCAGTGCAAGCGCACCCTTGAATAACGTGTTTGTATGTAACATTGCAGTAAAAGATTTTGTTTGTGCAGTGGGGTCCCAAGTGCGCGAAGTCAGGTTAATGGGTTTTCGGACATGTCTGTCAATAGCAGAAAATATTCATTCTTGCATTGGAACGTTAGCGGTTTATTTTCTAAGATTTCCGACCATCATTTTATCAACAATGTGTCGTTTTTTGATTTTGTTTGCTTGTGGAAACTTTCCTTGAAAAAATTTCAGTCTACATTTTTTTCCTGAACCACACTGTCTTCATTAACCTGCTCTTAAATTTACAGAACGTGGCAGAAGATCGGGGGTTTGTAATATGTCGATCAGAAATAAAACTTTTGACATACGTAAAGAAACTCGATTCAAATTTTGATAATGTTTTGATGTTTATCATTGATAAAAAGTTGTTCCATTTGCCAAACAATTTTTTTGTATGTGTGTTGCTATGTTCCTCCAGAAGGATCACCATTACTTGCTTTTTCTAATATTGATAATGGAATTAGACAGATTGAAGAAAGTTTGATTGAAGCGCTTAGTTTACTGATGATTGTCAGTTTTGATGTGTGGTGATTTAAATGGAAGAACAGCTGATGTTTTGTGGATGTTACTGATGAATTTGCACAGTTTTCATGGTTTGATAAATTCCATCAAGTCAAAATCAAACGATGCTCAAAAGAAAAGGGGTTTAAATATGTATGGTAAATGTTTGTTGAATATGTGTGTAGCTTTGGGGTTTTTCTATTCACGGTGTATGTAAGGGGGTTTAAAAGAGGGGTTGTGTAAATAAAATTGTGACTCTGGCAGCAGTGGGGAAGTACTTTGTTGCATCATGCGATCTTTTTGACATTGTGAATACTTCCTGTGCATTTTGTGTGAGTGAACAGATCGAATCTGATCACATGCCGTTAAGAATTCAGAATGAATGTAAAAGGCATATGTGATCAGGGTATCCTAATAAGAGAGAATATGGGGGGAAAATTTTGTGTGGAAAAATGGAGCATACAACTGATTTTTGTATTGCAATTAATTCAGATGTGTTCATGAGCAGTTGTTGAATGCATCAGATATGTTAGATGTGAATGCGAATGTAGCACCGAATTATTTAATGATGCTGTAAAGTGGCTGCAGATTCAAATGAAACAGAAAACTTCCGTCGGTTGTAAAAGACAACAGAAAAAAGGGTTTTTGATTCAGAATGTAAAACCACAAGACAAAATGTAAGAAAGTTATTGAGAACATGTAACGAACATTAGATATTACCGACCGTCATGTATACTGCGTGCGCAGAAGAGAATACAAGAATTTATTAGATAGAAAGAAAAAGTCATATAACGGTTCATTTTTTCAAAAAGTTCTTAATTCTATTAACAAACAGCAGGAATTTTGGGAAAATGTTAAATTTGTATTAAAAAAGGGAGTACGCAGAATCAGAACAATATCGAAATACATGAATGGCATGATCACTTTAAGAAAATTTTGGGAAAAAGATACCACCGTTAATTCTATTGTTTATGCCGGTCAGTTATCAGAAGAGGGACAAGTATCCCAATTATTTTAGATAGGTCCATCACAAAAGACGAAGGTATTATCTGCAATAAAAAAAAAGTTAAAAACTGGTAAAGCTGCAGGACCTGATGGGACTTATAGGTGAGTTTTTTTTTAAACATTTAGGGGACATGCTATACATTTCTGTAAAATTATTTAATGTTTTGTTTGATAAGCGGATCTATCCTGAAGCTGGACTGAGTCGATCATTCTTCCTTTGTACAAAAAAGGAGATTGTAAATGATCCAAAAAATTACAGGGGCATCTCATTATGTAATATACCCAGTAAACTGTACGGTTCTGTAATAAATAAAAGATTGCAGAGTGGGTAGAACAAAAACAATATTACAGGAGAATTTCAAGCTGGCTTCAAAAAGGATTATAGCACAATAGACTTTTTGTTTACTTTGTTGGCGGCGGTTCAGAAACAGTTTGCTAATAACAGAAAATTATATGTTGCTTTTGTTGATTTCGAGAAAGCATTTTGATTCGGTTTCAAGGAAACTGTTATGGCCAATTCTAAAAGAAATGGCATAAAGGGTAAGCTTTATAGTTGTGTGAGAAGTATGTATGAAAACGTAAAAAGTCAAAATAAAGAGTGGGGCTAGGTTCAGTGATTTATTATGTGTACGCAGGGGGTTTAAACAAGGGGATGTTTGTTGTCCTGTTTTTTTTTCGTTGTTTATGAATGAATTAGCTCTCGAAATTACTGAAAAGGGTAGGCATGGTGTTACTTTTAATTTGATTCTGTTATTCATTTTGCTGTTTGGCGACATATTGTGTTGTTATCCTGAAACTGTTACAGGTTTTAAACTCAGCTGAATAGTTTACACTCTGCTGTACAAAGACTTGAGCTTAAGGTAAATATGGACAAAACAAATGTTTTAGTTTTCCGTAAAGGTGGCTATTTGGCTGCATGTGAGAGATGGGTTTATGGTACATCAAAAATATCAGTTATAAAAAGCATATAAGTACTTGGGTTTTTTATTTTTCCACGAAGCTCAGTTTTACTTTTGCATGTCAGGATCTAGTGAACAGAGGCAAACGTGCCATTATAAGTGTGTTTAAAAAGTTTTGTATAAGTTTGAAAACAGTTCAGCTGAGTTAAATTTTTTAAGTTGTTTGATGCACAAGTTCAGCCCAATAGTCCATTATGGAGCTGAGATTTGGGCGTTTGAAACGGGTCATGAAATTGAAAAAAATTGCACTGTTTTGCCATGAAACGATTTTTATGTGTGGACAGACGTACCCCAAATGATTTTAGTCTATGGTGAACTTGGAAGATTTCCAATTTACATCAATTCATACTTCAAAAGCATTAAATATTGGCTCAAACTGATACAGATGCATGGTGACAGACTACCTGCACAAGCATAAAAAAACGCTGTGTGACTTAGATGCTAGAGGTAAAGTTACGTGGGCAACAAATATTGAAATTTTTTTATGTAGTTATGGTTTTTCCTTGTATGGTTAAATCAAGGTGTGGGTTGCACCCCAAGTTTTTTGGCCTGTTTTAAGCAACAATGATAGATGTAGATGGCAAGATGGGATTGTCATATCCAAAGTAGTGATAGATTCTCTATGTACAGACAATTTAAGATGAATTAATAGCGGAACCATACATTGGAATAGATTGAACAGATTTATAAAAAATGCTTTAACAAAGTTTAGATTAGGTGTTTCTGACATAACAGGCATAGTCAGAGGTATAAAAAAATTAACAGGTCTTTGTTGTGCCCTATGTGTGGATCCGGTGTAGAGGATGAAGTCCCCTTTGCTTTGTGTTGCCCAGCACTAAATGATTTGGAGCAAAATATCCCTGCCAAGTGTTATAGCAGACCATCATTATTAGTTTAGTCTTACTTTTGTCGTCGAGAAATGAAAAATGTTATGAAATCATTTTTTTATATATCTGTATAAGTCGTTCAACGGCGGAGCACTGTAATATGTTGATTTCTGTAACTCATATAAGCAAGTCATATGATTATATGATTTAGTACACTAAAGTGCGTTTAAAAGTTGTCATTTAGCTTTGCATATATCCCCTTCAAATGGGGCTTTGGCCTTTTTTGAATAAAATATCGTTATCGTTATCTCTCTCTCTCTCTCTCTCTCTCTTTTCTCTCTCTCTCTCTCTCTCTCTGAATTTTTTTTGCTTCCCCTCTCTTGTCTCGTCTGTCTGTTGTGTAAATGTATTTTGTTCTCTCCCCCCCCTCTCTCTCTTTTCTTCTCTCTCTCTCTCTCCCCTCTCTCTTCTCTCTGTATGTGGGGTTTGTGCATGTGTGTGCGCGCACGCGCGTGTGTATGTGTGCGTGTGTGTGTGTGTGTGTGTGTGTGTGTGTGTGTGTGTGTGTGTGTGTGTGTGTGTGTGCGCGCCCCGCGCGTGCGGTGCGCGCGTGTGTGCGTGAATGTATTTAGCTCTCTCTCTTTTCCCCTCTCTCTCTCTCTCTCTCTCTCTCTCTCCTCTCTCTCTCTCTCTCCCCTCTCTTAATCGTGACAAGTAAACACCTCTATGAAAATGGCTCGTCACTAGTCTGTGCCATGTTGTCAGTCAATGGCAGCAGTCCATTAAAAAATAAAACCTCTCTCGTTCGCTCTCCGCTTCTCCTCTCTCTCTTCTCTCTCTCTCTCTCTCCCCTCTCCCCTCTCTCTGTCCATTAAAAAATAAGCCCCTCTCGCTCTCTCTCTCTCTCTCTCTCTCTCTCTCTCTCTCTCTCTCTCTCTCTCTTGTACAAAGAGAGAGGGGGAGGGAGGGGGAGGGAGGAGAGAGAGAGAGAGAGTATGTGTTTTCTGTCTGTCTGTCTGTCTCTGAAAGATGGGAAAAGGAGACGATGATCGTTAAGAAGTCTTTCGATGTGTAATGAGGTGACAGACAGCTGTGAGGAAGTGGATTGAACGGGAAGGTGGAGCGATGGGACACACACAAAGTGTAGAGAGGAACAGATTTGGGCACAGATTTCAGTATTATGTTTGTCGGCGAAATCGTGTTCACTTGTAGGGCTTTTTTTTCTCCTCATAACTCTGTGTGCATGTTCGCTGCGTGAATTCAAGTTATGTGTAACCAGAGGAGCATTTAAAGGGTTTTGTAAGGGCTGTGCAGGTACGTAAGTCGGTAGGGAGGTTGGTAGGTTGGTAGGTTGGTAGGATATATATAGGTAGGTAGGTAGGTGGTAGGGAGGTAGGTAGGTAGGTAGGTACATGCATGTGCACTCCATGCACCCATCAAACTTTCTACTCTCTGTGGGTGTCACGCATTTGTTCTCTTCTGACACGATGAGAAAAAAGAAATAGGCTATAGTTTCCACTCTATTAATAATAATGTACACGCGAAAATCCAAATGCAGAAAGAATAGGTGGAAAGAGACAAACACAAGATAACAAAACTTCCTACATCCGGGTGAAAAAGCTTCCATGGCTTCTGCCCCGGGGCCCGGGGCCCCCCCCCCCCCCCAAACACACACACACAACACACACACCACACCCCACACACACACACACACACACACACACAACACTTTGCCGCACCACATTATGTGTGAACGCACGCATAAAATCTTGCACACACGTAAAATCCCTCACCAACTTTCGGAAGAGTAGGCCAGTTTGGCCGTTGGTATGGTTGACACGTACACATAGCATGCACCCTGCGTGAAAAAAAATGGAAAGAATGAAGGAAGTAAGGAAATGGAGTGAACAATATTGAACGATAGTGATGGTTACACGGGAAACGACTGAATGAAGGCCAGCTGGCAGCTCTTCAGTCGGCACTACCGGAAGGAAGGCAACCGTTGTGTAAACGAGTGTGGATTGTAAAGCGCTTAGAGCTTGGTCTCTGCCGAGAAAAGGCGCTATAAAAAAGTATTCGTTATTATTATTATTACTACATTCTCAAAAAAAGGTCACTGCAAAATGCTTCGCACCAAGTGATGGTGGGGCCCTTGGGTTTTCTGGCACCATGTCCCAGGACTAGATCTCTGTGGTCATCTCTGGGGCTCTTCTTCAACGTAGAAGACCTTTTTCTTCTTTTCTCCTTCCTCCACCTCTGGGTTTCAGACTTGGTCTTCGATTTTCACTTTGTGTCTGGGGACATTTCTTTGACGTAGAAGACTTCTTAGTTTCCTATTCCCCCATCTCTGGGTTCCGGACTGGTTCTGTTTCTCAGTTTGTCTTCGACGTCTAACCCCTGCGTTAAAGATCTTGCTTCCACTTGCGTTGACCATGACCTCGTTCTTTGGCAATCCAATTTCTTTCGCACTCCATGGTCACAGTTTTCTCTCCCTTGTATCGAGTTGTCCGCCCTTCTCCCCTTTCTTTCTCGCGTTCCTCTCTTCTCCTTAGGGTCCACTTACAAAGGGATTTAAACAGAGAATCTCCCTTGGGCCATGCACTTATCCACTTTGCCTCTCTACCACCATGGTCATATCCACAATGAATCTCTCTCTCTCTCTCTCTCTCTCTCTCTCTCTCTCTCTCTCTCTCTCTCACACACACACTCTCCCTCTCTCTCTCTCTCTCTCCACACACACTCTCTCTCTCTCTCTCTCTCTCTCTCTCTCTCTCTCTCTCTTCCACACACCAATCTTCACATGCATTTCATACATAATAGCATTACAAAACTACCGCTCCAGCCACCTCTGAGTCTTTTTTCACACAATAGTTATCTCCTCAAAAGTAATAACCACGTCGCCCACATTCATTCAAACCAGTCTGACAGTAACACGAGCACAGTTCCTTTCGACAATCCCGGCTGAGCAAGCGAATGATCCCTCATTTTGGAGTGAGTGGGCTCGGTCTTGATACCTTCCATGGGCAAATTTCAACTACCTGAGCCCCCGGCACGACACGTGATGTTCACAGGTTCAGGTGGATTATTTGTCTCCCCTTGACTGATAAAGAACAGTTCGAACTCGGGAGTCCTTACCGCCGACGATGATTACAGTCACCTGATGTTAATTGCACGTTAACTTTGACTTCCTTTACGCGTCTCTCTCTCTCTCTCTCTCTCTCTCTCTTCTCTCTCTCTCTCTCTGCACACACACACACACACACACACACACACACACACACACACACACAGAGGCGCGCGCGCGCGCACGCACACATACACACACACACACACACACACACACACACACACACACACACACATACACACACACACACGTACGCGCGCACGCACAGACACACACATACATGCATGCATACATGATATATACATGAATGCATACATACATATCTATTCACAGACGAAAGCATAAATAAGAGAGAGAGAATGCGTGTGTGTGTGTGTGTGTGTGTGTGTGTGTGTGTGTGTTTGCATACGTGACGTGGATGTCTGCGTCGCAAAAACACGTAGGTGGGTAGGGCCCATTGACAAACTTGCGATCATTTCAACGCAGTTGAAAAGATATTTCCAACCGCAGAAAGCAACAAACACAACAACAACAACAATAACAACAACAACAACAATAACAACAATAACAATAACAACAATAACAACAACAACAACAAATGCACCGTCTGTAACCCTTGACCTGTCCTGTTCCCACTGACTCAGATTCCCCACCACCATAAATCTCCGCACCCATTTTGAAACCTACCCGTACCCCCGCAGCAACAACAAGTCACGCTCGCTGACTATGTAGGTCACCATTGCCTTTAGAACCAAAGACGCCCAGTCTCACGTCACCCTGCCTTTCAACGCACGCAGCCCTGCATACAGACTCCACCTGTATAGACGCCCCCTCCTCCCCCTCCCCCCTTTTAGCCTGTCTTGAAAGACGAGAAGGAAATGTGCAGTTTGCACACAGATTTTGAACAGGTTCACTCTGGAATGAAGATTCACGTTCATTGGCATTCGTTCATACATACATACATACATACATACATACATTCGAGCACGCATATGTATGTACATAGATAGATCGATAGACATACATACACACATACATACATACATACATAAATGCATGCATACATACAAACATACATACATACATACATACATACATACATAGACATATACGTATCCACCAACCTAACTGCCTACGTATATATATGAATATATAGGTCATGTTCCTCAATACATACATACCTACCTGCCTACCCACAGACATTTATGCATATACATACATACACACACGCGCAGATGCATGCATACATATGTACCCTCATTCAGGGTTAGAGATAAAAGATCCACAACGAAAACTATCTTATGAATGTATAGGAAAATCTCAACAGAGTCCCAGGAAAACATTATGACATACTGATTACCACGATGCACAGGAAATCATGGTGACACACAGATTGCCATGCTGCGCAGGAAACCATGGTGACACACAGATCACCATGATTCACAGGAAATCATGGTGACACACAGATTACCATGATACACAGGAAATCATGGTGACACACAGATTACCGTGATGCACAGGAAATCATGGTGAAACACAGATTAGCATGAGGCACGGGAAATCATGGTGACACACAGATTACCATGAGGAAACAGGAAATCATGGTGACACACAGATTACCATGAGGCACAGGAAATCATGGTGACACACAGATTACCATGAGGCACAGGAAATCATGGTGACACACAGATTACCATGAGGCACAGGAAATCATGGTGACACACAGATTACCATGAGGCACAGGAAATCATGGTGACACACAGATTACCATGAGGCACAGGAAATCATGGTGACACACAGATTACCATGAGGCACAGGAAATCATGGTGACACACAGATTACCATGAGGCACGGGGAATCATGGTGACACACAGATTACCATGAGGCACAGGAAATCATGGTGAAACACAGATTAGCATGAGGCACGGGAAATCATGGTGACACACAGATTACCATGAGGCACAGGAAATCATGGTGACACACAGATTAGCATGAGGCACGGGAAATCATGGTGACACACAGATTACCATGAGGCACGGGGAATCATGGTGACACACAGATTAGCATGATGCACAGAAAATTATGGTGACACACAAATTACCATGAGGCACAGGAAAACATGGTGACATACAGATTGCTATGATGCACAGCCACACCCAACTGTGTGCACATCCTGATACAGCTGTTCTGTGCATGCATACATACATACATACATACATACATACATACATACATACATACATACATACATACATACATACACACATATGTACATACATGCATCCATCCATCGTCCATCTATCCATCCATATATACATACATGCATACATACATACATACACAAACAACAAACTATCTAACCATCCGTCCATCTTGGATAGATCTAAACATACATGTATAACAGACACAGACAACAGAATTAAAGCAAGAGAGAGAGAGAGAGAGAGAGAGAGAGAGAGAGAGAGAGAGAGAGAGAGTGTGTGTGCTCGAGCGCGCGCACCTGCGCGCCTGCGCGCTACATGCATGACATGATTGCATGCATGCCTGAACATGCTTAAGTGCACGTAGATGGGTAGGGCTGTTGAGAAACTGGCGTCAACGCAGTTGAAAAAGAGATTTTCATCCACAAAAAGCAACAACAGCAACAACAACAACCAAAGCACCGTCTGTAAACCCACGACCTGTCCTTTCCCCACTGAATCCGGTCACCCCCCCCCCCCCCCCCCACCCCACCCCCACCACCACCACCATATCCCACCGCAACCACCCCCTGACCTACTCCCCCTACTCCTACAACAAAAAGACGTGCTTGCCATCTGCAGAGATCACCCGTGACTTGGGAATAAAAGTCGCCGAGCCTAATGTCACCATACCTCCAAAGGCACGTAGTCCTCAGCGCCTTCTGCAGAGACCCCCCCCCTCCCCCTCTCCCCCCCCCCCTCTCATAATCCAGTCGTGAAAGACGAGAAGGGGGGGGGGTGGGGGGGGGGGTGAGGGGTGCAGTCTGTACTTTTCGGATCGGCTGAGTCAGAGATAAATGCTGAACTATTACCCAACTCCCCTCATTCCCCGACAGGTGAACAGCAGACACTCTGTGTGTGTGTGTGTGTGTGTGTGTTGTTGTTGTTCTGTTTTATGTCTTTCCACATTACGTGATATTAGACGGAAAAAAGGGAGGGGGGGGCGGGGGAGGGAGGGGGAGGGGTAAAAAACGGTTAACACTATGAGGTACAATAACTAACTTATCTACAGCAATAACACAAAAGTAGAAAATCCACTTAATCAAAGACTGAAAAACAAAAAACAAAAAAAAAAAAAAAAGAAAAAAAAACACACAAAAAAACCTCGAAACATGTAACTCTTCTGTCTCATCGCACCACTGACTGTTATATGTTATAAATATTTGCCAATTGGACTTTTAGCTAAGTGCAAAAAGAAAAGATACGTTTCACTTGCTGACAGTGACCGGAAAACATTTTGACTAGGCTGTACAGACGTATTTGGAATGAATTTTTTCATTAAGTTACACAAAAGAATGTGATCAGTTGATATGCTATGACCACATATACAATGTATATTTTTGACATACTTTGTTTTAAAACAATCCAATTTCCATCTACAGATCAAGGAACTTATCTGTCGTCTACGATAAATGTTTTGATCATACTTACTTAAAATTTCATGAATACTTCTCATTTCATCGTGTAAACCAAAACACCCAGTTTCTCTTTCTATCAAATGAAAATTAGAAAATTGTACTTTCTCTGCCAAAGTATAGCACTCTTGCATTGACATAGAGAAGTTCAAAAAATGCGAATCTGATGATCGTTTTGCTCCTCTCTTTGCCAGAACATCAACCTTTTCATTATAGTATAACCCACAGTGGGAGGGCACCCAAAGAAATGTTATTTCAGTGTCTCTGGCTGAGAGGAAGTGTACTAAATTATTTATTTCAGTGATCATCTCAGGTCGAACTTTTAATCTAAAATTCTTCATTGCAGTAAGAACTGACTTGGAATCTACGCATAAAACAACTTTAAATAAATTTGAGGGTAATCAATAACACACTTTAAAGCCATAATTATAGCAGTTAACTCAGCAGTGAATATAGATTTGTTTTTTCCAAGATAATAGGACTTTTCTTCGTTAAGACCTGGATAATGTATGCTGCACCTGCATGTTCATTGATTAATGACCCATCAGTGTATATCTTAAAATGGTTGGAATAGTGATCATGCAAATGCATTTTTATATTGATAATAACAAATTAGTATTTTCAGCCTTTGTTAAATCTGTATGGTCAATATCAAAACGTGCTCGTATTAGTTTCCATGGGGGATAGGAGACACAATAGATCTTTTTGCAATAGATGTTAGTTTAATATCTGAGGATTCTAAAATCGAGGAAGTATATGTTCTTAGAGTCGTTTGAGATGATATATTTTTAGCCCTTTTGGGAAAATCAATGTCCGATTTAATATTTATTTCAGGGCCTATATTGTTATCTATAGTAGAACTTCTTATAACAAATTTGGTGCATGCAAGATTCCTATATTCTTCCAGTGGTAACTCCCAGCAGCACTGTATGCTTTTGTACAAGAGGCATGGACTGGTAGTCCCATGGCTATCTTATATGCTTTGGAATCAATACTTTGAATTTTTTTCAGTAAGTATTTGGGTGCACTGAAGAACACCTCTTGTGCATACGTTAATTTTGATCTAACCAGTGCAGTAGAAAGGTGCAAAAGAGCAACTGTGTTCTGAGCCCAAGCATGCTTGCTAATAATCTTTAATAGATTTGTGTGTGTGTGTGTGTGTGTGTGTGTGTGTGTGTGTGTGTGTGTGTGTGTGTGTGTGTGTGCGCGCGCGCACGCGTGTGTGTAATCCCTCAAAAGAAAAATTAAAGGAGTATCAGTAAAGGACATTAGATATTTTTGTATGACCTGCCCAAGCGGGAGTTGCACACATTCCCCCCTCCCCGCCCCCCCCCCCCCCCCCCCCCCCCCCCCCACCCGCAAAACCATGTTGCCGCTAATCGGCGAAAACTTTTCTACTAAGTGTCAAAATGGAGTGACTGACGGCGGCGAACGAAGCAAAATTTAGAAATAGAGTTGTTACTTACCGCCAATGACATTGACAAACATCGTGTCTTGTCATGTGCTTTGTTTTTCAATGTCATTGGCGGTAAGTAACAAACTCTATTTCTTTCTTTTTTTCTACTAAGTTCTACTAAGTACCAAATGACGAAGAAACTGAAAAACAATTCACGTCGTCTGCCATTTTGTCAAAAAGTCAGCCCAAACCAGACAATCAGAAGATCTCCATTCTTCAGAAGATCTCCATTCTTATCGGCCAACGATGTCGTTGTCATCATCAGTAACTTAAGATGGTGGTATGGAGATCGGTAAGCTGATGCTGCCGTAATGATTGTCCGATATCGGCAAAACAACGACGAACTCCTATTGAGTCTCTGCAGCAGACGTTTCAAAAGTTAATTGCTTTTGTCAGGCGGGAAGCTTGCCGAATTCACCGGCAACAAGTGATCGCCACCCGTGGCAGTTGGACAAGCAGCAATGTTCTACAATGGGCATGTAAAACAAAGGCACAGTAATTCGGTCATTGAGTTAGCTCCCTTCCGCTTTCAAATCTGACTTCATCGATCTTCAGTTCAAAATAGGGTAAACCCTTTATGTCTT
>CM031597.1:117029429-117041929 GCA_018398815.1 Conus ventricosus | reverse complement strand
CAATAACCAAAAAATAACGATTATCTACAAACAAACATACTGTGTAGGTTATCTGTTTTCAATACTAATTTACTAAACTTTTCAATAAAAAAAATGCAAAACTCTTCGCATCTAGCCACATTACTGATCACCCATGGGTCTAAGACCCATGAGACCCTATGACCCATGAGACCCATGAGACCCATGAGACCCTATGACCCATGAGACCCTATGACCCATGAGACCCTATGGCGCCCTAGGGCCCCAAGCCAGATCCAGAGGATCACAGATAATGTGGCTAGATGCGAAGAGTTTTGGGAATATGCCTCTAATAGTGGTATTTCTTATACTTGGTTGCCTACTTTCAGTTTGCCTAATTTGGGGCAATTCTCTCACCCCATTTTCAGTGGCCCTTCCTAGGACACGCACACATTGTGGTTTGCGGGCGTTATAGCCACGCCAGTGACCCAGACATCACATTGTGGTTTGCGGGCGTTTATAGCCACGCCAGTGACCTAGACAACACATTGTGGTTTGCGGGCGTTTATAGCCACGTTATAGCCACGCCAGTGACCTAGACGAAACACGAAAATGGGAAGGGCACTATAGGCAGAGAAGAGGGCCAAATTAAGACTTTCCAAACCACACAAACAAGCACAAAACCACCGCAGGCATATTCCCAACTTTACACTTTTAGGATTAATATATATATTGTACAAACTGAAAGCTTTCATAATTTTATGGTGTTTATGCATAATTGGGGGTGTTATTAAAATTGTTTTTTATTCAAGCAGAATAGTTTTAAAGGTTAAACAACAACTGTGCTTTAAAGTACTTTTTAGTAGCTACTTTGTACAATATTTATATTAAACTTTAGCAAATTAAACACAAAACACAACTTTTAATAATCAATTCTCTCTCACTGATCTATAAATAGATAATTTATTCAGGGGAGGTAATTAAGTCCACTGGGCATGCGCAGTAACGAGGTAAAAACCAACCTCAGTCACCTTAAGTCAAAAAATAAAAATAAAAAAAAATTAAAAAATGAAAAAAAAAAAAAATAAAATTCAAAAAAAATAAAATAAAAATAAAAAAAAAATAAAAAATTTAAAAAAAAAAATTAAAAAAAAATTAAAATTAAAAAAAATAAAAATAAAAATAAATAAATAAAAAAAAAATAAAAAATAAAATAAAATAAAAAAATAAAAAAAGTCGCCTTAAGCCACCTCAAGTTCTTAGTTAAGTTTTTAATCAAGTCACTTCTAAGTTCTTACTCAAGTTGTCCTCAAGTCATCCTCAAGTTATCCACAAGTTCTTACTCAAGTCATCCTCAAGTCACTTCTAAGTTCTTACTCAAGTCAACCTAAGATCATAACTAAGTTACTTCAAGTTTCTTAATTAAGTTCTGTATTTAGTGGTTCAGATTTTTTTGGCTGCTTTTGTTTTTGTTGCCATTGTTATATATTTTATAACCGTAATAACTGCCCCCAGCAGCAGCAATGGCGCCAAAATGGCAACAGTTTTAAGTTCAATATTCCATGAAGACTTTGGTGCCCTTGAATTAACTTGCTCTTGTTCTGGAGCTGGCATTGGATCAACTGTTGGCGTTGGCGGTGTTATGTTTTCATTATGAGTTATATTCTGTGATTGTAACTTTAATTTTCTTTGTCTGTTTAACTCTGCTACTCTTTTCCCTGCTGCAACACGCCCCGGATGTTTACTGGTCACTTTCTCGACTTGATTCAGTGTTTTCTGATTCAATGTTTCCTGATTCTGCTGATTTTCCGACTCGTTCATTTTGAAGGGAAATAAATCTATATGATTAAAAGTAATTAATCCTATGATTAACGGCGATAAACAATGTTCCAAATCTGTAATATAAATCACAGCTTAGAGACTCTAATGACTTTGTTAAAACTGGATCTTGCGTTAAATCATACGTAAGATCTTGTTCAGAATCAATGGGAGCAAATCTACTGACCCCAGCTGCGATTCATACCTGTTATGATACTTTATAATGTCTTGCGGCGACATCTGTTGAATCTGTTCAATGCTGAATTCAGTTCCGAGGAACTGTTTTGTTTTTCCACATGCTGCCAAAGAATACAACCTTTCTTTTTGGGCATAATAGCTTGATCATCAACTTCTTCATTTGTAAGTTCAGGAAGGTTTAGGCTACCCTGTAGCTCTAGCAGATCATCGCTGTTCATGTTTTTTTTATTAATTATAATTATTTTATTTTTTAAAATGAGCACCGAAAAAACTATTACCAACCTTGTATACCATTCTGCCATTATTGGAGGCCTAGTGTAGGATACACGATGCTTGGTAAAAGCCTGTTAAAAATAAAACCGGCAGATCTTGGCAAACTAGACTTTGAGGATTCAGCAAAACTGATTGCTGTTATTACAGCTTCATTTGCTACGAAAGATTTTCTAGTTAAGCAAGGAATAATTCCAGAGAATATAAATATGTAAAAAAAATACATTTATAAAAAATGGCTTCACTCGTAATGATGATAGGTGGCGCTGTGGTGAATGCGCTTGCTTTTAGCGGAAGTAATTACGCATTTAGTAAACTACGGGATGACGACGAGAGAAAAAGACATAACAAAGCTGTGGAGCAACTAGCTGCAGCACAAGATCGCTATGAAAAGCAGAGAATTGAGCAGTTAGATTTTATTAATAACACACATGCAGCTTACACATTTAAAAATGTTGACCAAGCAATAAAAGAATATTATCTTGTAACAGGCAAGCCAATCGAGACATTGCCCCCACCAAAATTCAGCGACTTTTATCATCCATCAGAAAAACAAAAGATGCAAGAAATCACGTTTATTGTCTTTGGCATGACCGTCGTGTATTTTGTTGCGCATAATATCAGCTGAATAAAAAATGAACAAAATCTATTATTCACCAAAAGGATATTGGAAGGGAATCACGGCAATTGAAAAGCTAAGCCAAGCAGCGGGTGTCAGTGAACAAACAGCAAAAGAATGGTTATCTAAACAAGCGATTTGGCAAATTTATTTACCTGCACCTAGACGAATACAGAGACCACACTTTGTCAATACAACTCCAAACGACACCCATCAAATGGACCTTCTATATTTACCCTCTGATACGATTAGACGAAAAAGATTTAAGTACGCACTCACAGTCATTGACATAGCTTCAAGATACAAAGATGCGGAACCATTAACACAAAAGAGTGCTTCTGCTGTTGCTGTTGCTATACAACTGATATACCAACGAGGCCCTTTAACTTATCCTAGCATGATTCAAGTTGATGATGGAAAAGAATTTAAAGGCCAAGTGAATCAATTATTGTTAAAACATAGAGTTACCATTAAAAGAGGCATTCCAGGAGTTCACAGATCACAGGCTTTAGTCGAAAACTTTAACAAACAGTTAGCTGAAAGACTTTTTTCTTACCAGTATCACAGAGAGCTTATTGACAATTCTCGTAACACAGAATGGGTTAGAAGACTGCCCTCAGTTTTGCGCGCAATGAATAATGAAGAATTTAAAGGCCTAAAACCAGTACAAGCAATCAAAAGAAAAACAATAAATGTTGTTGAAGGAGAGTCTTCATCCAGCAAACTATTACCATTTGGTTTGAAAGTAAGGTACCTTTATTTACCGGGGGAAGCAGAAGGGGACACTCGCATCAGGGCAACCGATCCAGTTTGGAGTGTTGATCCATATGAAATAAAAAGAATTGTAAAGATGAATCCGCCCGTGTATTATTTACGAGAAACTGACACAACAAAACAACCAGCTCCTCAAAGATCTTTTGTGAAAGAAGAACTGCAGATAATCCCACCAGACACAGTTCCGCTTTAATTAATTTACATAAAATATATTTAAGTTTAAAATGGAAGCCCAAAAGAAAGAACATGGAACGGAAGCAAGAAGGATAAAGGAAGGGGACCTTTAAATTTAAACTACAAAATTTCATTTAGGGCCCGTGTTCTGCTATTGGGGTTTAAAATTGCAAAAATCAAATATACGTTTTTCTGCTGTTGAAGAAACAGTAAGGGGTTTCCCTTGGCACGGGGGCCCAGGGGCCCCCCAACCCATTACAGCCCAAATTTCCCAAATTTTGATATCAAAATGGAGAAAAGAATTTTTAAAAATAAAAAAAAAAATTCGAGCACATAAAGCAAACAAAAAAAAATTTTTTGAATAAATTTGGGAAAAGATAAATGTGATTGTCTTCTAAAAAAATTTTCAGGAAAGAATGAACCCAAATTTTAAAAAACTTTTTGGGTGAAAAAATATGTAATTTTTCTGTTTTTATAATGGCCAAAAAGATATGAAAACTCTGGATTAACAAACACACGTTTTGTGTTTGTTCTATCTAAGGGACTTCTTTTTTACCCCCTTTATTTGTTTGATCTCAGGTAGTTAGATCGCATTTTTAAGGGGTTGTCATGATGAAAAGTCTTATTGCCAAACAATGCTTTCTTTTGTAGTTGTCATGTGATATGTTTGACGACAACACTGCGAGATTTTCCCTTTTTGCTTTTTTAAAATTTTTTTCTCCGGGCCCTGGGAAATACTGAACTTTTTTTCCCCTTAACCCCCATACCCCCTTAAATCCCCTTTTCCCAAATTTAATTCACCCTTTAAAATTTTTCCCAAAAAACCTTCTTATTAGAAAATTGAATTTAAAGGCGAAATCTTTAGGGAAATGGGATTTTGTCGTACCATCCGCCGCTCCTTTAGCTACTTCAAAATTCCATGTCTTTATAAAATGTTTTTCAGTGGGGAAAAACTATAACAAAAAAATCTGTATCTTTAAAGTACTTTGGATTTGGAAGGGGGTTTAAATTTGTCAAAAAGGGAAACTCTAAAAATTAAAAAGTTTTTGTTTAATTCTAAAACAGAAACCCAATAAATACGGGCTTGTCCAATTTGATTTCTTTTTTTTATCTTTTTTTGCCAAAAAGTAAATAATAAAATCTTCTAAAAGTCCGATAATTGGGTTTTTTGAAGTCAGCTTAATTGCTTGTTCCTTTGGAAAACTAATCTAACATTTTTTGCGCTTTTTCGGTTCTCCATAGCCCTTTCCCAAAAACAGCTGTTTTTTATCAGCTTGAAAAAGCCCTTTTTCTGAAGCATCTGTGGATTTAGTTCTGAGATCAGTTTTTCCTTCATGATGAAAGGGTTTCAGGGAACTGTTTTGATCAAAGCTTTTTAACGATGAACTGCTGTTAACTTCAAACCATGTTTTAAAAAAAAATTTGTAGAATCTGTAATGACAAAACAAAATTTTTTTTTGGCCCCGAAGATTGGGGCACAAGTTTAGGGGGCCTTGTTTTTCCCATTTTTAGATTTTCCGCTGCTAATGGATAGTTTTAAAGGCGGGTCATGGAGTTCATTAGGATATTTAAGTCAATTTTCTAGAATGTATCCGTGCGGGTTGACCCGGCTTTTTAAACTCCCAAAACCACTTTAAGTTTTTGGGGAAATTTTTGTACAGCCCCCCGGTGTACTTTTTAAATTTGCGAAATTTGGGGGTGATTGCGCCAAAAGCCCAACCCATAAGATTGTTTGCATCTAAATACATAAGATAGTTAAAATTTTACTCGGTTCATAACCCGTCCAAGTATTTGTTTTTTTTTGCTTACAGTAATGTTTGGAAACCCCCATACTAATTCCCCGGGCGCAATCCTTTTTAAATAAATCTAAAATAAATTGGTGGGCCCGAAATAAATCAATCTGTTCCATTTAAATTTTAAGAAAGCTCCCAACTCACCCCCGGGGCAGAAATGTAATGCGCAGGATCCAAGCTATAATGTTTCATGAGGTTTTTCTTAATTTTCAAAGACGTCCCCCAAACAAACATGTATGGGGCCATCAGGTATGCTTTCTTGATAGTCTCCCATCTTTTTCACTCTAACTTCTCCCCACGCATCTGGGGAAATGCTGGAAATTTCAGAATCCTGATGCCCTTTTCCCTTTGGGGCCCAAAAAGAACGCGCCTTTAGGGGGAAGTGTATCTTATAAAACCCTTTTCCCCAAACTTTTTATGTACCAGGGGGTTAAACGCCCTTTCAAACGAGGTTGGGTAAAAATATTTTCCGTTTATGGGGCAGGTTTTTTAAAGGGGACATAGCCAGTGCTCAAAAGGAACCCATCATTTGCGCAAGAGTCAAAAAAAAGACATGTTATTTAAAGTAAAACACATGTATTTTTCTGATGACTGTGCAATGCAGGGAAATCCTGAAGGGGTGCCCTACGGGCTTTCATTACAAGATGGGGAGTCGAAACCCCCTCGCAATTTTATGAAAAAATGGGCAGTTCCATGTTTTTGGGGTTTTCAAATTTTTAGTTAAAGTTGTTTACTGTGCGCGTTCCTCGGAATTTTCCGAAAATTGTGATCATGGTTTTTTTTATTTTTGGTTTGGGCTTTTTCACTGAGTTCAAAAACCAAAAAAATCCAACAATGTGTGGCTGAGTCATATTGTTGTTGGTTTTTCCGCCCCCTTATGTTTTCAGTTTAAATTAGATTTTTAGAAAAATCTTAGCACTTCCCTGCAGGGTTTTTAAAAGAAGTTTTCTGCAGCTTTAAGGCCCTCATATAATTCTGGGGGCTGAATGGCGCCATCCAAACCTGAAAATAATAAAGGGCAAATGAACAAATTTTGATGTTTCCCTCTTTAAGACTTTTTTCGAAGTTTTTGTGGTTTCGGGCCCCCAAAAGGAAACCCAATAAGCACTCGAAGTCTGCGTAAACAATTTATGGAAAATTTTTTGCTTTTTTTTTTCCAGTTTTTAAAAAACTAACTTTAGACCCGGGTGGGGGCGTAATTAGTTTTATTACAGCCCAACGGGCCAATACAATTTTTTTGTATTTTTCACCCCGGGGTTGAAAAGAGGGGAATTCTTTTTAAAAACCATTTTCTACAAAAATTCTTTTTTAAACTTTTTTTCTTTAAAGTATCCCGCATTAGTCTACTCTTTGGGTGCGAACAATGTGTAAGGGGGTTTACCCCCGCGGGTAAAAAACTTTATATTTAAATTTAAACATGTTTTTTTGTCGGGTTTCGCCTATTTTTGGGGACTGTTTTGGCCCGCTCTAAAGGGCTTTTAATTTTTTTTCCTAATCCCTTGTGTATACTTTAACAGTTTTTGGGGGGGTTCTTCAAACTGATAAAATGGAATCCCCCGCTAAGGGGAAAAGGGAAAATATTCCACTAAAGTTAAGATCTTGATGTTGGGGTTTAGTTAATACCCCTTCTCTGCTTTTTTTCGGGCGTAAAGCAGCTTGCGAGAAAAACCCCACAAAAAAACATTTTTTGGGTCGCCGGGTATTTTTATTTTTTAGAACTGCCTTTTTCCCAAAAAAGCGGGAGGTAGTGGAATTTTAAGGACTTTCCCTAAAAATGGGCGCTTTACTTAGCCTTTTTAAAAATCTGATCTCAAAGACTTCCCCCTTCCCCAAAACCAGAGCCCCCTTCTTTTTTTTGGCTTCTTCAGCGGCCACATAAAACCCTTTAAAGCAGCGGGTTTTTCTCCCCAAACCCGGGTTTTTAATCATTATAAAGAAAGAAAAGTCTTTTGGGTTTATTTGGAGCCCCAAAATTTTCTAGATTTTCTTCTTTTTTTTTTGTTACATAGTGTTTAAAACACTAAAAATTATTTTAAACTGGGGGTCTATTGTTAGTTTACCCGGAACTTGAAAAAGGCATGACCAACGTTTTGCCCTTTAACGCTTGTTTGGATTAAGACTTCAAAATCAAAAATCTTTGCAGGGGCCTTTTGATAATTTCTTGCATTCTTCAAAAAAATTTTCGCCCGGGTCCTTCATTAGTTTATCCAGGGCTGATTTTTCTTTTCAAAATTCAAAATATTTTTTTTTAAAAAAAAAAATAAAAAATCAATTCGATGGTTTTTTTGTGTTTAGATCTTTAAACAAAAGATAAACCCCTTTTTGGGGCGTTGTTTATGTAAACTTTTTAAAGGGGCAGATTTTAAAGGGTTTCGTTTACTTTTTTTAAACACCCTTTTTTTTATCTGCTGGGGGTTCTGGCTTTGGGAAAAAAAATTTGCCCTCCCCTTTCTTTGAAGATAAAATTTTTTGCCCTTTTGTAGTAAACAAACCCCCCCGAAAAACGTTAAAAATTCTTCACCCGTGATTTTTGGAGTCAGCTATTTGCTTTATTTTTTATCAGCTTAAAGGGAAAAAATTTAGTTTTTTTATTATTTAAACCATGGCTGTGTGTTTTGGAGTTTAGTTTTTATTTTTTTTTTGCTAGCAGAAACCTACAGCTAAGGAACACGGGCCGAGAGTAAAGAAAAACCCTAGAGGTAAACTGGGGGTGCGCCTACCCCTGATCCTAAAGACCAACACTCTTTTCTGCTGATTTGGGGGCCTTTAAAGTTGATGCTCCGTTTGGGAATAAAAAACACAAAAAAGGGCACCCGGAATTCCTTCTTTTGTTTTGGCGATTTTGAAAGGTCCTGCTTAGTTTTTGTGCTTTTGTGAAATTTTGGGTTTTAATCTAAAGGTTTTTTTTCCGGGGGGGTTCAATACTCTTCTCTTGGCGACCCGGTGCTGTGGGCACTTTTGGAAATAAATTTGGGGAACAGACATGTTTTTTTTAAAAATGAAAAAAAAATTTTTATAACTACACCCTTTAAAAATCTTTTTGCTTCAATTTTTTAGCGGGTGAAATCATATAATAAAAACAAATGTACTTTAAAAGGGGTTTTTTAAAACAGCCTCTTTTTCTTTTTTAATTTTTGAATGTTTTTTATGTCTCTAACTTTCCCCCCCACTTCCATGCAATGATTACCCTTTGGGTTGCCCTTTAGGCCCCAAACCCCTAAACCGTTTTTTTAATTTTTAAATAATCTTTCGCCTTCACTGTGGGTTTTAATTTTTAGACGCAAGGTCTGCTGTTAGACTTCTACCCCTCCCGCCCCCCAAAAAATTTTCTTATTTCGTCAAAATGATGATAAGGCCTTAAGGGCCCCAAACATAGATTTGGTTTGGACTACCTCAATCGAACATTTTACTTTTGTTATTTTTTGGGTTAAAAAAATTTTTACTTGTTTTTGCGAAGGGGTTTTTCATCTTCACACAGCAAAAAAAAACCTTTTTTAAACGGGTTTTTTCTGCGCAAAGATTAAAATTTTCCCCCAAAACGCTGCCCTGCTTTTTAGGTATGTTGAATGATGACGGTTTTTTGTAATTTTAAATTTTAATTGTGACCCTATTTTTTCCCAAACAGGGGGTTTCTAAAATTTAATTGCTTTAAAAACATCAAACTCTAACGAATGTCAGAAAAGCGTACTTTGCTTCGGGGGTTTTGTCGATTGATTTAAAAACGTTTGTAGTCCCTTTTAAAAATTTGTTGAAAACAATCGTCTTTTAATGCCCCCTTTAAGGTGGGGGGATGCGCTTTTAACAACTCAAAAAACTAAAGGAATGGAAAAAAAGATTTCCAAAAGCATAAATTACAGCTAAGGACTTTTTGCGCTTTTTTTCACCCGAGGCGAGTTTTTGGGGCCCATTTAATTTTTTTGCTTCCCCCAATTTCCAATTTCCCCTTTAAAAAGCAAGATCTTCCCTTTCATTCGCGGTTTTGCCATAACAGAAAAGGTTAAAAATAAGTTGCTTATTTAAAAGGAAAAAACTTCTTTCCCCCCAAAATTTTTTAGAAATTTTTTTTAACGAATTTCCCCCCCCCCAGATTCTGAACAAAAAAAAATGTTCTTTTTGGGTTTTTCTGTTGTTGAAGCGAGTTCTATTTTAAAGTAAACCGTTTCAGAGCTGGCACAATCAAATCATCCGCCCTAGGTCTGGAAAATTTAACATAAAAAATTTTTATCCGCATCCAAAAGTAGATGGATTTTTTGGAACAGGGAATATTCCGTTTAAATTTTCCCTTTACGCCACGGGGTTCTTTCCGTCCCTTCCCCAAGCGGGTCAAAAATCAGCCATAAAAATTTTTACATTTTATAAAACAAAAAAAAAAGTTTTTATTTAAAAACATGGCAGGCTTTAAAGAAAAATTATTTATATTGATCCCGTAGACGCCAACAAGGATTAAAGAAATTCCTTTTACACAGCATCGCTCGGAAATCTCAATTTGGGGGATGAAATTTTCTAAGGGGAGCAAAGGCCCCTGAATTAAACAGAAATAAAAGGCAGATCATTATACCAAAGTTTAAGACAAAAAACCCCAAAATATATTTCCCCGATGATTTTTTAACAAAAAGATAAAAACCCTTTGTATTTTAGAAACGACAAAAGGGGAAGTGTTCCCCTTACGAAAAAACTAAACTCATCAAAATTTTTAAGCATGGGTTTCAATTATTTTAAAAGCTTAGTGCGAAGGGGGAGCGGGATCGCCTTTGGGTTTAAATGAACCAAAAACCCAAAATTTAAAAAAGGGAAAACAGTTCTAAACCCCTTTAAAACTTGCAACAAGAACTCCCAACAGTTCCCCCAAAAAAATAGAACAAAAAGAATTAATTTTCCCAAAAGCAGACAAAACAAAAAAATGTAATAGAAGAAAGAAAAAACCAGTTTTTCCAAAAAGAAAACAGCATTAAAAAAAAATTAATTTATCCCCCAAACCCCCGCAAGAATTAGAGGCTTTAATCGGAATGTAAGAAAAATGAGGTGAATTAAAAGACAATTTAGCAAGACTGACTGAATAGAAAGGGGCTATAAAAAAAGAAAAAAAAAAAACTCGCTGGGGCTTTACCCACCCCCCAATTAGGCGGGGATGATAAAGAAAAATAAACAAAGACTAAAAAAAACTGAAAAAAAAGAGCAAAAAAACCCAAAAACGGCGTCTAATTTAACCCAGACCAATTCGAGTCAAAATGATCGAAAAAGAAACTATCGAAAAAATTTTAAATGAAGACACAACGCTACAAACAATAAGAACATTTTTTAGAGAACAAGGCGTTTTCATTAGCAAGCGTTTTAACGGCCTTAGGTTTTTCAAAGTACCCTGTAATGGCTATTACAGGGGGGTGGAGGGGAAAGTTCAGTTTCCCCCCATCACCATCGCCTGTTTTAAACAAAGGGTAAAAAAAACAGCTTTATCTCTTGCGGTTTATTTAAAAAAAATTTTGCTGGGGAAAGCTATAAACCTTTGCCAGGTATATTAGGAGTGTTATTTGCTGGCTTTTGTTTTACTGCAAGCAAAATAGTTTGGGTTATGGGTGAGCACTTAGGGCATTAGTTTTTCTTAATAGTGGGGTTTTATTTTGGGAAAATTTAAAAACCAATAATCCTTTTTCAGTTAATCCAAAAAAAAGTGCGTCTTTTTTTATATTTATGGTTTATCCCCGAACAAAGTCCGTCTTTAAAAGGGCCTTTGGGGGTTTGAACCCCGGGGGTTGGTTTTACTTAATCTTGGGTTTTTTTTTTTTTGTTTGTAATATTACTGGTCAGAATGTAATCGTTTTTTCCCAAACCCTTTTGTTCATTACCCGTACAAGGAATTTTATTGTTTTTAGTTTTTTTTTTGTTCCAAAAGGGGTCTGAGGTCAAAGGGGGGCATGTATAAACCCGTTCCAACAGCAAACCAAATTTCGATCTTTTCTTTTTAAAAATGTTTTTACCTTTTTATAATTGAAGGTAAATCAACTGTAAATTTAAAGGGGTCCTCTAAATTTGCTAAGTAAATTTTTTTTGTGCATCAAAACAGTAAAAAGGTTTAGTTTTTCCCCGATTCGTTTTTGGGTTGCCCAAACCCCGCAAAAACCCAAAAGTAAGTACAAAAAGAGTCGTTTTTCGTTTAAAATTTCCTTTCTTTGTTAGGCCTTAGAAGTGTCTAATTTAAAAAGTTGTCCCCTGCTGTTCTATGCTCTTGGGTCTATGGGCCGAGGTGAACACTGTGCCTGAAAGAAAGATGTTAAAGGGGGATTCCATCATAGTTAAAACTTTCTGTGCCCCCCACAAAAAGGGGGGCCCAAGCCCCTGATTAAGATCCGACTTTTGTCTAAATTTCTTAACATTAAAATTGAATTCGTTACAGATCCTTTTAAAAGCCTTCAAGTCCCATTTGGTTGCTGAAAAGGGTTAAAAGGTTTTTTCATTTTTTTTTAAAGGCCCCCTCGCAGTTCAGTCAAAAAATCCGGGAAAGGGGAAAAAAAATGAAAAACTGTACATGACCTTTTAAAAAGGATCAGGAGATTTTAAAGATCAGCATACGACACTCCCCCACCCAGTTGATGCCCAAAAAACAGCAAAATTTTAAATGGGTTTTATAAAAACTGCAAACGGAAAAGACTAAACCAACACTTTCGGATGTGTTTTTTTAATAGGGGGGTTAAGATATTCTTAAAGGAGGAAATCATTTTTATGAAAAGTGAATCTGGGTCGCAGCAATGTCAAGAGTATCAGTTTTCTTATTTTTAAAAATTGTAGTGCGGCCCAAAAAAATTTTGCATCTTTAGTATATTTGAACGCACTCTTTTTTTTTTGTTTAAAAAAAGTTTGTAACAATAAAAAACCCCCAAAACAGGGCCCACGGATTTTAA
>CM031597.1:117021929-117024429 GCA_018398815.1 Conus ventricosus | reverse complement strand
GTGAACAAGGAGGGTAGGCCCCAAAGCAGTCGCACGTTCTGGAACCAAAATAACTAAGTGCCTTGCGCCACACTGCCGTGAGGCACAGTTCTCAATCCTCACATGGCGTGACAGTTTCTCAGTATCTCATTCTGGGCGTGTATTCTTTGGCGCGTCTTTACTAGGGGCGCTCACGCCATACGAACAGGTCGTATGATTCGCGGCTCTGGGAGTGTCTTTCTTACTTACTGCCCAGTTCAGTGTGACGATCCAAACAGCACGTGCCAAATCGGCTTGTGGTGAGGACTGGTTTGTCTGTTCTCAAATGTTCGCAGTTTGACTGAGCTTTTAGTTTGCGGTGGGTCCTTCTTCTTCTTCACCTTCTTCTTCTTCTTCTCTCTTTCTCTCGTCTGTCTGTCTGTTTGTTTGTTTGTTCTCTCTCTCTCTCTCTCCTCTCTCTCTCTCTCTCTCTCCTCTCTCTCTCTCTCTCTCTCTCTCTCTCTCTCCTCTCTGTGTGTGTGTGTGTGTGTGTGTGTGGTGTGTGTGTGTATAGCCTATGTGTGTGAAACCTCTGTTCTGTCTTTTCATCATATCATTCATTGGCTGTTTTCATCGTCGTCGCAGCCACCGCCGTCGCTGTTGTTGTTTAATTCATTTCGTTGCATGCTTTCTTACCTCATTTCAAAGCACTCGATATACCAGTTCTTGGAATTCGTTTTGAATCGTTTGAAAACGACCCCCTCCTGAAATCGAGTGCCGACGAGTGGAGTCTAGTGGGTGGCATTGGTGTTGTTTTTCACACAGTGAGTTGGCAAAGGACAGGTGCATACCGAAGTGCCAGTTAATTTTCCATGCCGTTGTCATCCGATCAGATCTGACTAACAGCAGCCGGTGTCGCGTCACGCTGTGCTCCCCCCCCCCTACCCACCTCCCCCCCCCCCCCCCCCCCGGACAGAGGCGCACCAGTTGATTTAATTAAGCGTGTACTCTGTTTCCAGTCATGTGTGCAAACTGACACGCAGAAACACGGAGGAGCAGCAGCGAAAAAAAAAGAAAAAAAAGAGTTTATCCGTCCTCACACACGATAAGCAGAAGAAACACATAAACAAGAAAGGCTGTTAACAGAGTCATAGTTACACAGCACTGTAAAACTACAAAAATAACTACTGTGATCCTTTTTTTTTTAATGGGGGGAAGGGGAGTAAGTTGTGAATGTTGAATGCTTGATCAAACTTAAACGCACCCCCGTCCCTTTCTCACACTCGTACATAATGACGTGAAATATGCCAGAGAGAGAGAGAGAGAGAGAGAGGAGAGAGAGAGAGAGAGAGATGTTTTCTTCCTATAGTTCTTAAACTCTCAGACGATGATCTACTTTTAATATGACAGCGTGGCATTTCCAAACTAATAATGATAATTACGCTAAATTAATAAATTTCGCCTTTTTCAAACTTCGTAGTGATAAACAGAAACCCGTTTTTACAATGTTTGCATTTGCAGATGACATTAACAATACAGGTCTTAAAAAAAGAAAGATTTTGCATAAGATTATATGTGCAGTAATTTCATTTAAAATATTTCGGACAGGTGGTACATAATGCACTTCATCCTCTCTTGACTGTAATATCAGAGAGAGAGAGAGAGAGGAGAGAGAGAGAGAGAGAGAGAGAGAGAGAACTCTGAACTCTGACATTTTTTATTGTAAGGCCACCGATCTGTATACAATGGGTACACGTTTGCTGAAAATGAAATGAAAATGGGTACGGGTCATCAGCGAAAGGAAGGAATTTCTTTCCAGAAACACATAAGCAAAAAAATTACAAAGGGAAATAATTCAAGGAAACAAACCAAGTTAAACTAAAATAGTTTCACTTGCGTTTGAAACCAATCACAATACATATTCATATATCTAGTTTCCGTTAATAAGTTAATGTCTAGTTTTCAGTGCATAAAATATCTACACTGCCAAATTTCTAAGGATCATCATGTTTTCAGGTTGCGTCAAATAAGCTAAACAATCGTCATTTGGATAGGAACAGAATCTTGATAAATAGTTTTCTCGCAAATAATGAGTACTTTAGACATTCAAACAAAAAAATGAAATTCGTTTTCAATTTTATTACAAAATGGACAGATTTTTGGTTGTGCGTCATATCTTTTATTAATTCTTAAATCGCATGAGAGAGAGAGAGAGAGAGAGAGAGAGAGAGAGAGAGAGAGAGATCCCATTTGCAAATAAGATTTACCAATAATTGTAAAATTTTAAACGAGGTTAAGAATTGTTCAAGCCATAAATCTACTACTCACCTTGGTTTCTCTAAAATTTGTTTCCTTTGGTTCTAATGATTATAGTCTCCTGTTGATTTTGTTTTGCATACGTTTTGTCCTTGTGATACGCTTGTGTGCAGTTCGTTTTCTTCTCGACATAGTGTTAGAATACCCTGAAGCAGTGTATGTGTACGGATGATGTCGGGAGTTTGGGTAAAACTCGTGATCAAATTCGTTCAGAGATGATTTGTGC
>CM031597.1:117001929-117006929 GCA_018398815.1 Conus ventricosus | reverse complement strand
TGTGAAATACCATACAGCTGGTGGACGAGAGTGAAATCTCACGCAAGCTTTTCATGGACATGTGTGGAATTCTATGCTACATGTGAGCACGTACAGAATCTGTAGCACTGATGGTCTGGAATCTTGTATAGTCGAGAATCTCATGCAAGCTGTTGTGTTAAAATGAAGAAGCACATTTGGAGTGTTTCTTCGAATCCACCACTAGTTCCGCTGCTGTGAGAATAGATGTTTTTTTGTAATATATATATATATATATATATATATATATATATATATATATATATATATATATATATATATATATATATGTTGTTGTTTTTCCCCACGTGTCAAAAAAAAAGGATATGGTGGCGGCAGCTTTGTCACGGTGGCACAGGAAATCTGAGGCAGGATGAGGAGTGTTCGTTTTTGATATCGTGGTCAACCAACTTTATACGCTTTTTACCTTGACTCGTTTGAGGAGTCCAGCGCTGCCAATTTAAATGCACACGCTCCTTCTCATTATTTTTCTTCTACTTCTTCTGTAACTACGGGGGCCATTGGGACACCCCGCTGAAGAACAGTTCACCAGGTTGCTCCAGTTCTGTCTGTCGGTTTGAGTGGCGAGACTTGGATCGCTGTAAACGTTTCACTGTTCATTCTGTGGTGTTGCCAGTCCGTCGTTTTTTGTTTTGTTTTGTTTTGTTACGTTTTTCAGTCTTTCCCTCTGTCTCCTTCCCTCAACAGTTCGCTGGGAGACTGTTTAAGCAAGGACTTCGGATCTTGTTACATGGCCATACCTATGTAGTTTTATTTCTTTGCCTGACTTATGTCAGTAGTACTGGGAATGGTCCTATGTGCCGCCTGATGTTTTTTTTAACGCACCTGTTGATCGGTGATATGATCAGTGTATCTGATATCAAACATCTTACAGAAACCTCTCATTTCTATGGCTTGGACTGTTCTTTCCATATCTGCTGTGAGGGTCCGTATGTCTTGCATGCGTGCAGGAAGATGAAATATACCAGTACACTTCTTCAGCGTTCCAGTATCTGGTAGCATGTGAACTCGCTTTACCCTGTTGGGATACTCACACTATGCTCGAGAGTATAGTCAGTTCACTCCGACTTCGCTGAGTGCAGAAATTTGTGGGAAGAGGTTGTGGAAAAAAAGATAGATAAAAGATATGGTAGACAGAAAGGACAGTAGACGACAGTACAGCAAAGGAGGAGACGGTTGTGGAAAAAAAGATAGATAAAAGATATGGTAGACAGAAAGGACAGTAGACGACAGTACAGCAAAGGAGGAGACAGAGTTACTGAGAGCGAAAGGAAAAGGGGACGTTACTAGCACAGAATATCCAGAAGGTCGGAGAACTATTTGTACAAAAGACCCCGGTATCCCCACAGGGGATACCAGTACACGTAACAACCTGGTCATGCATTTCATGGAGATGGTCTCGTCCTTCCATTCATGTTTTGATCTGGTCAGTGCTGTGATTGTTGTCTTTCCTGCCAGTGAGGGGATTTCTAGTTTGGAGTCCTCACTGTTATGAGGGATCCCAGGTAAGTGAGGGATCCCAGGTAAGTGGACTGCTGAAAAAGATTCTAGCTTCTGACCTTAGACGATGACTGACATGATGGCGCTGTTGTTGCCAGCAACCAACTCGGTCTTCTCGGAGCTGATCTCCATGCCATATCTCGTTGATATTTCATCCAGGTGTTCAACAAGCTTGGCCAGTTCTTGTGCGCTGCCAGCGAGACCATCGATGTCATCTGCAAATCGAAGGTTTGTGATGGTGCTTCCTCCTCCAATGCTGACTGAGTAATGGAACCGAAGATGTCGATCGGAGCGGCTTGGAGTACTTCTCGCTTGACACAGGCCGAAAAAAAATGTGCCCAACGTTGTTTTTTTGTTTGTTTTGTTTTGTTTTTTGTTTTGTTTTGTTTTGTTTTGTTTGTTTGTTTGTTTTTGAAAATCTTGTGCCACGAGCGTAGTTTCATGTAAAAATACAAGCGCGCACTTTCAGCGGTTTCCGCTAACGAGCAACTGCTTTGTTGGTTCTACGTTATAAACTGATACCATTCGTGCCATTTAAAGAGAGGACATTTAAGGTATGTGAGCATCAGGTGCTTGTTTGAATAGAAATGTGTGTGTGTGTGTGTGTGTGTGTGTGTGTGTGTGTGTGTGTGTGTGTGTGTGTGTGTGTGTGTGTGTGCGCGCGTGCGTGCGTGCGTGCGTGCGTGCGTGTGTGTGTGTAGAGCAGCGCGAGCGTGTGTGTATGTGTGGTGTTAGCGCGCTTGCGGGCGTGCGTGCTTGTATGTGGGTGGGTGGGAGTCGGTGGGTAGACATGGGTGTGGGCACACGCGTTTTATTTGTGTTGCAGGGAGTGTATGAGCCAGTGCATAAAAATGTATGTGTGCAGGTGCGAGCATTTGAGCTATTGTTTCGATGTGTGCATACGTATGTGTGCATCTTCAATAACACACACACACACACACACACACAACACACACACACACACACACACACACACACACACACACACACACACACACACACACACGTACACTCACGCACAACATCACACACCCACACGCGCACACACACACACACACACACACACACACACACACACACACACACACACACACACGCACGCACGTATGCACGCGCACACACACACACACACCCCACACACACACACACACACACACACACACACACACACACACACACACACACACAAGTGAATGTCTTTCGTCGTTATTGTTGCCTCGGCGTTGGCTGGCTGAAGAGTCTGTGAAGAATGTGTATGTGTAAGTCCGAGTGTGCTGCCGCGCATGCGAAGGTGTGTGTGTGTGTGTGTGTGTGTGTGTGTGTGTGTGTGTGTGTGTGTGTGTTTAGTATATTACGTGAGTACATTTGTGTAAATACTCCATCTGGCAATTGATTTATCTTCCAGGTTGCTTTGTGTTAACATCTGCTTGAACGAATTAGAGAAATTGCATAATCCAACAAGCGGTTTAGTCAACAAGTACTTTGAACTTCTCTCTCTCTCTCTCTCTCTCTCTCCTCTCTCTCTCTATATATATATATATATATATATATATATATTATATATATAGATATAGATCAGTATATTTGAAATGCCTAAAGCAATTTTTTTAAGTGCTCAGCCCCTTGGGGAGCAACATTAGTTAAAACAAGTTAAAAGAGGAGTCTTAAAACTATCTACAAATTTGTTTCAAGCGTGTTGCGCTGTCATCAGGATGGTTTTTGGTTTGCCCACCGCCGATGTTATATAGCGTGTGGGCTCCCGTTTGCGGTTGTTTGCACGTGCGGGTTGGCTGCACGTGTTTTTTGGGGGCTTTCAGGTTTTTGTTTTGGGTGTGTTCACTAACAACGATTTCCATTTATGCCTGCAGTTGTTTACTATTTCTGTTTTGGTGTTTAAAGTTGCTAAGTGTGGTTTGTATAGTAATAACCATTTTTCAGTTAAACATAGGTTGCACCTTTTTGAAACATTGTTGTATGGTGATGCTCTTTTTATGATTTTCCAGGATATATTGTAGCTTGTTTTTGCGTCTTTAAGTTTCCAGATATATTTGCTCAGTTCTGTTTGGTTTTTATATTTTTCTTTATTAAATGACTGTTTGTGGTTTGCATATCTGGTTTTGAAGTGGTTTTCAGTGATCCCTATGTATGTTTCTTTTTCATTTTCTGATGTCACAGTAGCCTGGTATACAATGTTGTTGTGAAGACATTTATTGTTTAGTGGGCACTGCTCCTTTCTGGTGCAATTGCAAGATTTCCTTTCTTCACCCTTCTTTGCTGTGTTGATTTTCATTTTGTTGGATGCGTCAATTAGGTTTTTGAGGTTGGGCATACATGAGTACGATAGTTTGACAGTGTTTTTGTTAAATATTTTGGACAGTTTGTGTTCTTTTGGAAATGAGGTTGTTAGGATTTTGAAGAATTCTTTCCCTATGTTTGTTTTGAGTTTCCCGTCGTATGGGGGGTTATACCATATGATTTTTCTTTTCCTATTTTTCTTGCTTTTATTTGTGTTGTTGTCTGGGTTGTATTGTAATTTGTAATTGTATCCACTTGTTTGTAGTGCCTCCTGGTATTCTACTGCTGCATTGTTGAATACTCTCTCACTGCATGACAGGTTTGATAGTCTCTTGTTTATGCCATGGGGTATGGTCTTTAATATAGATGGTGGATGGTTACTTTTGGTGTGTACATAAAGAGGTGTATCGTTGGGTTTCTTGTATGGTTTATATATGTGATTGTTGAGATCCAGTGTTATGTCTAAGTAGTTCACTACCTTTTTGTTTGCTTCAATGGTAATCTTTAAGTTGTGGTTTTGGAAGATTTTGCATAGTTCTTTCTTCTTGTTTTCGATGGTTCTTGGATTGTTGGTTAGTGCAGCAAGGCCATCGTCTCTGTATAGTCCGACTTGTTTTCCGAGTTTTTTTCTTGATGTTGGACAGCATGAATAGTCCGACCAGTTCACATGTGTCTGCACCATCATATGATCCCATGGTTACGTCGAATGTTGAGTTTCTGTTGGTTTTCCTGATCCAGGTTTCATTTTTGCTGTGTAGTAATGTTTTCTTGGTGTGGAGAATGATTTCCATTTCTGACCCTGTTATGTCTGTGTGGTTACTGGCAAACTTCAGGGCTTTGGTGAGTAGTTCCTCATCTATAGATGGGTAAAAGTCTACTATGTCAAATGTGATGAATACTGTATTACTTTGTTTATTGAGTTTTTTTTAACTATTGGATAACTTCGTATGTGTTCTTCCAGAAGTTGTATTCAGAGTTTGATTTTACGTTCTTTATTATTTTTTCCAGAATTTTCTTGCTTATTTTGCCCAATTCAGATTTGGATGGGTTTATTAGTCTACATGTTGGATTGTTATGAAAATTGGGCTTGTGGTCTTTGAGTGTTATGAAAGCTTCTTTTGTTGCTGTCGCTTCTATCCTGTCACTTAGGTCTATGCGCTCTGCAA
>CM031597.1:116986929-116996929 GCA_018398815.1 Conus ventricosus | reverse complement strand
GAATTCACGCATGGCTCTGTTGAGAGTGAGGTCGTTTTCGCTGAAGCAAGCAAACACTCTTTTGATAGCAATGTCATGTTCCTCCTGAGTCTTTCCGTGGATCAGGATGTCATCACTTGTGTTCAGAGTGCCAGGAATGTCAGCAATCAGTTCAGCTATGTGGTTTTGGAAGATTTCTGCAGCAGATGTGACTCCAAAGTTTAGGTGTTTGTATCTTCTGAGTCCAACGTGCGTTGTGAATGTTGTCACGTTCCAAGGTTCTTCATCTTGTTTCTACCGATGGTATCCAGAGGTCAAGTCAATCTTGCTGAAGACTTTTGACTGATTCAGCTGCATAAGAATATAATCAATGGTTGGCATGATCTGATGTGTTCGTTTGATCGCTTGATTTGGTAGTCGCATGTCAACACAGATCCATATCCCATTTGGTTTCTTCGGTTTTGGAGCAACAACGATAGGTGAGACCCATGAAGTAGGTCCATGAACCTTCTCAATCATGTCTATGTCTTCAAGGCGCTGTAGTTTGGCCTCTACTTTCTTCCGCATGTGATATGGGTGATATAGGATCCTTCGGCGAGGCTGAGTGACTGGTTGGACTTTTTCATCAACACAGGCCTACAGCTTGACTTGACATTCTTCATTTTCCCCATGCCTTGGAGTAAGTGCGGGTATTCTTCACTCAGAATGTCAGCAGTAGAGTGTGGTGAAGTGGCAAAAGCAAAATAATTATTGATCAGATTGAGCTTTTGAACTGTGCTGGCACTGAGCAGATTACCACTTCGAGCGTCACTGCTTGGACGAACAACAAAGAATGAAGCATGAATGTCAGTGTTTTTTAATCTGAACGTGGTTCAGCTTGCCTAGCACATCTAGAGGTGTGCATGTTCCGTTTGCATTGATCTGTGTTGATGTTGACGTCAGCATGCTTTTCGTTTGTTGTGGGATTGCTTGGAAGGTTTGTTCATCAGTTACATTAACTGGGGCTCCAATGTCAAAAGGAAATGGAACAGACTTCCCTGAGGTCTCAATGTTGACTTTGGATGCTGTATAGGAATTCTCTGCAACACAAAATACGTATTTTTCATCACAACAGGGCGATGCAACTTGGTTTTCTCTTCAACGCCATACACATACTCCTCTTCAGAGGAGCATGATGTGTCATTGTTTTGCTGAATATTGTTCACTTTAGCAGCAAACATAGAGTGATACACTTGTACTGGCGTCCTGAATTTCTTCCTGAGTGGCAAACTTTTCAAAATGTCCAGTCTTGGAACAAATTCAACAAGTTTGGTCTCTTGCAGGACACTTATCACGTGTGTGGCGATGACCACCACACCATCCACATGGTCGTTGTAGAGTTTTCTGAAAACCACGTTTTGATGAACTATTGAAGTTGGGGTTTGGTGATTTTCTGTAATGAAAGCATTCACTGGCTTTGCTTCTCCTTCCATCGTTCTAGCTTGCGTATCTGAAGCTTCTAATGCACGAGCAGTTTGTAGAAGTTGGCCGAGACTCATGTTTTCCCGGAGAGCTCGTAGACGTGATGAACTGCATCCTTGCATGATCTGAGTTTTGATTTTACGGTCCACATTCTCAGATTCACAGTTCACAGCTAAAAGGCGCAAACGAATCTTGAAAAATGTCTATGGTTTCATTTTCTTGTTGTTTGCACTATCGGAACTTGAATGTTTCAAAATCAATGTTTTTCTTGGGGTTGAAATGTTCATTCAAGGACCGTATAACTGTTTGAAATGCATCTGCAGCTCCTTGTTGTTCCTCTGGAAGAGATTCGTAGACATCGAACACTTCCTCACCAGCGAAATGTAGTAGCAAAGCTTTCTTTCTAGTGTTCTTGGTGATGTTCATTGCAGCAAGCATGTTTTCGAAACGTTTTACCCATCTTTTCCAACGTGTGCCTACGTTTGTTTCGTCAGAATGCACTGAGAATCTCTCAAAATTAGGAAGCGATGTACTGGCGATACTTGCGTATGCTCGCTGTAAGCTCCTAGTTCATGTTGTTTTATCCTCGGGCCCAAAGTAGAGTCTTTTGATAGACTTTAAACTGATCGATTAGATCTAGTTGCAAAGCGAGACGACTGCAGGCGGAAATCTAAACAAATCTTAAATAAATGTTAGCGAACCGCCCAGAGAACGTGGACAAATGAGTCACAAGACAAAACACAACGCGTTTCGACCTCTTAGGTCTTCGTCGGGTGATAAATAAACGAATAAAACAACGAAAATTCACTCAGCTTTGATCCCTTCAGATCGCTTAGGGTTCAGCGCAAGGAAGAAGGCCTTCTTCAACGCCTTCCCTTTCAGCCCGCATGGGGGAGATCTACACCACCCACAGAGGGTGTGTCACAGGGTGTACGGTTCCCAGATGGAACTGATAATGAGATGTTAGTTATACTATCTCATTATCAGTTCCGTTATCGGTGAACGAAACGTGCAATGTAACTGAAAGAGAAGCATATTTGAATTTTAGAAGTGGGACTCAAACAGGTCGTTTTAAAACCAGCCTTTCAAGACCAAGGCATATGGTTAATATACTACATAGATTGAGGCTCGATGCTTGGAAAACAAAATATTCTAAGAACGTTCAGTGTGTGCGTGGTGGTTTTATTTCCATTCCACACATTCTTTGTAAGTGCCAGATTATCTACTGATTCTGTATTATACAATCAATCACGTAAAGTGTATGGCACTGGACGAAGTATATTGAATAGTCCTACTGCCCTTCTACTATAATTTGGTTTTAAATTTTGCGATTGTTTATACTTTTAAATAATCTAGTATACTCGTATATGTAGGCCTATAAGAAGGCGTGTTTGTATGCGCGCGTATATATTTTTTTTATGTTATCTGTGTGTGTGTGTGTGTGTGTGTGTGTGTGTGTGTGTGTGTGTGTGTGTGTGTGTGTGCACGCGCGCGCTCGTAAGCGCGTGTTTTTACACACACACACACACACACACACCCCTCCAGCCACCACCACCGTGTAACATCACTAATTATGGTAAAAACACGTTAAACAGAAAATTCATTCCAAGTTCCCAACCAGTCACCTGCACGGATGTCTGCTTCACTTCCAGCTCAAAGCTCTTCCGGCAGGAAGAGCCGCTATGCCGTCACCAGCGCCGACAGCAACAACAGCAGCAGCAGCGGCGCCGACACTCCAGACGGCGCCAGCCGCCGTCGGCGATCCTTGAAGATTATGGTCATCGTGGCCGTCGTCGTCCTCGTCCTGATCGTCGCCCTGGCCATCGGCATCGGTGTCTACCTGTCTGGTGAGTGACGGCGAAAGGTGACGTGGGAGTGAAGGTGGTGGGGGTGGAGGTAATGGTGGTGGGGGTGGGTAGGGGTGGGGGTGGGGGGGTGGATGGGTAGGCAGATGCTTTGAGATAGGGCGAAGCTGAAAAAGAGAGTGAGGGGAAGAGGGAGAAGGGGGAGGGGGGGTAGTGGTAAAGGAGAAGATGGGGAACCGTGGGTGAAGAAGAGGAGGGAGAGTGGGGAGGGGGGCGATTGTTAATAAAAGAAAAATGCAAACAGGTTAATAACACACACACCACCACCACCACACCACCACCACCACCACCAACAACAACAACAACAACAACAAGCACAACAACAACAACAAAATTATGATTTTGAGGCTCTCAGGGTCTTCATAAAATCATCCAGGCTCCGAGGACGAAGTTGACGAGCGAGGCTCGATGTCTTTACTTTGTACTGATGTCTTTGCATTGTTGTTCTTAGGATGGGCTCTCTCTCTCTCTCTCTCTCTCTCTCTCTCTCTCTCTCTCTCTCTCTCTCTCCATTTTTATATCATAGTTTTTATTTACCTGAATGGTGCGTGAGCACGCTAAGAAACCTCCCGTGGTGTGGATAAAGCTTTAGTGAAACTTGTCACAGGTGTGTTACATAACTCTATGACTTTAACTTCTGCCTGTTTTTCATATTCATTATCCGTTTGCATTGAGCATTGTTGCTGGGGGGGGGGGGGGGGGGGGGGTGTTCTTTCACAATCGTTTGTAAATTTAACTTTTTCTTGTTTCTCATATTCATTATCCTTTTGCATTGAAGATTTTTATGTTGTGTGTGCACTATACGGACACATTTGTGTTTGTATTTAAGTGTATCCTTGCTATAATCGTTTTAGTTGCACAAATGGTGCAATCATTTTCAGCGTGGCCACAGGAAGACGGACTACGTATTTGACATACAGATATAAACCATATACAAAATAGAAACCCTTTCATATATCTGGCTTCACTAAATCAAAACTTTCAGATATTGTGCCTGATGCCACTGTCTTAATCTCCAGCTACAGCAATGTATGCAGAGACCCCTCCAAATCCCAATCTACGGGCACATTAATTTCCATTCATGAAACATTGAATGCTTAACGTCTATATGAACTTGAAAGTTTTGGGATTGTAGCAGTTTGGTTAGTAATCAGGTTGAGGAGAACGAAACCCATCAAAATCGGATTTGTGTATCGAAACGCAGCAGAAAATGCTGATTGGATGGACAAGTTTACGGTCATGATGGATGCAGCATCGGTTGATGCTATAGAATTAATACTTTTACGTGATTTCAACATTGATCTATTGAAATGCCAAACTTCATGGTCAGATAGGAATACTTCGTACAACTTATTCCAAATTATGGACATGCCCACCCGAGTAACGCCTACTGGCGAAACATTAATCGACCACATCTATCTTTCTGAACCACATAGGGCCTAACGTCATTGAGAAAATATGTGCCTGCCTTTGAATGGATGCAGCGACCACTTTCCAGTATGCATTACGTGGAAAAAGAGTGGAATCAAAATTCCTAAAACCGGCCACAAACACATCACTTATAGATCTTTTGGACAATTCCACGAAGATAAGTTTCTGATTGACCTCATGAATTCCCCGTTATAAATGTTTATAGTTTCACTGATCCAGAAAAAAAATGCTAGAGTTCTGGCTACACACGTTTAATTCTGTTTATGACAAGCATGCGTCATTCAAAACGCGTAGAATTAAACGGTGTACAAGAAAGTGGATGACTGATGAAATACAAGCTGCTTGTTTCTTACGTGACAAAACTGTTTGAAGCAGAAGAGAAGTCGGGTGGATATGAAAGGCAACGTAATAAAGTCAATTCGCTCAAACGAATAGCAAAAATGAAATTTGTCCATGAACTTGTATCCAACAAACAAATTCGAAGTCCATATGGAAAGCAATTAATGAACTTACGAATAAAACTTCACAGTCAAACATAAGTCCCATAACCAGCATAGCAGCAAATAATAATAATAATAATAATAATAATAAGGAACATTTAGTGCGCTTAATCTTAAACAAAAGCCCTAAGCGCTTACAGCAATGAGCCCTAACACACACACACACACACACACACACACACACACACACACACACACACACACACACACACACACACGCACACACCCACACACCAGCGAAGGAGCAGAAAAATTATGTTTTGAAGAGAGTTGTTTTGAGGGAGGACTTGAAAGAAGAAAGACTGTTTGAGTTTCGGAGTGCAAATGAACTCAACAAACACTTCACAACAGTTGCAGAACACACTGTCAAAGAAAATAATACTGAATCAAATGAACTACAAAAACTGAAAAAACTTTTGCAATGCTAAGAACATTCGTTCATCTCCGTCAGTTCCGCCTATGACAGTAAGTGATGTTTAGCAAGCTTTATGCCAATTAAAGCAGACAGGAAGTCGCAGACTTGACGGGGTTGATGGAAAAATTCTGAAACTATCAGCACCTGTTATATGTGAAACTCTTACCTACATTTACAATTTATGCATTGATGAATGTTACTTCCCGCTCACTTCAAAGTTGCAAAAGCATTACCCATTTTCAGATCTGGAGACAATTCTGAGCAATCCAACTACAGACCTATATCCATTTTACCAGTTCTGTCCAAGCCCTTGGGAAAACACATACATAAACATCTTTGCCACCACTTTGACTCTTCCAACCTACTAAATAAAAATCAGCCGTGATTCAGGAAAATAATTCTTGTCATACAGCACTTACAAACCTAGTAGATCAATGGCTAGCCAGTATTAATGAAAATAAATATTGTGGCGCACTGTTTGATGATTTTGCAAAGGCTTATGGTGTGATTGACCACAAATTGTTATGCAGGAAGCTTTTATCATAAGGTATAACAGGAAATACCGTCCAACGTCATTTCTAGAAGACCGTCAACAAATCGTTTGTGTCAACAGCAATTCATCAGAGAAGCTACCTATCCAATATGGCGTACTCCAGGGTTCTGTGTTAGGCCTCTTGCTGTTATCAGTTTAAATAAATGATCTCCTTCTTTTTATATTGAGGATTCATGTGAACTCTTTTGCGATGATGCCACTGTCCATACAAATAGCTCCAGCTTAGAAGCTGTTTTCACTTCATTACAGAAGAATGCTGATATCTTAAGTGATTGGTGTAATGTAAATCACACGTCACTGAATCCTAATAAAACAAAACTAATGCTGATAACATTAAGACAAAGAAGAGAAAACATAACCACGCAGCCTCCATCTGTTTTTTCTCAATAATCAGGATAGCCATCGAGTTTTAGTTACATATTGATAATAATCTTTCTTGGTCTTATCACCTTCACAGTTTATGTAAATCAATATCCAGACAAATATATCAGCTGTACAGTATTAAGCATTTCTTAAACCTTCATGCCAGGAAATTATTCGTACACGCACATATTCTCTCTTCAATCAATTATTTTTCAACACTATTTGAATCTGCCAGTGCTAATGACATAAAACCTCTTACCAGTGTCTACAAAAGAGCATTTAAAGCAGTTCTTTTAAAATTGTCAAGTCTTAGTGAAGGGGATTATACTAAAGCAAGGGCTCTTCCGTTAAAAGACATGTTTGCTGTCAACAAATACTTGCTAATGCAAAAAATTGCTTCGGGTTTAGCACCACAAACTCTTCAGTCTAAATTTTACATAAACCCAAGGGATTCAGCCAGATTCCAGATTCCCACACCTAGAATACATCTATTCAAATCAAGCTTATCTTACTCTGGTAGTGTGATTTGGAATTCATTTCCGATGCACTCAATATGCAGAATCCTTCAGGGAAAAAGTAATTACACATTTCACAGCAGACCATTACTATTAGGGACAAAACACATATACCAGGGCACACCTGTTTTGGTGCATATTTAAACTGATACGCCGCTTCCTTTCTGCTGATCTGTTTTAACCAGATTATGATAAATGAGAGATATGTTTACCCTTGGTTTTATTAATGATTGTAATTATATCATGATGAATGAATGTTGTGGTCTCTGATGTTATTTGTACATTGTCACTAATTGATTGATGTCCTAATACTTTGGATTTCTTGAAGCACTGTAACAACACGATGATAATGTGTGTCCTGATTACTGTTGATCATACTGATGTATTGTTGCTCTTTATTCAATTTTTTTATAGTAATGTTAAGCATGTAATATTCTGGATAAGAAAAATGCAAATAATTTTTTTATTATAATCCTCCCCCCCCCCCCCCCCCCCCCTCCTCTCTCTCTCTTCATATTTACGGTTGCTTAGCGATGTATTGTCACTTAACTAATAATTCTAGTCTTGGGTAGTGTATGTATAGTTGAAGAAAGAAAAAAAAAGAGGGGGGAAGGGGAAGGGGGAGGAGGATTATGATGGCATCTCTCTCTCTCTCTCTCTCTCTCTCTCTCTCTCTCTCTCTCTCTCTCTCTCACACAACACAGCACACGCACACGCACACACACACACACACACACACATAATGGTAAATGAGTGTTATGATTATTGATGCTAGGAATTCATTGTCGCTGATAACTTATTGTAGTACTGTTCGTTCTGGTCTTGCTTTGTAACCACATCATAAAAATGAAAAAAAAAAGTTGATAGTATTGATGCATTGCAGTTGTCTAGTAATCATCCTTAGCACCTCATATTTCACAAAAGTAATTTAACTCTCTCTCTCTCTCTCTCTCTCTCTCTCTCTCTCTCTCTCTCTCTTTCGATAATAAATAGGAGGATCGCTTATTCTTTGTGCGTGCTGAGTTGTTTTTTTTTTTCTTCTTCTTCTTTATAATCAATTTCTGTATCCTTGTTTGTTGTTTCAATCGCTTTTTTCCCTTTAAATTCATGTATGCCTCGATGTTAACTGAGGAACAACTCATCAACTTTTTAATGTATTTGTGAAGATATGTGTGTTTATTAAAAGTTTTGTAATTTTTAGTCGCTAGTCAGGCATATTTGTCCCTTAGCGGGGTAAGGGCCGGATGAAAAAAAAGCATGTGTTTGCTTATCTTGTTACCCTTGGAAATAAAGATTACCATCACCATCATCCCTCTGTGTGTGTGTGTGTGTGTGTGTGTGTGTGTGTGAGCGCGCGTGTGCGCGCGCGCGCGCGCGAGAGAGAGAGAGAGAGAGAGAGAGAGGAAATTTTTAATTGAAGCATTGACCTTTGAACCGCCGTTAGCCGTTTCGGAACGGGAGATACTTTATGCCTACGTCACTGCCGCGATTCGTTCGGGAACGGCGGTCGGTCATTTTGGTATTTTGTGAAGTATAACTATGATAGATTCGGGGTCGTGAAGGTCCGTAGGATAAAATATATATAATATCCACTTCCGACACCCAGCAATGACTTTTTCAAGCGATCTAAGTGTGTGACTGCAGTGACAAAGAACTTATTGCTAAGTGGGTGACTGCAGTGACAAAGAAGTCCTTGTCTGTGCGAGGCAAACAAAATGGCGACGCAAGGGCCACGCAGGAGTGAGAGAAGCGCAAAACGTCCACGATTGATTGAGTTAGCCGAAGCTCAATGTGAATTAGAGCAGCTACTTGACGATGATAGTGGTGATGAACTGCAGTCGGACGATTCTCTTGAAAATGAGGGTGCAGACGAAGATTTCCAGCCACAAACGATCGACGTAGAGAACAGAACTGACTTCGACTCCGACCTCGACGCTGCAGCTGAAGTGAGTGATTATGACTCGTCAGATAGCGCGGCCAGCGAAGCCGAAACTGAATACAGGCCAGTCAGTGGAAGGGGGAGGGCTAGGGGCAGAGGGAGGGTGGGTGCTAGTTTGCGGCGTGGTGAGCCAAGCAGAGCACGTGGTGAAAGAAGGGGGCGTGGCAGGAGGAGTGGTGGTGTGTTTGCCAATGTTGACATTCAGTCAGCTGATGGGTTTCAGCCAACTTTACCTGATTTTGTGGGGAATCCTGGACTGAAAGAGCAGCCCAATGGGGACAAATGTATAGATTTTTTTTCTCTTTTTATCACGGACAGTTTAGTGCAAAAATTAGTCACAGAAACAAACAGATATGCACATCAAGCAATCCACCAGATGCAGGCAAGGCCACAGCAAATGAAAAAGTACTGTAGATTAGCTTCATGGAAAGAGACTGGCATGCTAGAAATGAAGCAGTTCTTGGGCCTCTCGCTACTCATGGGCATCACAAAAAAAGCATCAGTAGAATCATACTGGTCAAAACATCCACTTCTGGCCACCAACATATTTCCTTTAGTGATGCGTAGAAACAGATATCAACTACTTTTGCGTTATCTTCATTGCAATGACAGTGATCATGAACCTGCTGACAATGACCCATGCCGTGACAGGCTGTACAAAGTGAGGCCTGTGATTGACCACCTACAGGAAAAATTTCAGTCTGTGTATAAGCCAGGAAAATTCATTGCAGTGGATGAGTCCCTGCTGTTGTATGAGAGCCAGCTGATTTTGAAACAACTCATTCCACTGAAGAGAGCCCGCATGGGAATAAAACTTTTCCACCTGTGTGAAGATTCTGGCTACACATACAGGCTACATATTTACACAGGTAAACAAGACCCCTTTTACAATATTGATCCTAAGCTTCCTCCTGATTCACAGCACCTGTCTGCATCGGAGAAGATTGTGGTCTTCATGATGGCTGACTTGATGGACAAG
>CM031597.1:116966929-116981929 GCA_018398815.1 Conus ventricosus | reverse complement strand
ACTTTCTTGGACATCACTACTTTCATCATCAACAGTTTGGCCTCTTCTTGTGCTCTTCTTGTGTTCCAGAAGAGAGCTCTCGGTGTGATTGTCCACCATCTTTTTTGTTTTTCTCACAGATGCTTGTTCTTTAAACTTAAAAGCATCAACTTTCTTTCTCATCTGCTTGGAAGATAACTGGAGTTCCTTGAGCTTAGGGCAGATTTGTTTTTAATCCATTCTTGAAAAACTGTCCTTGAATCTGTTCTGTTTACTGTACTGTTCCAGTTCTATTACTAATCCAATTTTCACTGGGCAGCTAAGAGGCGCAGTTGACTTGTCTATCAGTAACATGGTCATAGTAATTCCAGAGACCCTACAGTAGTCACCTTTGACAAGGCCTAACTATCTGCATGTATCCAAAAACCCTTGCACTGCATCTGTCGCAGTGCGTGTTGCCTCGTGCTGATCATGACTGATGACTGAACTGAGCAGTGGAATGCTCTCTCCAAACTGCTGACCTAGCATGCTAGATGCAGATGTGGACAGTTTTTCCCAGGTCACACCCTGTCATTTTTGTAAGAAGACCCAGCTGCAGGAACTCTGTTGGTAGGCTTCAGCTCAGGTAGTTTCAGGGACTGGCCTCTTCCATGGAACCAAATTGGATTCAATCCTTTCCAGATCATCACCCTCTGGGAAAAACAAATAAATAGATGAATATCATTTTTTTTTTTTAAAGCTTGGTTTTCTGTAATGTTGTATGACTGTGCAGTGATAATTCATTTGGCTAATATTATCAGGCAATTTCTGCTAAAGTGCATGATTTTGCCATTATTTTGCCTTGTAAATCAATGATTTCCTTTCTTATTTCTTCAGTGGTGTGTTGCTTACCTTTAGGCATTCTTTAATTTAATTTAAGAAAAAAAAATGTGTGTATGACATCAAAGTATTTGAGTAACCATGGTTTATTCCTTTCTTAAAGAATTTTTTATCAAAAAAATAAATCTAACTAATATTATGAAACAATTGCTGCTAAAATGCATATATATGATTTTGCCATTGCTTTGCTTTGTAAATGATTTCCTTTATCATAATTACCATTTCAGTAGTGTGTTGCACACTTGTACACGTTCTTTTAAAAAAAGTGTATCTGATATCAAACTGTTTGAGGTACAATGGTTTCCCCTCTTTTGATTTCTTTATATGAAAAAGTTTTTTTTCTTCTTTTGGGTATGAGTGGTGAAAGTGAATTTATGAAGACCAACTTGTAAGCATGTGCACACACACACACACACACACACACACACACACACACACACACACACACACACACACACACACACACACATTTAAACACAACACACACACACACACACACACACACACACACACACACACACACACACACTTATATGGACATGGACTCTCAATCCATTAATGGAATAAAGTTATAGACAGCAAAAAAAGTATATGATAGACGAAAGGTCAGTGCAGGTACAAGAAATTATATGGGCATGTGTTCATACACACATGTGTGCAAACACATTGACACTGAGATCGATGCTATAAGATCAAAAGATGAAGTCATCTTTCCTTAATTTTCATCTACAATGTTTTCTTAAAGGAAAAAAAAAAGAAACAACATTGTATGTCAGAAATAAAAACTATGTTACATGAACATCTTTCAAACTAAACTAGTGCAATATCTTGGCGCAAGTCTGCAATGTTTTTCTGCTATTTTTCAAGAAATCCATTCACCGTACTGACCTAGTTTCAAAGTTCCTATTCCCAGTGAAGAAATAGACTTGTGGTCAAGCATGATCAATAACATCTTTTTTTTTCCCCATTGATCAGAACAAAAATATCAACGATTTTCATTGATAAATGTATATTCTTGCAAATATTTACCAAAATAACTGTCAAATGAGTCGAAAACATTGCAGATTTCTTCATCATTTGAGGCCATTGCAAGCACTGTCACTTGATCAGTTGTGTCTGCTATTGTGACTCGCGTGTGAGAGAACCGATCAACAGTTGGTGTATGCAAATGAGGCACGCACATCACAGGTGAAACCATGCAGTAAATCAAGCACACGTGCTTGTTGTCAAAAGAGTGAGCTTTATGACAGTGTTTGGGGATTTTTTGTATGACCACTGGGAGCGTTTTTGTAGGTCTCAAATTCATGATTTTTGTAAACTCATATTTTCACATTTGGATGGAACCCTCCGGGGGGTTGCGACCTTGTCGTGGTCGGAGGGTTTGCGTGGTCCAGTGATCCCTTAGGCTTTGCTGGCGGGGGCATCAATACTTGGAGATAGGCTGTTTTTTTCACACTGCTTCTAGGCCTGAGAGGTGCAGATGCTGTTTGGCCTAAGCGTAACGTGGTAAGGAGTTGATGCCCCTGGTAGGGCTTCCCATGTCAGATAGGCTAAGGGTGAGGATCCTGACTAACAGTAACCCGCCTTTCTCCTTTTCTTGTTTTCTGCCCTCCTTATTTGGCCCTTTTCTATCTTCGTCTCCCCTTCAAGTCTTCTTTTCCACACTCCTTTTCTCTCTGTGGTCTCCTTAAGATCCGCCGCGTTTGCCGTGCGGTGCGACCTGTGTCGGAGGGGAATGAGATCCTGGTGATTGAGAGGGCCAGCGCTCTCAACACATCACTTTGGCTCGGACCTCTCCTAGACAGGGAGTACACTTTGGCCCGGGTGTACTAATCGGCTCCCCTTTTTGGGGTTGGGTCAAGACGGGCAGTTCCCCAGCTGGCCAAGTAAACCCCTGCAGTGCTCAGCTCTCTGTTCCCGGGAGTTGAGCATGATCAGGGGGGATAGGGTTGGTTGCTTCTGCTTGTCGTATGTCTCTCCCGAAGCCTGGAAGGGGTCAAGACATTGGTTTCTTGGCCCTGGCCCCTTAGTTGGACTCCAAGGTGGGTGGGTAAGGGAGGGATGAATTACAATAAATTAAATATGACTTCTTCAAAAAACTACCCCCCCAAAAGGAAGAGGAAGGCAGTCTCCCCTATTTCAGGGGAATTTGAAACAGATAGTGATTCTGACAGTGAGGTAAGACAGAGGACAGGTTTCTGGGCTTCCTGGCTCGTGGTGGAAGGGACAGAGCAGAAAGACCCCTTTCAGCTCTGAGCCCTTTTGCTGTCCAAAAGGGCTTTCATGGTATAGCAGGTGAACCTAGGTCCATAAAAAGGTTGAGGAATGGTTCGTTTCTTGTTCAATGTCGATCACAGAAACAATCTGAACAGCTGTTGAAAGCAATAAAACTAGTGGATAGGGAGATCAGGGTGACTCCCCATAAACAGTTAAATTCATCCAAAGGTGTGATTCGCTGCAGAGATCTAGCGGGTGTCTCAGAGGCAGAAATAAAAACGGAACTGGCGTCCCAGGGTGTGACGGAGGTGCACAGGGTGACAGTCAAGAAAGGTGCAGAGAGAGTGGCCACCAATACCCTTTCTGACCTTCTGCAACCCTGTGTTGCCTCCGGTCATCAAGGTTGGCTACCTGAACGTCCGCGTTGAGCTGTATGTCCCGTCCCCGTTGAGATGCTTCAGGTGCCAGAGGTTTGGACATGTCAGAGACCGCTGTTCTGGGCAGGAGGTGTGCGGTGTGTGCTGCAAGGCAACCCATGATGGGCCGTGCAAAGATCCGGCACATTGTGCTAACTGCGGTGGCGACCATCTTCACGAAACTGCCCTCTTTGGATACAGGAATCCACTATCCAACGAATTAAAACTGAAAAGAAAATCTCCTTTTTTGGGCCCGTAAACAGGTTGTGGGCAGTCAGACGCCCACAGCATCTTCATATGCTTCGGCCGTAAAGAAAGTTTCCACTAGGTCAGTCTGCTGTCAGACTGATGAATTTATTTTTTCCAAGACACTGCAAGGAAGAACTGTCAGCTCTGGTGGGAGCGGGTCCACCACCTCCCAACCTAAAGTGACTGCCCCTGGTGGAGGCAAAAAATCCGCCACCCCTCAGACTGCCCAGCAGTCTACAACATCTGCTGCTGGGCAGATTAAAAAACCAGCACCCAAGCCTCGAACTCCTCTGTCCAGTGCCCGTGCGGGCAAGGGAGTTCCACCCAGTGTAGAGACGGTGGAGATGAGGAAGAAACCCCCACCGTCTCCCAAATCCAGACCTTCTTCGCCTGTTGGCAAGTCTGCCAGCAGGTCTGAAGAACAACATAGTTCAGTGAAACTTCAAAATAAATTCACTCCATTAGAAGCAGACGTTGAGGAGGAGATGACCTGATTTCTCTCCTTTTCGCCCTCTGCACCATGGATAGTACAATATCCCATTGGAATATCCGTGGACTAAGTTCCAACTTTGAGGAGTTACAGCTTCTGTGTCGATCTATAAAACCTTCTGTCATGGCTCTTCAGGAAACTCAAATTCAAAGCCAGAAGACCTTTACTCTTTCTGGCTTTAATATTCTTTCAAAACCTGCACAACCATCCACGTTGGGACTGTCGGGCGGTGTTGCCCTTCTCCTACACAAAACACTGTTGTATAGTCCTGTCGCTCTGTCTACCTCCCTTCAGGCTGTAGCTGCGAGAGTCACTCTCCACAAGACTGTGACAATCTGTTCCCTTTATCTACCTCCTTCTGTCCCGGTTTGTCGTCAGGACCTTGTCAGTCTGATAAGAGAACTTCCTCGACCTTTTTTGCTGTTGGGTGACTTTAACGGTCACAACCCTCTTTGGGGTAGTGCTGGTACGTCATCCAGAGGTCTGCTGATTGAGGATGTCCTTTCGGATTTGGATTTGTGTTGTCTGAACGACGGATCTGCAACTTACCTCCACTCTTCCACAGGTTCACTTTCGTGTTTAGATTTGTCGGTTTGTGACCCCTCGCTGGTCCTGGACTATGAGTGGTCTGTCCATGACGATCTGCACGGAAGTGACCATTTCCCTGTCTTACTACAACCCGTCATAACTGAACACGTCTCTGTCTCTCAACATCTAAATTACAAGACAGCAAACTGGGACCTATTTGCAACCACTATTTCTAAAGAATTCCAGGACACTGACTTTCTTCAGAGTCCGGACCCAGCTGAATCACTGACTAACACTGTGATCAAGTGTGCTAAAGCTTGTATTCCAGTGTCTTCCGATAAACTTCAAATGCCAAAAACACCCTGGTTTGATTCAGACTGCCAACAAATTTCCAAAGTTAGAAAACGGGCTCAGCGTCAGGTGTACCAACGACCTTCGGGTCCCAACGCTCGAGCCCATCAAAAACTCCGTGCTAAATCTAGACACACTTTTAAAATCAGTAAACGTCGGTCCTGGAGAAGCTTCTGCTCCAGGCTGACATCAAAAACTTCCAAGAAAAAAGTGTGGAACATCATTAAGAAAATCAAAGGGAAGAACACCTGTCCCACTGTGAACCATCTCAAGTTTTCGGACTCTTTAATAACAGAGAAGAAAGCAGTAGCTAATCTGCTTGCTTCAACCATTGAAAAGAATTCCTCCTCTTCTAATAAATCAGCCACTTTTGTCAAAAATAAAGCCCTAAAAGAAAAATCACCCTGCAACTTTTCGTCCGACAACATGGAAGACTACAATCTTCCTTTTACGTTAAACGAGCTGAAATCTGCCTTACTCTCTTGCAGCGATTCCTCTCCAGATATAGATGAAATCCATTATCAGCTGTTGAAGCATCTTCCGCTAGAAGGTCTGAACATACTGCTACAGGTCTACAACCATGTGTGGACTACAGGTTTTTTCCACCCTCTTGGCGAAAAGCCCTCATTATCCCCATCCCCAAACCTGGAAAAGATCTTTCTAATCCTTCAAATTACCGTCCCATAGCTTTGACCAGCTGTGTTTGTAAATTGATGGAAAAAATGGTCAATGCTAGGCTCATGTGGAAACTCGAAACCGATGGCCTTTTGGCGAAAGAACAGTGTGGTTTCCGCAAACATCGTAGTACAGTTGACCATTTGATTCGTCTGGAATCTACACTTAGGAACGCTTTTATAAACAGACAGCATGCAGTGGCAATTTTCTTTGACTTGGAGAAGGCCTACGATACCACCTGGAAGTCGGGGATACTTCATGATCTCCACGATCTGGGTTTTCGAGGTCATCTTCCGCTTTTTATTCAAAATTTTTTGGCAGAACGACAGTTTCAGGTCCGGGTTGGCACCACTCTCTCTGATGTCCACGAGCAGGAGTTGGGTGTTCCACAGGGGAGCATACTATCTCCTGCCCTCTTTAGTATTAAGATCAACAACATTGTTCAATCAGTTCAGCAGGGTTCAGACTGCTCATTGTTTGTGGATGATTTTGCTGTCTACGCAACTGGAAGCCTGTACCAGAGTGTCCAGCGCAGGCTCCAGCTTTGCGTAGATAAAATCCATCGGTGGGCGGATGAAAACGGTTTCACCTTTTCTGCTACAAAAACCCAGTGTATTCACTTCCATAATTTCCGTCAGTTTTTTCCAGATCCGGAACTTCAAGTAGGGAAATCTCCCATTCCAGCTGTTAAAGAGGCCAAATTTCTGGGAGTCATTTTTGACCAAAAACTTAACTTTCTCAGCCATATTAAAAACCTCAAAACTGCTTGCCAAAAGGCACTGAATATTCTGCGGGTCGTAGCACACACCGACTGGGGCGCTGATAAGAAAACTTTGTTGCACCTCTACAGAGCCCTGGTCCGTTCCAAACTGGACTACGGTTGTGCTGTGTACGGCTCCGCAAGATCATCTTACCTCAAACTCTTGGACCCTATCCACCATCAAGGGCTTCGTCTCTGTCTTGGAGCGTTCCGCACCACCCCTGTGTACAGCCTGTACGCAGAGGCAGGTGAACCTTCACTGTCCAACCGTAGGCTGAAACTGTCTTTGAATTATTACATCCGACTGTTCTCAGAACCGCAGAATCCTGCCTATGACTGTGTTTTTGACCCTCCGTTCCAAAGTAAGTTTGAAACAAACCCGAAATGTATTCCGCCGTTTGGGCTTCGTATGCAGCCTCACGTGCGGAATGCAGGTATAGACCTGGGAGTAGTTTCCGATTTTTCCAAGTTTCCGGATCAACCTCCATGGACCTTTTTCACACCAGAGATTCGTTTTGATCTCGCAGCTTTCCGTAAGGAGTCTACCAGCTCTCTGGCGTACAAGGCTTTGTATGCCGAGCTCTGTTCCAAATTCCCATCCTATCAAAAAGTTTTCACTGACGGTTCCAAGTCTGAGGATGGAGTGGCCTGTGCAGCCTACTGCCCTGGGGCTCCTTCTCAGATATTGTTGGAACATATACATTCAGATGCTTCTGTCTATTCTGCTGAACTTACTGCTCTAGTACTGGCTTTGAAGATAATCTCCCTTTCTTCGAGGAGGGACTTTCTGGTTCTGTCGGATTCGCTGTCAGCTTTGGAGGCCATAGCTGGCCGCAACCTTCAGCATCCAGAACTTTTACTTTTTTTTGAACTTTTTAGCAAGTTGAAGGCGGACGGTTACAACATTACTCTTGCTTGGGTTCCTGGCCATGTTGGCATCGGCGGGAACGAAATGGTTGATCGTTTAGCCAAGAACGCCACAAGAGAGAAACTGTCCAACACTTATATCCCCTGCTCAGATGTGAAACCCAAAATTAACGATTATGTGAGAGACCTCTGGCAGGAGGATTGGAACACACAGACGAATAACAAACTCTTTCAGATCCGTCCAAACCTTAAAGACTTCCTCCCATCTACGTCGGGTGGTCGTAAAGAGGAAACGGTTCTGTGCCGGCTGCACACCGGCCATTCGTATTTTACCCATTCTTACCTTTTAAAGAGTGAAGAAGCTCCGGGGTGCATTCCATGTCATGCACCACTCACAATGAAACATGTTCTTTTAGAGTGTTGGGACTTGCACGATGTAAGACACAAACATTTTACAGCGGAGTCCATGAAGATCCTGTTCAGGGATGTCCCGCCTGACGTGATCCTTGGGTTTTTGAGAGAAATTAACATTTTTCATCTGATTTGAGATTTTACGGAAGAAGGATTTTTAACAAAGTTTCTGGTTCGTTTGTAGATGATGTCATTTAACGAGATGTGTGAAAGTTTTTTTTTTTTTTTTTTTTTTTTTTTTTTTAAATGACTGGTGAGTTGATTTTAACGTGGTGACAGCCCTGATGTGGCCCTCTGCGGTCGGCTGGGCTATAAGCAACATTATCTTATCTTATCTTATTTGGATGGAAATTGATAAACATTCCTCATACACGGTTAGATAGCTCCTAGTTTTGCCTTTCCTATGGTATGTGGTGTAAATAGATATAGTACCATTGGAGGTAGCGAAGCGAGCTGAAATAGAGACGCTGTGTTTCACATCGTGTGCAAGATCGCCAAGACAGGCACCTGGTCGCCTGCCAATGGCGTAATGCAACTCATATTTGACGTTGTCTGCATCATTATTTCATTTAATTTTACAGACATACAAAAAAAAAAAAACCAGACAAGAAAGACATAGTTCAGGTCTAAAGCTTTTTATTGATATATTTTTTACTGAATAAAAACATAATGTGCATGAACTAGTCCGTTTTCCTGTGCTTGCCCGGCCCAAGGCAGCCCAGGGCCCCACTTGAAAATAGCAGCAGCAGCAGCAGCAGCAGCAGCAACAACAACAACAACAACAACAACAACAACAACAACAACAACAACAACCAACAACAACAACAACAACAACAACAACAACAATAATTATGGTGATGCTGATAAATGATAATGATGATAATGATAATAATAATAATTTATAATAATAATAATAAAGATAAAAATGATAATTTCAAGTCCCTCCTCTGTCCCCTCCTTCGCCCTTCTTCATCCCCAACCCTTCTTCTTTCTCTCATTCCTTGCTGCATTCAGAATTTTAAATTACCATGGTATTTAGTCAGTTAATTGTGTGCCTGTTAGTCGATTGGTTTGCTGGTTGTCACGAGTGTGAATGGCTGGATGGCTGGCTGTTAGAAGTCTCTCGGACTGGTTGGCTTGTAGTTTCTTGTAGTCCATCAACGCCTTGCCGTTTGCATACAAGCCACTCCTTTTACACCCATTCTTATGTTTTAATAGGTGAAGAAGCTCCAAGGTGCGTTCTGTGTCATGCACCACTCACAGAGAAACATATTCTTTTAGAGTGTCGGGGTTGGCATGATGTGAGATGTAAACATTTTGCAGCAGACTCGATGAAAACTTGGTTCAGAGATATCCCATCTGATGGGATCTTTGAATTTCTGAGTGAAAGAGATTCACATTTTTCATCTGATCTAAGATTTTACGTAAGAAAGATTTTTAAGAAAGGTTCCGGTGTGTTTTTAGAAGGTGTATTTTAAAGGGTTTTGTGAATTTGGGGTTCTTTTTTTTTGTGGATGACTTTTGAGTTAACTTAAACGTGGTGACAGCCTTGATATGACCCTTTCCGGTTGGGTGTGCTATTTAAGCATTATTACCTTAACTTACCATCAACGCCTTTTCCATTTTCCTTACAGTTCGATGCCTCGCTGAGGAACAGCAACTTGAGTGATGTGTTCAATCGAACGGAAGTTGTCGGCTTTCAGTGAGTATTGCTTCTCAGTGGTTCACTCTGTTATGGTCCTCTCTGTCACTCGGTCCTAGAGGGCTTACCAAAGAGAGGGCAAGTTATTATTGTTATACCTATTACTACTGTTGGAGCAAATGGTAAGAAAATAGTTCTTCGTGAGTCCACTGCCGAAAACAAAGACAAACAAACTACAAGACAAAACACGACGTGTTTCATCCTGTTAAGTCTTCGTCAGGCAAGATAAACAACATTCACCGTAACGAAATCAGAGAATGGGCAATCAGTAATCTTCTCATATTCAGCGCAAGATGGGTGTTGAATGAAAATGAGGCCGTTGGATGAAAATGCGTTGTTTGCTGTCTGGTGATTTGTTTGGGGCGGACTTACTCAGAACTATTTTAAAAAACTTGTTTTAGTTTCCGCCTGCAGTCAGCTCTGTTTGAAACCTTCTGTAGGGGCACTCACAGGCCTGGTTACATGTACAATTGTGCTGTATTTGTACATGTTAGAAACCTTCTGTAGGGGCACTTACAGGCCTGGTTACATGTACAATTGTGCTGTATTTGTACATGTTAGAAACCTTCTGTAGGGGCACTTACAGGCCTGGTTACATGTACAATTGTGCTGTATTTGTACATGTTTGAAACCTTCTGTAGGGGCACTTACAGGCCTGGTTACATGTACAATTGTGCTGTATTTGTACATGTTTGAAACCTTCTGTAGGGGCACTTACAGGCCTGGTTACATGTACAATTGTGCTGTATTTTGTACATGTTTGAAAAAGAATATCAGGAATATTACGAAAAAAAAAACCACCAAAAAACCTGGAGTGCTTTAGCAATGAGTGCACTACCGGATTATGACCCTAGTGAGGGCTTTGACCAAAGAGTGACAACTGTTGCTAACTTCCTCTGCACTAAATCGCGTCAGGTTGTGTGTGCTTTTTCGACATATCTTTAAAAGAAAATATTGGCGAGAGAGCATGAGTTTGAGCCAAAGTATGCCGACCAAACAATTTTGATAGTTATTTGTGTCTGATAAAAGGTCCAGTTACTGTAGTAAATGCAAGATCAATTTCCCCTCCCCCCCCCCCCCCCCCCCCTTCCCCCCCACTTCTAGAGAAAAATGGAATTTGTACGTACTGTTTGTAGAAAATACACTGAGTTTTACACAAAAGAACACCAATAGCAGTTTTAAGGTAAAGAGGTCTGGGCTTACAATCGACCTGTTCCGGGGAACCTTGGTGGATGGACAAACACCGCTGTTTCTTACCTTTGATGCAAGAGAGCATCACTAAAGCACACGTAAAGTGCTTTTTTTCCAGGTTTGTGTGTGTGTGGCAAGCTAGCTTTGTATGGGCTTATCAGGCTAACTGCCTTGGCGCAGAGAACTTGATACCTGACTGATACCCGAGAGGGGGGAGAGAGAGAGAGAGAGTTTCAGTTTCAATTTCAGTTTCAGCTTCAAGGTATCACTGCATGCAGGCTACTCCATATGCACTACACCACATCTGCTAAGTTTCAAGAGCACACTGAGCATGATCGAAAGCAAGTGGATAAATGAATTAATGACTGAGATGAGAGAATTTAAGATGTGGTCTAATGGCCACAACTTAACGGATGCCTGACCTTCGCATTAGCCCAGCATGCTGGTCGGACCTTGGACAGCGGAAGATGGGAGCGGGGGTGGGGGTGGGTGAGAGAGCGAGAAATGTCAGTGAACCAAACATAGCGCATTGTTCTATGTTTCAAGTCACTCACGCTCCTTTAATCTTTGGTTATGCTAATGAGACTGTGACAGATATCCCCCATAAAACATGAGCACATGCACAGTTCTCTTGATGGTGTGTGCAGTACATTAATTAAAGCATGTTAATGAGTCCCGCTGTCACACATATTTTCTAGCATTGTCTATATGCCTGCTATCTCCATCAGTTCTGACCAGCTAGGAACCGAATGACAGATGGCAAGAAATTTGTTTTTTTCAGTTTGTTTAACTGAGAAGTTTTTACTTAAGTTGTTTGTCCCTTCCTACACCCCTCCCCACCTCCCCCAGCCCCCCTGTCCTCTTTTCCTTTCCCTTCCTCCAAATTTGAGTTTCTTTCAATAAACATTAGCTGGGTCATTTTTGTTTGGCTAATTTGATAGTCTCTCCCTGTCCCAACCCCACCCACTCCTCCCCCCCCTCCTTCCAAAGTTGGTTTCTTTCCATAAACATTTTACCGATGCCCAAAACAGCAAAGTTCTCATCCAGATTTATTTCAGATTTGGGAAAGCAAGGTTTCCCCTTAGTATTTGCCATGGAAAGTATGCAGAATTCATTAGTCCATGAAAGTGATGATGTTTTTGCTGATGATAATCATAATTAAATCATGTGTTCGCAGAAATGGGAGTGTGGTGGTCTTATTCATCATTTACTTCCGGGAATTCAAAACGCTGCCAAGCCAGGAAAACAGACAGACGATTGAAGTGAGTTCCTTCATGTTTTTGTTTTGTTGTTAGTGGTGGTGATGGTGCTGCTGGTGCTGGTGATGGTGGTGGGGTGGTGCTTGTGTTGTCGTTTGTCTTCTTCTTTGTCTTCTTCTTCTTAAAGATGGCAATAAAATGGGGACATCAAAGAGAACTGCATTCGCAGTGACTTGCTGATTTATTCACTAGCTGACTGGTTGTAAGCAATATCTTCTAAGGCGAGAACAGGATTACTTGTAACTAAGTTGTAGGTGGAGAAATGTTTAGCATGCCATAATTGTATTGTAACTGCCATTATATTGTCAGTGTTAAGTTTAAGTGCAGGATAAGCCTAAGACTTGCTGTTGCTGATCTATCCAGATCACTGTGAAGTAGAGCATAAACATTGATATGCATGCACACATGTATACGCCTGCCTGCGTAGATATGCAACACGCTTAACCCTCTTGTATTCAGATTCTCTGAGGCCAAATTCCCCCTAGTTTTCAGATTATTTTGGTGAATTTAGCCTTAAAATGGGTATGTATGGTTCATGCTTCACCACAACCAGGAATAAACCTCTAGAGCTACGAAATTCCGCATGTATGGTCACAAGGCTTTGTTCTATACTGTGAGCAAGATTGTGTGTGTCTCGAGGTGAAAGGTCGTGTCATTGTCACCAAAATGTCACCCAATGTGTCACATGCGATGGTGACAATTCTAATACAGCACACCAACATGCAGTTATCCCATGCACATGCATGTTAGTGTTGTGAAATGAAAGCTGCAGCTTAAGTAAGATGATCTGTCTTCTGTCCGCCTGTTCAGTCCCCACAGGTAATCCACAGAATGTCACACACAACTAGTGTCAATTGTCACAACTGAACAGTTACTGTAGATTCAAGCACAGTTCCTCATTGTTTTTCTGTCATTGTTCTAAGCACCTTATACATGTCCATATGTATTTACACACTGTATAGCTGTGACGAAATTGAGTAGAGTCTCACTGCCAAGTGTCATCAAAGCACTGTCACCATAAACTACAGGTAAGCATATATACACGTACACACAAACACAGAGACTAGCAAACTGCCCTACTGTTGAGCCACTTTCTGCGCATGGTAGTCATGGAAACAGTCATTCTTATGAAAGCATAAAGGCACCTGGCAGAAAGAACACATATATGACGTTTCTACGCGTCGTCCCTTTGTTATACGGAATAATCAGTACAGCGACATAGCCCCGCATTTCGTCAGGTGTTGTGTCGAACCATAGGGAGTCAGGTGTGCCCTTAGCTGCTTGTTTTTGTTGAGCGTATCTGTTAATTTCTTCTGCTACTGGTTGAAAAAATGTGAGAGGCATAAAAAAGAAATAATCTAGTGCGGTGGCAGTGTTCAGCAGTGAGTGCGCTTGGCCTGTCGGCTGTTGGAACGCGACCACATGGGCAGGATGTGTAGCCGGTCGCCATTGTTTTGCAGAACGGCGAGTAGCACGTTGTACTGAGGGTCGCTTTCACCATTTTCCTCTCCTTCATTGGTGCCGATTTCAACATCATTCTCTTCTCCTAACTCTCCATTTTCATACTTCTCTTCTTCTGGCATAATTTGATCCCACTCCTCTGCTGAATACGCAGGAATATCATCAAACTCACTGTTGTTAGCAGACAATGTCATTGTGAAAATCGGTCAGTCTCACGCACAACTCTTCGCTTGCAGTTTCTCCTCTTTCTTAGTGAATGGAAGTGGTTCCAGCATCCAAAAATAGTGCTGCCAGATTACTGGGCTATAGTGGGAAATCCCCAACAACTTTTGGTGGCTCTCCGAGTATTTTCACGGAGTCAGCACGTGATGGAAAAGTACCGTACACATGCGGCGGGCAGCTCCCGTCTGCGCCCGTTACGAAATCTAGCGCGCTGTCTCAGCGCTCCCGTCTGCGCCCGTTATGAATACAAGAGGGTTAAAGCAGTTGCACACACCTACAACTTGGTCTAAATAACTTTTATTTAAGAAATGAATAAACAGAACATTGCAAAATAATTGCTGGAGACTAGGAAAAAAATTTGCATCTTAAGTGGCAGATCCAGACAATACACACAGAGATATTTCTACTCCTATAAGCAGAGGTTGCCAAGAACAAAATGTTTTACATTAATTGTTTCTTCTGTGTGTTGAAATTCTTGCATGTGAAATCCTTGGAGACAAAAGAAGCGCCTACAGGTAAAAAATCTCAAACTCAGAATTCATTTCTTTGAAATAATAAAGCCAAACCTTTCTTTCAGAAAGATGCAGGAAATCTTACAAAAAGTTACTTGATTCCTTAGAAAAGTTTTTTTCTCATAAAAATTTGGTCTTGTGTTGAATTTTGAAAGACAGAAAAAGCCCAATGTATGGCTAGGTAAAAAACCAACACCCCAATGCAGTGTATCTGACTAATGAAGGAATGGAATGCAGAAACATTTCAAAATCATTTGACTCTGATCTCTGAGTGATCCAACAAACCTTGTAAGATTTGATATGGCAGATATTTTTGATGAGGAAAAGATGACCCTGAAAAAAAATATGGTCAAGAAAGATATGTACACTTCTTTATAAGATGATTGTTACTGTTGCCTATCTTATCAAAACTGGGGTGCGTGTGGATACTGAACACCAAAACACTGGATGCCTACATACCAGTTTTTAGGGAGAAAGGAGAAAAGTCTTGATTAAAACGGTACAGTTATTTCATAGTGTTGCAAAGGCATTTAATTTAGAGGTTTTTATGTAAGCCTTGAAACTGTCCTGGTTCAAACAAAAAAAAGAAGACATTTTTCTCATGGCAACCACCAGTGACTGACTTATTTTGATTTGAATACTTTTGTTATTGTGAAGATCAGGGATGCTCATTCTTTACTTTGCTTGATCATTTAAGACACAAGTCAAAGCTCATGTCCATTGCGATTGTATAATACTGTTTAAAATTGAAGAAAAAAAAGGTTATTGATCTCTAGACTGGTTTTGCACAGGTATTGATAAGCTGTTGTTTCGCACTCGAGACCACAAAGC
>CM031597.1:116944429-116961929 GCA_018398815.1 Conus ventricosus | reverse complement strand
TTTTTGCTGAAGGAAGTCTAATCAAAACGTTTTTCTTTACCTTCTGCAAATGCTTGGGGATATCAAAAATTGTTGGCACTGCATCGGGTAAAAGCCTCCTCCGCTCCCCTTTGTAAAATAGGTGTTCCTCAAAATGTGCTGAGCACAGGATAGCGCTCTTTGAAGGGGTGTACTTGTCTCTCCTCATGTTCTGGAGCCATTTCTGCAGAAGTTCTGGCTGCTTCAGGGGAATCTGAAAATTGTTAGGTGAAGAATGAGGGTTCCAAAGATACAAGTGCAAGAAAAATGTTCTTGTAATCGCCAATTCATCTCATCAGTTTGATTGAATATTAAGTTGTGAATAACCAAATGTACAGTGCCAGAGAACACACACACACACACACACACACACACACACACACACACACACACACACACACACCACGCATATTGAAAGGATGCGAGCATTGCCAGATGTGTCTACGAATTCTGGGAAGCTATTTCACATCTACTTTCTGTTTTGCTTTGGCTCGTGACGGCCCGATATTGACCTTGATACACATAAAAAGGTGAGTTGAAAACAATGGATAACTAAATAAAGTGAAGAAACAACCTTTGCACTCACTTATGAAAACTGATTCCACTGTCTCTGTCCTCCTTCTTGCACTTTCTGGAGCAATTTATCGCCGCACAGCAAGGCATGTTCTCTTCCTCTCGTTGGCCGCAGCGAACTGACGGGGAAACTAAGCAGGGGACATAACTGCGTACAGTGGCTTCAGCTCTCCCTACAGCGCGAGTTAGGAGTGCCGCAATCCCTTTGTTTTAACATCCGTGGGCAGCAGTGCAGGACCTTCTCCGGCAGGTTGTGTTCTGGTGATTTGATATTTTTCGTTCTTTGCTGATTGTGGGGCTTGGGGCTTCGAAGGGCCTGCCTGAGAGTGGCTTTGTAAAGGGAGCCAGAAGAAGCGGTGGTGAAATAGTGTCACACAGAGGCCATGGAACATGCGACAGCCCCAGCCTCCCGCTCACCCTTCCCCAGAAAGAAAAGAGTGGGCGAGGAAGTGGGAGGTGAATAACTGCCGTAAAATTTGCGTTGAATACCTTTCTGTTGTGTGCGTCAAATGTTTGTGTGAATATGGTGTGAAAATGAAAAAATGTTCATGTGTATTCAGAAATTCTGAAACTTTCATCATGAGTATTAGCTGATCTTAATTGTTTTTGGTGCCAGCTAGTGTTTAGGACAGACAAGTGTAGAAAAACTGTTCATGTGTATTCAGAAATTCTGAAACTTTCATCATGAGTATTAGCTGATCTTAATTGTTTTTGGTGCCAGCTAGTGTTTAGGACAGACAAGTGTAGACGCACTGTGAGATGTCTGCTCTGGAGACATTGTTATGGGGTGTTTGTTGTCCTTGAACCTCGGACACAGTTCTTTCCTCGGATTCCAGAATTTTCTTGATAAGGAATTTTGACCCTGACTATTCTGATGTCGGTTTATTATTCCATCCAAGTTTAAGATGCATCTATTATCAAGATGTTCAAAGTTTAGGGTTCTTTACTTAATCTATTGTCAGTCGGTAATATTGATTAAAAAGTACATAAAAGTTGAAATGTTCACATATGCTACAGGCTCATATGAAAGGTAGATTTGTACTTGATCCAAACACTGTCAGAACTGATCCCTTATGCGTAAAGTTATGGAGGCATTTAAAAGGGATGCTGAATAGCAATTTTGAGTTTTCTGCGGGTAGGAAGCCCCCAGAACTTTCAGTATGATTGCAGTGTATTGTGTATGATGAGAAGGTGGAAAGCCTTGAATGGGAGATCAATTTTTGTTGCATTCTTGCCAAAAAGCATGCACACATGGTTTACTCCCTCTCTCTCTCTCTCTCTCTCTCTCTCTCTCTCTCTCTCTCTCTCTCTCTCTCTCTCTCTCTCTCTCTCCCCATTCCCCTGACTCTTTTCGAGTCCTGTGTACCCCCTCTCTCTCTCCTGAAACAGCTTGTCACTCCTAGTTTTTTTTTTAATTTGGGGTATATGTCCTGATTCCAGAGCCAGTGTTCATGTGCACACTTACAGAAGAAGATTCCCCGTGGCAGGAAGGGTTTTTCAACACCTCGAGTCTGGAGTTTGGGCAGCTGGCTGAATCCATAGAATCCGAGGTATAGTCCAGAAATGGTGGGGATTCCTCAACTTTGGTATCTATCTCTGCCTGTGAACTGTTTACTTTCACCTATCAGATGTGACAGCCCTGGTAGTGGGCTGGGCTTTTAGTGACATGGATTGAATTGAATAACATCCCTGTGTTATTGGTATGGTAGAACAGACTTGGGAGCTGATGTGCTGAGTGGCACCTGTCTGTGGCACCTGGCAGCGCAAAAGAGGAGTGAAAAGTCAGGCAGATTTGCTCTTTTGTGGTGCGTGAAATATGTGTGTTGGTGTTGATTGTTTTTGTTCTGTCCAGGTGGACATGTACATGAGTATGAGTGATGCTGGACCTGTGTACGACTATAGTCAGATGGAGGCAGCATAGTAAGTGATCAGTCAGTTAGCCAGTTTATTTTTCCTCCCTCCTTCCTCTCCCTTCCATCTGTCTGTCTGTCTGTCTACGTGTGTATATATAGATATATATTCCCCCACACATGGGGGAAGGGAGGGGGAGTGGGTGCGGGTATCCTTTTCAGAGACAGTACGCTGGACAGTGTGGTTCTTGGAAAAAGAAGAAATTATCCTATATTTGCGCTTGTACGCAGGAACCCTTGCACTTGTGGTACCGTGTTCTCAGTCAGATGACAGCAATGGACTGTTGTTTTAGGTTGCTGGTCGTCATCTTTTTTCTGCCTGTATCTCTCGGGTGTCAGGGGCCTACTCCTTGTCTGGCATTTCAGATGCCTACTGGGGGCCTGCAGGGTCTTGTGCATGGTGTGTGTGTGTGTGTGTGTGTGTGTGTGTGTGTGTGTGTGTGTGTGTGCAACTTACAAATAGAAATAGAAAGAAAGACAGAAAATTGAGAGAGAGAGAGAGAGAGAGAGAGAGAGAGAGAGAGAGAGAGAGAGAGAGAGAGAGAGAGAGAGAGATTGATTCTAAAATTATTCCTGCTTTATTGATTTTTTTTCTCCACTAATTTGCTTGACTGTTACCGGATCATCCAGTGACATACTGATTCACATTCCCAGTGTTGCTAAGTACTGGAAAGGAAAATTATAATTAATCCGCCAGACAAAAGGGACAAACAAATTACAAGACACGACACGACACGCTTTGATCTCTTAGGTCCTCTTCAGGCAAGAGAAAAGACATTTAGAACAAGGAGAACTAAAAACAAGCGATCACATATCTCCTTAAGTTCTGCTCAACATGGGCATTGTTTATCTTGCTTGAAGAAGACCTAAGATGTTGAAACACATCATGTTTTTTTCTTTTACTTTGTTTGTCTCCTTTGTCTTGCGGATACATTATTATCTTTTTTCTTTGAAGAAAAAATTACTCATTCATGTTCTACTGCAGTGTCCTATATTTGCTCAGAATTCGCGACTCGGCGTTGTTTCTGATGGCTTTCTCTGTCCAACACACGCAGTCCGGGCAGTGTGGTGATGGAGTTGAACGTGTTCCTGAACGCCAGGGCTTCCCTGACAGAGGTCCAGCAACAGGTAATATTTGATGAGCTCACCGGCAGCAACGGACCGGCTGCCATGCAGGGATATTTCCTGCAAGGTCTGGAGCGTTTCAAGGCAAACAATGTCCCTGCCCGCGTGTTCTCCAAAGTCACTTTTGTGCCATTGAAGGGTATGTGGTTTCAGTATCTGTTGTTAAAAAAAATATGATGGATCGGTTACAGAAAATGCTGGATCGGTTTTGTGAATCAAATATCAAAGAGAAATGCTAGAATTAAGAAGATACTGCCATAAATTTTTGCATGCGGTGCCTTTTTTTGTTGGCTTGGTTTTGTTTGATTGAACTATTAGATGCAATTGTCTTCTTGTATCCTGGATTTCCTTATCACAATGCTGGTTAAAAGGAAAATGAAAGTAAAACTTATGTGGCCAATGAGGATGGAGGTTTGTTTAGTTGGTGGTGGTGGTGGTGGTGGTGGTGGTGTGGTGTGGTGTTGTAAAGCTCCTCAAGTGTGAGTATGAGCTGCCATTAATCTCATGTTAATGGCTTGCACTGTTCTTCGTGAAGTGATCTGTCCATGCTCACTGATGAACACTGTCCATTGAAACCACCTCCCTGAGTCTGTCAGTGACGATCACCAGGCCAGAACACAGATCATAAAACCAGCTTCAAATAACATAAGTCTTAATATCTTTCTGAAAATGTTTTAATACCTGTGGAAAGTGAATTTCTATGGTTTGCGAAAAATTTTAAAAAGTTCGCTAGCTTGTCAAAGCAAAGAACATAATGTTTATCAGCCCTTAAGACAGTAACAAGCTATGTTAAGTGAATGTCTGATCTGTCGAAATAAAAAAGAAAAAGAAGATAATAGGGTGTGTTATTATTCCAATATTTATCTATTCCAGTGTTTATCTGACGTGCAGATGCATGTCCGAAATGGGGAGAAGTGCAGAAAGTGCTGGTCACTGAATGCAAAGACGCTTACAGACTGTGGATGGCAGCCGACAATGAACAGGATGCTTGCATGTGAGGGGGGCAGCTGAACTCCATGCCTTTTGTGCTCTCTCTCTCTCTCTCTCTCTCTCTCTCTCTGTCTCTGTCTCTCTCTCTCTGTCTCTCTCTCTGTCTCGCTCTCTGTCTCTCTCTCTGTCTCTCTCTCTGTCTCTCTCTCTCTGTCTCTTTCTGTCTCTCTGTTCTGCATCTCTCTCTTTCTCTTTCTCTCTGTCTGTCTGTCTGTCTCTCTCTCTCTCTCTCTCTCTCTCTCTCCTCTCTCTCTCTCCCAGTCTGTGTTTATCTCTCTTTGTTTTTTTTTGTCTCTGACACTGAAGCCCCCCCCCCCCCCCCCCCAGTCTGTGCCCTCTCTCTCTCTCTCTCTCTCTCTCTCTCTCTCTCTCTCTCTCTTTCTCTCTCGTCATCTCTCCCTCCCTTTCTCTTGCATGAGAAAATATAATTGAAAATTTATTTTCCTCCTTTTTGTGTGTACACTTTTTCTATGAAAGAAGAGGTGGTGGACTATGTGTTATGTGTTGATGTGTTTTTGTATATTTTTTGTTTAAATAAAATGTACATTTTTCGGCAGTCCCTTCAGACCATATTAAAAATTACATACAAGCTTCAGTACAATAAAACAATAATGATGTATAGAATTATTAAGTTTTGTACCTTTGACATTAATTGCAAAATTTGTATTAAATCAGTCAAGATACAACATTGATATACCAATCCAAAAACCCAGAATTGATCTACTCATAACTAGTCTTCTTTATTCAGGTGGATCTCTTTGGAACTCTTTACCAGTAAATATTAAACGCAAAAAAGTAGAACTGGCTCTTTTAAGGCAGCCTATTAAGACTCATTATTTCAAGCAGTGAAATATATTATGTTAACAGCGTCTTTCTTGTTTAAGTTAATGTCCTGTTGTGATTGTATGTTACGTATAACTGTTGTATGCTACCCTTTCCCTTTATCCCCAACCCACCCCTCTGCCCACTTCCTTCCCCCTGCCTTTCTCCTCTACCCACTTCCTTCCCCCTGCCTTTCTCCTCTGCCCACTTCCTTCCCCCTGCCTTTCTCCTCTACCCACTTCCTTCCCCCTGCCTTTCTCCTCTGCCCACTTCCTTCCCCCTGCCTTTCTCCTCTACCCACTTCCTTCCCCCTGCCTTTCTCCTCTACCCACTTCCTTCCCCCTGCCTTTCTCCTCTACCCACTTCCTTCCCCCTGCCTTTCTCCTCTACCCACTTCCTTCCCCCTGCCTTTCTCCTCTACCCACTTCCTTCCCCCTGCCTTTCTCCTCTACCCACTTCCTTCCCCTGCCTTTCTCTCCTCTGCCCACTTCCTTCCCCCTGCCTTTCTCCTCTACCCACTTCCTTCCCCCTGCCTTTCTCCTCTACCCACTTCCTTCCCCCTGCCTTTCTCCTCTGCCCACTTCCTTCCCCCTGCCTTTCTCCTCTGCCACTTCCTTCCCCCTGCCTTTCTCCTCTACCCACTTCCTTCCCCCTGCCTTTCTCCTCTACCCACTTCCTTCCCCCTGCCTTTCTCCTCTGCCCACTTCCTTCCCCCTGCCTTTCTCCTTCTACCCTATGTTCGAGGGTGGTGCAGGATTGCTCTCAGCTGGTTTGTTTGGCAGTCGAGGACAGTACTCCTCTGGGTCCTGCCCGCCCCTTCAAGTTAATCTTTTTCTTTCTTTTACCCTAAGTCAGTATGTTTTCCATTGCATTTGACAATGGTGTTGACAGTGGTTTATTTGTATTGAGCTGCATAAAATTGTTACTTTTAGTTCCTCTTATATGCATTTGCCTTGATTTGTTGTTTGTTTGTTTTTTTCTTCCCTTTTGCTCCAGGGGAAAAAAGCGTTCATATTAGCTTCTCTCGTTACCCTGGTAAAATAAAATTTTGTTTCTCTCTCTGGCTCACACACACACGCACATATATGCGTGCGTGCACGACCATGCGCGCGCGCGCGCACACACACACACACACACACACACACACACACACACACACACACACACACACACACACACACACACTGCTTTGTGTTTAATATCGCTACATGCTGAATACAATATGTGTACAAAAAATTCATGACAGCTTAAGACTTGACTCATTCTGCACTAGTCTACTTACATTCTACCCTTGTGATGTTCAGCAATATAAAAGCAAGTGGTCAAACAGATCAACCGTTCTCTCTCTCTCTCTCTCTCTCTCTCTCCTCTCTCTCTCTCTCTCTCTCTCTCTCTGTCAGTACCTTGTTTTGTCTTTTGTAAAATACTCTATACAGTGTTTATCTTAAAATATCATCTCAGCTTACAGTTTGGCCACTCTATGCTGGACAACCACTTTGTACCATCCAAAGCTCAAGCTTTGTTGGTGTCAGTGGCCAAACAAAGAAACCAGTTGTCTTCTCTCTCTCTCATTCTCTCTCTCTCTCTCTCTCTCTTCTCTCTCTCTCTCTCTCTCTCTCTCTCTCTCTCTCTCTCTCTCTGTGTGGCTTGCTATTAAGCACAGTAACTATGATGACAGAAGCGCTTATGTTCATATATTGTTGCTAGATTGAAAACACCACATGTAGCCTGGTAGCTAGCCCTACAAAGATAGTGCAAATACTTCAGCCCACATTGAGATGACAGTGCTGGTTTGCGAAATAACAAGCGAGTCTAGGCGTGTTAAGATTCACAAATTGAACATTACACAATATGAAGGTGCACAGGTAAATCCTTTCATAAGTCTGTTGTTGAGCTTGCCAGTGAGAAGCTACCAATACAGAGATATATTGCCAAGACAAAAATAAGATGTCATCTTTTCTCAGACTGTTTTGAATTTCAAAAGTGATTGTATTCAGCAATACAGATAAAGAGCACAAAAACGCTCTTGTACACCTGGCGACGAATGCGACGATGATGACGCATTACAATTTACAATCCCCAGGTACTATGCCGTCACCATGAGATGCGCTGCCATCGTTCTGCACATCCAGCAGCGGAACTGTAGCGTATTGCAGCTGTACCAAAGAATGTACAACTCCAAGAGTCAGAGCTTTGTAAAGCAGCAGGCCAAAGGCATAGACGTGCGCCATCAGCATGTGTGCCCTCGTAAGAAAGTGAAGTGTTTTTTTCTTAAGTGTTCAGTTGCTTGTCTGGCTGTGTAGCCTCAAAGAGAGAGAGGGAGGGAGAGAGAAAGAGAGAGAGAGAGAGGGAGGGAGGGAGGGAGGGGAGAGAGAGAGAGAGAGAGAGAGAGAGAGGACAGAGATAGGGGAGAGAGAGAGAGGGAGGAGAGAGGAGAAGGGACAGAGAGGGAGACAGACTGATAGAGAGAGAGAAAGAGAGAGTTAATAGCTGGTACAGGAATGTGTTGTAGACGTGCTTTGTGTACAGCTCCTCTTCCCCCTGTCATGGTCATTCATAAGGTAGTATGACACATGCACAATAACCACATAATATTTTGGCCTGACATGGCCAGCCCTTCCGGTCAGCTGGGCTATGAACAACCTCTTGTTTGTTGTTTGTCATTATCACTCGGTCAGATTTGCCATCGGCAGCATCATCATTGTCGTCATTTGTCAACGTCGTCGACATTGTGATGAATTGTTACATGATCTTCACACAAGACTGACCTGTTCTGTCTCGCTCAGTGTCCAGTCTGCAGTTTTCTGTGGACCTGGACTCCACCCCACTGTGTGAGAACCCGGACGCTCTCCTCTACATCATCCATACGTTCCTGTGGATGACGATGGGATGAGAGACCACTCTGGAGGTGCAAGTGACGAGGAAGGGTCGGGTAGCCTTGAGAGCGGATCTGACTCCGGTGAGGATTGTTGTGTAGCCCGGAGATCAACTTGGGAGTATCACATGCCATGCGTGTGATTGTGCGCATGAATTCTGTGCGAGTGTGTGTGTGCGTGTGTGTGTGTGCGTGTGCGTGTGTGTGTGTGTGTGTGTGTATACTCATGTTTGAGGATACAACAGTGATATCCATAGATATTCACATGCTAACAAATTCTCTGTATAAACACAAAAGAATGCATTATATGTGTGTGTGTTTGTGCATGCATGCACACGTTTGTCTATCTGTCTAGTTGCAAAGTGAGACGACTGCAGGTGGAAATCTTAACAAATCTTAAATAAATGTTAGCGAATTGCCAAGAGAGACGTGGACAAACGAGCCAGCGAATTGCCAAGAGAAACGTGGACAAACAAGACAAAACATGACGCGTTTCGTCCTCTTAGGTCTTCAGGCAAGACACAAACAAATAAGACAATGAATATGAACAAGTTTGTCACTTAGCTTAGATCTCTTCAACGCACGGTAGGCATCGAATCAACGCCTACCTTGCGCTGAAGAGATCTAAGCTAAGCAACAAACTAGTTCATTTTCATTGTCCTATTTGTCTGTCTTGCCTGAAGATGACCTAAGAGGTCAAAACATGTTGTGTTTTGTCTTGTGACTCGTTTGTCCACGTTGCTCTTGGCGGTTCGCTAACATTTATTTAAGATTTGTCTGTCTGTCAACATACTTGCATGTACAGAAGGAGAGGGTTGGTCCACCCAGACCAGCACCAAGCCGCCTCATTCCACGGGTCATGCTGGTACAGCCGCTGGTCCTAGCACATGGCCAACACACTCCATGTTCTCCTCCTTTTCCTCCTACTTGGGTATTGCCACCACCACAGCCCCCACCACTGGCTCTGGAAGCGAGGAAGACTACTGGTACCATCCTCACCCGCAGAATCCCTGCATGTTTGTATACTTTTTTTTTTCTTCATTTGCTTCTGTGCCTTTGATTCAAAACGAGCAAAAGATTCGAAGATGTTTTGTATGTGTTAATGTATGTGACCTTTCAACACGTAACAGGCACGAGAAATTATTTCTGTTTGTTTCTGTCTGTCTGTACCCCCCACCCACCCCTCACATCCTTTCACACACCCTACCCCATTTTCTCCATCTCCGCACCCTTCCGATTTTATTCTGCCTTCCCTTCTTACCTCCTCTTTCCCTTCCTCTAGCTCTTCTTCTCCCCCCCCCCCCCCCCCCCCCCCACTCACACACACACACACACACAATACTTGGCCGGGAAAAGGTGCAAAAGAAAAAATGGTGCAATCCAATGAACTCACTGGGAATGATCATTCCTACTGCCTAAGTGGGTATAGAGGCTGGGTTAGCTCTCTTCTCTCCCACCTTTTTTTTTTTTTTTCTTTTTGGGTGAAGAGAGGGAGTAAGGTTGGGGAGAGTTGAATGTGGTGATATGTTTCACGCCGAGGAGGGATAAGGCATTTGTTTGGTAAATATATTGTAAAATTAGTTTTATTTGTGAAATTCCTTAATCCAAGGCATTTGTTTGGACAGGTAAATATATTGTAAAATTAATTTTATTAGTGAAATTCCTTAATCCAAGGCATTTGTTTGGACAGGTAAATATATTGTAAAATTAATTTTATTAGTGAAATTCCTTAATCCAAGGCATTTGTTTGGACAGGTAAATATATTGTAAAACTAGTTTTATAAGTGAAATTCCTTAATCCAAGGCATTTGTTTGGACAGGTTAAATATATTTTTAAATTACATTCAATACTAAAATTCGTTAATCTATAGCATCACCTTTTTAAGTTTGTTTGTTTATTTTTTCCCTTAACTGTACTAGCTGAAATGTGCCAGCTGGAAATCCTTCACGTTGGTTTCGTTTATTCTCCTTTGTCCAGAGCCGCTGCGCAAATAGTGTCCCATGCGCTGTCTGTGCTGGCCTCCATGGAGTTGCACTGTGACTACCAAGACGTGTTTTCCACTATGCTGCTTCACAACACCTCTGCCACTACAGAGCTTCACTACCACATGCACAGATGTGATGGTGTGTATTAGCCTTCACTGTTTTCAGTGTGTGTGATTACGTGTGTGTGTGTGTGTGTGTGTGTGTGTGTGTGTGTGTGTGTGTGTGTGTGTGTGTGTGTGTGTGTGAATGTGCGTGTGTGTGTGTGTGTGTGTGCGTGTGTGTGTGTGTGTGCGTGTGTGTGTGTGTGTGTGTGTGTGTGTGTGTGTGTGCGTGTGTGCATGCGTGTGTGTGTGTGTATGTGTGTGTGCATGTGTGTGTGCATGTGTGTGTGTGTTACAATAGGTTTCCATCACACGTTTTGCATTCAAAACTCAGATTTTTTTTCTCTCAAGAAGGAATGACTTCCTAAGCATCATCCTAACGCCTGCAGTACACGTGACCAGATCGTTCTAGCACATACAAATGATACCAAGTGATGTTTTGATATTCTTTATAGGCTTTGGTGGGTGAGTGCTCAGTCAGCTGTTGCTCATTGTAACAGTACGTCAAAATGAAGGCCTATCTCTTTAGAATATGCATACTCTGTTATAAGTAACAGTGAACTGTTATTGGAAGTTTGGCTCTGGGATGCTGGTAAACTGCTTCCCCACCCACTCAGTCTGTGTGCTCCCCCTGTCCCCTCCTCCGCTCCCACCCCAACCTCTTTCCTCAACCCAACCCTCTCCACCACCTCTCCGATCTTTTTCTTGATGACTGATATTAGTTTAGTATTAGCAGAGGTCAAGAATGTTCTTCAAATAAAAAAAAAAGAAGGATGAAGACACATGTCAATCGGTTGACTCCATTAACGAAATGTTTATTTTGATGAAAACATTCTCCTTTGGAAGCAGAGAGTAATGAAAGGAATTATTCCCTTTTGTACTTGCATCGGTGCAAGGCGACGAAAAATGCATGGTTTGCAAATCTTTTTTTTTTTTTTTACGGGGGGGGGGGGGGGGGGGGGGGGGGGGGGGGGGCATGTTTGTTGTTAATGTTGTTGTTGTTGTGGAGAGAAGATGGGTAGGGGGGATTGGTGCAGCCAGATGAGCTCTATCCCCCTGTGTTTGTACCAGATTGCTAAATGGAACTTTACATGTCATTAGCTTTTGCTTTGGTGAGTTTGAATGACGATGAGCAGTAGTTTCCTTGGTCATTGCAGATTACGAGAAGGGGCTTTCCGACGGTCCGGACAAATGCTTCAACCTGACTGACCTGTCTGAGATTTGTGGTGATGACTTCTTCGACACATTCTTCGCTCCAGGAGAAACATCCGGTGTCTGCAGGTACAGAGACTCGGACAAGGCGTGGTTGTTTCGGGAACCCTTTTTGTTATCCTTTTACAAAAGCACACAGAGACACACAGAGACATACATAGACATACACATGCACATACACACACACATGCACATGCACATTCACACACACACACACACACACACACACACACACACACACACACACACACACACACACACACACACTGTAAACTGTTTAATTGTTGTGACATTTTGCATTTGTCATAATGTTGATTGGGGATAGGGAAGGGGACAAGGAAAAGTGGGAGATGGAAGAGGGGAAGTAACTATTGACCGCTTATCGTCTACATCACTCGAAAATTGCTGATGACATGCTGTATCACAACATTTTGATTATCTTTTTTTTTTTCATTCAGGAATGCTGTTTCTAAGGGGCTTCAGATCTCTTGTTTCCTGAATGGTGATTGATAAAGCAGAAGAGATCCACATCCAAAAATGTGTCGCAATACCTGTATATTTCTTTAATCATTGTTCTTTTCTGAGTCTGTCGACAGTGTCATTAATTGTTAGGCATACCAACTTGTGAATAAAGTTTCTGATCTGCTAATATGTTCAGTTTGTTTGTTTGTTTGTTTGCTTCGACCACGCAGTTCTGTGGAGCATCAAATCGAGTGCCTCAGCACACAAGACGGATGCAGTGAAGAGCGAGTCAGCAGGGCTATAGCTGATTTCTTCGGATTCCATGTCACCATGTTCAACATCAGGAACCTGACGCGAGACAATGCCAACATACAGGCCATGTCCAGTGCTCTCTTCTGCGACGTGTTGGAACGAGGGCGTGAGTACATAGCTTCTCACAGCAAAGAAACAATAAAATGTTGTTGACAAGCTATTTAGTTCGAACTTGTCAATAACTTTATATTGTTTTGTTTATGCAGGTGAGCTGAAAACAGCTGGTTTGATTTGTAACTGGCTCTGGAAGTTTGAATCTGTCTCCTGTCTCTTTGTCATTATGAGTTCAAATCAGTATTGGATGGAGGTTTAGTTTTTTTTTAAATGGGTGATTTTGACTGTGTTTTGGGAAAGGATACCCTCTCCCTGCACCTCCTCTCGCTTGCACACACACACATACACACACACACACACACACACACACACACACACACACACACACACACAAAAACTGAAAGTGGGAGAACTGTTGCTTGCACAAAAATGTAGTGAGAGAATTGTTTACCCCACACCAACAATCCCACTTTACAAAAGCTTAGGAGAACATCCTCATCTCAAACCCCTCCCCCACTCGCACCGCTTTCAGAAAATATTTAGAACCCCCTCCCTCATGTGACTGATCCAACTCTGAATGTATGTTGCTCGATGAAACAAAGTTTGGTAACTTTTTTGTCAATCTTACACTTGCCACCGGAAAACCAAACACCTACCCAACTCTGCTCCCCCATCCCTTCCCCCCTCCGCCTCCTATCACCCCAACACCCACAAGGGTGATGAATGACGATGTCTGAATGACTAAGAGACACCAGAGACAAACAGAGAGAAGAGAAACATGCAAACAAATTGTCTTTTCATGATTTAATCAGTGGGTAAACTTGAAATCATGACTTTGGTGGTATGTGTATTTGCTGATCATGCATGTGCTTACCTTGGTTTGAATTCAATTTCAGTTGTATTGTTCTGGGGTTTTTTTCACAGGAGAGAGACAGACAGACAGACAGACACCATGTGAAAATGATTGCCTATTGACATTACTCATTTATTATCACCAAATTACAGACAAAAGTTCTTTTATTGATTCTGTGTGTTTCAGAGAGACAGAGACAGACAGAGAGAGAGAGAGAGAGAGAGAGAGAGAGAGAGAGAGTCTGACACAGTGCGAAAATGTGTGCCTTTTGACCTTAAAGGATTGATAAACCAGATTCCACCCAAAAATTCTTTTATCGGTTGTGTTTGTTTCAGCGAGCACCACGCATCCACCTGCCACAACCCATTCCCGTACAGTACACCTATGCCACGTCCTGGCTTGGAGACAGGTAAGATGGCATTGAAGAACATGTGTTAACTACAGCTTCTGAATGTAAGCTTGCACATGTGAACTCCTCTTTGTACATATGCGTGTGTGTATGTGTGCATACTATGTGTTTTAACTTCTTTGATCTTTTTTCTGTAAATTTCTACCTTTTGAATGCATTCGCACACATAAATGCACACGCACTTACATTCGCTAATTCACATGTACTCATGCACACACACACACACATACACATGCTCATGCTTAAGCACGGACGTACACACGTACACACACACATACATATACACATGAGCGCACGTATACATGCACTCACTGACACTACACACACATGCGCGTGCACACACACACACACACACACACACACACACACACACACACACACACACACACACAGTACACCTCTCTCTCTCTCTCTTATCTTCCTCCCCCCCCCCTCCCCCCCCTCCTCTCTTCTTCCCCCAATCCCATCCTACTGGGAGAATGACGCACCGTCCAAACCCTGTGAATGTGGTGGCCGGCGGGCGGAGTGGTTTGACAACAGATATTGTTGCTGGTTCCAGAGCTCCGCTTTGCAGCTAGGCTGAAGGTCAGCATGCCATGGAACCCACGCATGATGAACCCCAACAGCTTCAGTTTCATGGAGGCGGCACATAAGATTTCACAAGTGGTGAGTGATCAGTGACAATGCTGGATGGGCACGATCCTGTTGATTGTTCTGGAAGAGGGAAGAACAAACAAAGCGTGGGAAAAAAAGAGGCAAATTAGGGAGTGTGGTATGGAAAGAGGAAGATGGGGGGTACAGAGGGATGATAGGGGTCCAGGGGGTTCGGAGAGACTGTGTGTGTGCCTGTGCGTGTGTGTGTGTGCGTGTGTGACACAGGATGGTAAAGGGCTGGGCTACCCCTTTTCGCAGGCAGAGGCAGCGGTGATGTTCATGATGAGACTACCTTTACTCCACAACTGAGGATTTGGGAATGTTCTACCTATTGGAGTGGAAGACCGTTGCCTGACTTGCATGTTTGCACGACTGTGTGTGTGTGTGTGAGACTCTCGGAAATTATTCCCTTTAACTGTTTCTGCCATCACTGCTGCTTCTGTAGGATGCCAGTGCGGTTGCTGCTGCTGTTGCTACTACCAGTGCTACTACTGCTGCCGACAGTGCTGCTGCTGCTGCTACCACCAATGCAAACCACAAACATTACCACAGCAACTGATGCTGCTGCTGCTGTTGTTCATCTCGGTGAAATTTTTGACGTTGCCTGTTGCAGGTGGATGCAGCTTTCGTGAACAGTAACATTACTGCGCTGTATGCTTATTCCAAAGTGATTGTTTTGTGGTGAGTACATTAAACCACTGACCTCTTTAAATCTCATATATCTATGTCTATCTATCTGTGTAAGTGTTAATTGACTAGTGGATGTACCTTCACACACACTAAGGGATATTTCTCGAGCATCTGTTACTGATCTTTTACCACACGTGCACAAAAACATATGGCTGTCTTGAATTTTGATATAATAACATATATTTATTTGAGTACAGCTTTTGATAGTAGCACCAGTGGATGTAACCAAGTAGCATTTTTGATAACACGTTCATCAGTGTAAAAGAGTGAATCATTTGCTCTGAGAAGAACAAAATTTTTTTGTTGGCATTGTGTTGAATGACAGGAATCGAACAATTCTGTGCTGTTTATATTCCGTCAGATAGTACTAGTGCAGGAAACCACAATTGATTCTGTACTGTTTGTGGGTGACCAGCATCATTGCGAGTGTGTAGTCAAAATCGAGGTTAACACAGTTCCAGTTATTTTATTCTATTTTATTTTTGCCGGCTACCATAACACCAGTGTTGTATAACTGAGGATGTATTTTTTAGGCCTGAAATTTGAGCTGAAAATTGTCTTGAGACAGTCATTAAGGTATTGATATGGTTATTCACTATTTGATGGAATATAAACAGCACAGTACTGTTCGATTACTGTCATTCTGGACTAGCCAGTGCCAGGTGCTAAGTTCCTGAGGAGGAGCAGCGAAACTTTCTGAACATGAGGTACTGTACATGCAAGGAGAGAACACAGGCTCCTGTTTCAGTGTAACATATTCGAGACGCAGTTATCTCTGAGCCGTGCAATTTGAGGCCGTGAGCATATATCCTTAGTGTCCTGATGTCTGAATCGCTGTTGTTGTGCTTTTTTTTTATAATGTGTGTGTGTGTTAAAGACAGACAGACAGACAAAGGGAAAGAGAGAGAATGGGTGTTCAGTGACCATCTATGACCATCATCTTCCCTTCATCAGTGTAGTCCTTAGCTCCTGTCCAGAACGTACCTTCACTGAAGTGTCGATTTGCTTTGGTTTGGACACAGGGAAGGGACTGGAGTGCAGGCCTACGTGGAGATCTACCTGTACATAGACTACGACCCCAGTATCACGCCGTGTATGAGGCGCTCAGCAGTGGAACTGACTACATCTCTGAACAGTTCTACGAGGGGCTAGGTCAAATTCCTCTGCCGACGTTCACCTTTTTGGAAGTTGTCTTCCTTCTGCCCGGAGGTGAGTCTTTTCAAGAGGTAAGACTTCCCGAGACCACTCTGTTGATTAACTGAAATGAGACACCTGCAGTACTTTGTTTTATAATAGTAATAATAATGATGATAATAATAACTACAGTAAACTCCGGTTATAACGGCCACCCTGGGGACATGGATTTTGGTGTCGTTATATCTGATGTCCGGTATAACCAACACATCGGATATAATGGCCACTTTCGTCCTGGTGGACGTTATATCCGATGTCTCCGTATATAACGGAAATGTTACGGTATAGCCGATGTTTCCGTATATAATGGACATTTTCCGGATTGAAGACATTTTCTTTGCTGGCTCTCTCTCTCTCTCTCTCTCTCTCTCTCTCTCTCTCTCTCTCTCTCTCTCTCTCTCTCTCTCTCTCTCTCTCTCTTTGGTGTATGTGCGCGCACGTGCGTTTATATTTCCACAAATTAGGTAACAATTATCCGGAACTTTAACTCAGATTTGAGCCTATATGCATTAATTTATATAAAGTTGTATCTTTCATGGATAAATGTATACGTATTTTGTTTGTAATGTTGAATGTTTCATGCATACATGTGGAATGTTCCTTTCGTTGCCAGACATATTCGTTTTAAATGGTGGCTGTTGAGTTGAAAAAGAGAGAGAGAGAGAGAGAGTCAAAGAGAGAGGGGGCACTGATCAGGACTTCAAGAACATTACAGTAGTATCCACCATAACAATTAACACAGAAGATACAAGATACAAGAATTTAATTCCGAAACCCACTTGGGGTACATGAAATTCCAAACAGACATTGCGATTTTTATATACCATTGTGCTAAAACACGTAAAAGAAAAAATAGCAAGAAAACAAACAAGTCTCTGTCAGGCGCTGTAGAAAAATCAACCCTGATCAAATCAAAGGGAAACAAAACGATGTCAACTATACTTTCCATCATAACATTTTTAGACAGGAAAAACAAAAGAAGGAAAATAAGCAGATTTTTGTCAATGTTGAACACAGTAACAAAGCAAGCACCGAAGAAAATATTACGGTAAAGATGGGAATAGCATATATACTAATCTCTCTCTCTCTCTCTCTCTCTCTCTCTCTCTCTCTCTCTCTCTCTCTCAATCGCACACACCAATCCAAGCATGTCCGCACATACAGAACACTAAACCAAAACCGAAACTTGATCTGAAGCTAACGCAAGCAATTTTCCTAGAAGATTTTTGGCCATCGTTTCTTAGATTCAGCAGCGTCGTG